>JAGFZM010000177.1:0-15918 GCA_017657215.1 Limnothrissa miodon | reverse complement strand
CACAGCACACAGTCTCTTATTGCTGCTGCTGCTACAAACATACAAATCCTGAGCAGTGTTTCAATGTACAAGAATGCACCTGTGGTTTCAACGATTTCAGTTGAGACAAAAATATGGGTTGTGTTATGTCTGCAATCTGTGAAAACAAATCAGCAACTAGTATTACCCGCTTGTTAAGGAAGTGTAATGTTTTACATGGTTCCGCATTGACACTATTGCTGCGACAATCAAAATTAGACTAGTCAAGTGTATATAAATAACATAACTAAAGAACATATTCAAGTAATCATTTCATCAACCAATTACAAAAAAACTCAATGAATGCAAAAATTGGAGTTTCAAAAGTGGTATCAAGAAAACATTGGACAGCATAATTTCACATAAGTTTTCCATAATCACTATCATTGTTTTAATGAATGCTGAAAGAGTACAGAATCAGGTGCAAAATGTAATGGAAAGAAAGTGAAACTAAACTTCACCCATCTGTGAGTCAGCCAACACTTACATTTTAAACATAGACCAATTCTTGTCTGATACTTGTCTGATCTATCCATAATCAAGGAAAAATTGTTACCCCTGCCTTGCTTGAGCCTTAACCTTGCCGCTGTCTGACTGCTGACCTGCTTTAGTCACCTATGCCATGTGTCATGCCGCTGTAGGTAACATGGATTCTGGAGATGAGCTTCTCAGGTTGGCTACACCATATTGTGTTAGTAGTTTCCACAGTGTCTTTCTATTAACACTGTAAAACACATTTTCAGAATCTATGAAGTGAATGTAGTGGGGAACTCAATGCCATTTTTACTAAAGGATAAGTGGTTACAGGGCCACTAATTTGGGGATTGAGTTGAGTTGGGGATCTTCCTGTCTTGTACACAATTACAGCAATTTGTGCTGTAAATAGCCAGCTTTCCTATTAGCGGGAAGACATATTGTCATACACCATCCAGGACCTGGCTTTGCCCTATTTTAAACTTGTACTTCATGTAGCATATTTCAGCGCTTCATGGCCAGCACAGATGGCACAATGTTGTATCCTAGGAATGTCCATTCCACATTCAGTTGGATGCATTTCAGTGCACTAAACAATGAAAATGAAATTATTTGAGCAAGTATATCAGCTAATTGCTATGACAGAGCAGCATCCTACCATCATGATTCTTATGCCTTTTTCTATTATTTTTTATAAGGAATTTGTCAAAAACGACTCGTAAGTACAGTCATAATAATGATTATGAACACTAATGACATTAGTTGCATTATTTATTATAAATGTATTCATATGCAGTGTTAACAGGATTTTCAGAGTGTGTGTAATTTGCTAAACACAGTGGATTACATTCTTTTATTTCAGCAAATTTTATTTTATGCCAGTGCTTATGCAAATTACTCAAAATTCAGCCATGTTGACACTATACAGTCCATGGGACAGAATAAAGTTTTATTTAAAATCACATACAGCATACTAAAGCAGAATCTAATCATTATATAATGAAACATTTAATGAAGAAAAAAAAAAATCCCCACCCCATGTATTAACCTTTTAACTGAAGATTCATTTGGTAAAAGCAATATACTTAAGTTTGAGATAACGCCTGTTGAGATGTTTATAATTCCCTTAGAGACACCTTGAAGATCATTATGTACTGTAGGCTATACTGACTGGCTGATGAGGTTCATTTTGTATTACTGAATACCTTTGAAGCAGAATTTCTTATCGATTTGCTTATGGTAAAAAAAATGGTTCTCTACTCTTTGTGGTAACTATAATAAACAAATCAAAGCTAAAAAATGTAACCATGCCTGAGTAAATTAAAGAGCACAGCAATGCGACTACACAAACTTTAAGGGACTATTTCAATGTACTCCTCCCTTATATTTTGTATATAAAATATATAAGTTGTGGGTGTATATTGTATACAGAATAAATTTGGATGATTTGAACAACTCAGAGGCCTTGGGTACCTCTGACCTCTGTGTATTGCTGTCTTACAGATTCCCATCATCAGATTCTGAATCAAAAAATAGAATTGATTATGTCAAACTCATTTACAACCCTCTCTAATTCATCTACAGTCTCCCTTATTTTCAGTACAAATCTCATGAGCTCTGACCTTGACTGAGCATCACCTTCTGAATTTGAATTGCGCTGACCTTCGTCTCTGGCTTGCCGAATGTGGTGGATCTCTTTGCCATCCATTGCAATGAAAAAGACATCAACTGCAATGAAAAATGCTGAAAAAACACCACCTAACACCTCTACCACTCGCACAGCTCGGGCAGTTTGTGCAGCTACCCTTCCGAGACTTAACACCCTGGTAAGACGCACAAGTTCAGGAATAGCACTCATCCCCCTTCCTATCCTGGTTCCAACTTTGACCCCCATTTCTCCAGCCCTGGTCCCTAATTTTCCACAATCATTCTCCAAGTCTTGAGTTTGCTCCAGCATTCTTGCACTTCTACCAATATATTCAAGGCAGCAGACAAGAGAGTCCATCTTTTCTTGAAATTTAATAATGAGGTTTTTCACATTACGCCGGTCAGTAGTCTGGTTCACCACATTGCTGATATTTGAGACACCTGCTGTTGCACCACCAAGGGCTGCCACCCCAACACCCACCCCAGTCACAATCAGAGAAGCACCCAGAGTGAAAGGAGCCAGGATGAGACCCACAATGGAAGTGATCCCTCCAGCAACTCCAAACACGCCACCAGTAATACTTGTCACAGTAGAACGATAGTGAAAATTTTCAAGACCATCAGCCAGTCCTCTGAGCGCTGTCACACATTCTTTGAGCTCTGCATGGGTCTTCCTCCCCTGTACCAGAAAGCAGAGAATGTGTATAAGTCACACTATAGTTTTACTTGTAGTTTTACTCAGGTTTTCACTAGAAATGAATCACCTGTTTCACAAGGTAGCTGGTTATAAAAGGCATATGAAGGATGTCTTCCACAGAGGCCCTCTTAAGTGCCTCTGTTTGTAACATGTGAGAGAGCAGTTCCTGTAGATCTGGAGAAAATCTGTCAGGGAGAGCCTCATAGGAGCCGTTTAAGATCTTGGGGACAAGCCTCACTGGGCTTTCAGCACAAAACTACAAGGACAGAGCACGGAATGGCTGTAGTACTACTGTAGTTGTATTTGTATGTAGTGCTATGTGGCATGAAATTTTACAAATTGAATGAAATTGAAGTTCCAACTCACAGCTGCTTTTTGCATACAAAGTTCAAACAGCAGGCACCCCAAAGCCCAAATGTCACTGCATAGAATGAAAGAAATCAGTTAAATCTAGGGCTGTCAAAAAAATTCATTTTTTAATTATCATGATTAATCTTAAAAAAATCACAATTATACGGTGCTGCTAGGTGACGTGAGAAAAATTAAAAAGCGGGGGCAAAAAAACGAAGCTAAAATTGAAGGTAAAGAAAAGCCTGCCAGATCTTGAGTTTGTTTTGCGAGATCTTGACTTTCTTTTGTGAGATCTCGAGTTTGTTTTGCAACTTTGAAGTTGAGCAATGGACCTGTGTTTCTTTATTTTATTTGTGTTCACTGACATTGATGTGGATCCTGTGGACATTGATTGGGATCCTGTGGATATTTTGTTGCATTGTCTATTGGAACCCTTGTCTGACTGAAGTAAAGTCTATTTGATCGAAATACTACTTCTGAGTCTATCTCTGCATCTGAGTCTGCTCACTGTATTTGGTGGCCTAGTGGTAGAGACCCCAGTTTAGGTGCACCTGACATCTAGCACTGAGGGAAACTATTTAATTCAGCAACACCCACATTTTTAAAATCATTTTAAAGGCATATTCCCTGTAGATGTGCATGGATGAAACAGGAATTGCATCCCCAAACTGTTAACAGCTGCCCAGCCCAACTTCATTATAAATTGCAATAGTCAAAATGTAGGTCTAAACACGAATACCAAAATAATTTAAACAAACAAAAAAAATCATTACCAACTGGTTCATAAAGAAACACCTATACCTCATTTTCGAATAATCTTCCCCTTTGAGAATCTCGGGAGGCATGTTGGTAATGTCTCCACTGGAGTTTACATTTGCACAAGCTCTGAAATTAGCCAATTGTAGGATGTTAGGAAAGCAGTTTTTTTTTATAACGGCTCAACAGATGTTCTAATGGGCATGGGGATATGGCAGTATGTACAGTAATTATGTGTTTCCATTTGGCAGTATGTCTGTCACAGCCACAGGAGAATTCAATTGAGAGGTGGACGAGCTGAGATTTTGTAACTATACAGTATTCAACATGGATTACTTGACAGACTACATTTCTGAAACTTACCTTTCAGTGATCTTAGCAAGCTCTCCTAGACAAACTGTTCCACATTCAGTAAAGAAAATATTCTGCATGAATAAAACCCAAATGCATTTGGTTATGTATTATCTCCATATGACAATCATGACAAAATAAACAGGCATTCTATACATGAAAACTCAATTTTGAGCTACACTTATGTTGAAGAAAGAAAAAAGAAAAAAATACTTATGTTAGAAGCACCTGGGTCTTTATGTCCCCATGGACAATATGTTTACTGTGTAAGTGTGATAGTCCCATACAAATCTTCACAAACCAATCCATGACCTTAAAAAGGATGATATTTACGCACACACACACACACACACACAGATATGAACACAGACACGCGCACACACAAACATCAAAACAAAACAATTGACACGAAATGCACCAATATTTAACATTGGTTGGGTGTGTTTTTGAAATACCATATTTTTATTATAATAATACTAATTATTAATTATTATTGTTATTATTATTACATAATTTGTTGTAGTTTTGTTTTTGTAGTTTTTAGATTATACTTTGTTCATCACATTTTCACATCAGTCACATTCACATTTGAATCACATTCAAAAATATACTATTATTAAATAAAATTACTGATTAAGATTTGTTTGTACCTCTTCCTCAGACAATCCATTTCTGGCTTGAATTTTTTGGGCCAGAGTCACTCCGTCCCAGTATTCCATCAGGACATACAGTGTTCCAGACTCTGTGTAGCCAATGCCAAAAAAAATTATAACTGCTACTTGTGTACTGTAGTACAAGACAGTCATAGAACCCTGTAGAATGTAACATTAAATCAAAGGGGTTCTCAAACAATGGACAAATATGGTAAAAAAAACAAAACTGATTCCAATTACCTTGAAATGATTTGTGTCTGACAATATGTGGATGTTTAATCTGTTTTAGATCAATTACTTCAACATCCTTCAAAAAGAAGTTAAGTAAATAAATACAAATACACAGACATTATTTAACAATATTACAGAATTTAGATTGAAGGTCAAGATAACAAATCTGTAAAGTCATTATATTTTGCAGTTCTCTGGAAAGCAAAATTTTATCCCACCTTTTGAATTTGTCGAACAAGATATCGGTTGCCTTCTTTTGTTTTGACAAGGTCAAATCCTTGTACCTTGCCAACTGGGGTATAGCCATGCTCCTTAAAAACGCTCTGCTCATTCCCCATTGTTGTTGTGTGGGTATTACGTTCTTGCCTCTTCGGGAAGACTTTCTCTTAGAACTATCAGAAGTACTCCCACCCACAGCTTTTATTTTCTCTCCAGGTAATACGTTTACCAAACAAAAGTAGCAGGACTGGTTCTGAAGAGTTTCATCTAGTGGATGAACAAAGCAACACTGTATCTGGCATGTGTAATGAATGAGTCCTGCCCCCTGCTGAGCCTATTTGGATACAGGGCGCTAGTCATATCCATTGATTGATCCTACTCCATTTTTTTACCTTAAGTTCAGAAATGAAACTAAAGAAGTGTCAGTTTATTTGATTGTTGTTGTGACCAATGTGGTGGTGGTGGTGGAGAAGAAGAAGAAGAAGAAGAAGAAGAAGAAGAAGAGGAAGATGAAGAAGAAGAAGGAGCAACCAGGGCAAAAGCACAGAACGTATATACTGCAAATATCAAAGAAGTGAAAAAAAGTTATACTTTGCTATAACTAATTTCTAGGCATAGATGTCCGATGTGTTGCAGTTTTGTAGGCTTGGAATTCTATGCCAGTGTTTTTAATTGTTTACCACAAGGTGGCAGTATGAGACTCCTCTTCATTTTCTACACAGAATTGATGAAAGGAAATTGTTTCCATTTACCACTGACAACTACCTGGGGGCACACCTTGGTGCGTGACAACTTCTTGTTATCGTGTGGTAGTGGTGTTAATTGACCCAACCTCACTGACACCATCCACCAGTGGGTATGAGGTTCTTTTTTAAAAGTTGAAAACTATGCTAGAAGATTTTGGTTGGGTCTGAAGTTCCAGAATCCAGTTGCCAAAATCATATTTCTATTTTAAGGTCAAATTTGAAGGTCAAAAGTAAAAAATAATTAAAAAAATTTTTTATAGTTTATCTTTTGGTGGGGCTCTATTTTCATGCCATTCTTTAAAGAAAGTTGGCAACCATGCTAGATGTTTTTAGTGGGCTCTGAGGTTCCAGAATCTAGTGGTTGCCAAAGTAATATTTATATTCTATGGTCAGAAACAATACATTTGTGGTTTGTCCTCTACTTTCATGGGACTATTCTTTTTTAAAGTTATTGGTTATGTCTGAGGTTCCAGAATCTAGTAGAGGTCAAATCTGAAGGTCAAAAGTTAAAAAAAAAAAAACAATAGATAAATGTTATAGTTTATCTTTTTGGGAGGCTCTATTTTCATTCCATTCTTTTTAAAAAGTTGGCAACCATGCTAGATGTTTTTAGTGGGTTAAGGTTCCAGAATACAGTGGTTTCCAAAATCATTTTATATTATGAAGTAAAATGGTCAAAGGTCAAAGGTTAAAAAACAATAAATACATGTTATGGTTTGCTTCTTTGGGGGGCTCTATTTTCATGCAATTATTGTATGGATTTTTGAAATGTTGTAAAATTCTAAAAGCTATTTGTGGACTCTGAGGTTCCAGAATCCAGTGTTATTTATATTCTAAGGTCAAATTTGAAGGTCAAACTATACATGGGATTTGTTTTAGTTGTCAAGCATGCTAGAAGTTATTAGTAGGGTCTGATGCTATGAATCCATTGGTTGCCAAAATCATTATAATTTTAGGTCAAATTTGAAAGTCAATACATACCTCAAATGTTATGCTTTGTGTTATTGGGGGTTCATTTATAAGAGCTAGATAAGATAGATAGATAGATAGATAGATAGATAGATAGATAGATAGATAGATACTTTAATGATCCCCAAGGGAAATTCAAGATATTTCTAACCAGTCAGCATGAAGCTCTGGTAATAAGTGGTGTAATACGTATAAGCTTGGGTGTTTCTAGCCGCTTATTTCTGTTTCTCTGTAATAAGTCAAGTCAACTTTATTGTCTGTTCTGCCATATCTGCCCGATATACAGAGAATTGAAATTGCGTTACTCTCAGACCCCAGGTGCATACACGTAACAATAAATACAAAAGGTACAATTTAAAAAATGCAATTAAATACAGTTATATATATATATATATATATGCAAAAAGAGCATGATTGTAGTAAAGTGATAAGTTTGAAACAGACAAAAGGTCTTTAGAGGGAGACTGAGGGTAGTAATTGGGTAGAAAGAGATAGTTACTAGAGCATACTAGACAAAGTGACTGGTGCCAGTCGGTGGGTGTGAGTGTGTGTGTGTTTGTGTTTGTCTTGTGTCTGTGGGAGTCGACAGTTCAGGAAGATCGTGGGGCAGAAGGTAGTGGGGGCAGAGCCGGAGAGATTTTAGCTTCCTGATGGCCTTTTGGATGTCACAGTACAGGAAGGTTATGGAGCAGAAAAGGGGAGTTGGGGCAGAGCCGGGAGAAAGTTTAGCTTTCTGACAGCCTGATGGAAGAAGCTGTCCTTCAGTCTGCTGGTCCTGGCCTGGAGACTCCACAGTCTCCTCCCTGGTGGCAGCAAGATGAAGAAACTTAGCATAGGATGGGAAGGGTCAGCTGCTATGCAGAGGGGTTTTTTGGTGAGACGGGTGTATATTGGTGTCATTAGTGTATTGGTGCTAGGATTCATTTTTGTCTCCTCATTTGCTGGACATGAGAAGAAGTCATGTTGGACTGTGTATTTGCAATACCCAGGACTGTTACATTTACATTTATGCATTTAGCAGACGCTTTTATCCAAAGCGACTTACAAAACGAGGATAACAATCAAGCTACATAGCAGAAACCTTAAGGAGCATAGTGCTAGGGGATAGTGCTTCAGTTCATTTTAGTGCTAGGATAGTGTTGTTACATAGTGTTGGTCAGGATGGGCCTCAAGGTGATGTTGAGTTTTTGTGCCATCTGTACAAAGTGCCATGCACATCTTCAGGTATTGACAGGGCTAAACATGAAATGTTTCAGAAAGGCAAAAGGCAATGGAAATGTTACCACCACCAAGTGATGCATTGGCATTGCATCTTGCACATGCAAATCAGGCAAAGGTATGGCCTCAGTCTGACAAGGTAAATGTGAAACCCCTGAGGAGACGGGTGGTTGGAAGGTTGTAGACCAACAGTTGGTGGTTGTGTGGTCTAGAAAACCTCCTGTACCAAGTAGTTGCTTGGAACTGATTACTTGTAATTGTAGAACCAAGAATCGTACACATGCCTGCACTTGCCTTAAGAGTGGACACCTGTATACTTGCATGCGGTTGTGATGCTGATGGATGTCTTAACACTGCAGGGATGGAATACGGTCAGGATGAGACAGTCTATTTGCAATAGAGCAACAACTACAAAAGCACTCAATGAGTGCAGATCTCCACAAATACAATATGGGCCAATGACCCACAGATTCCCGGTGTTACGGATCAACACCAAAATTTAATCAGCTGTTCTTTGTCCCAATACCCACATTGTCTAAAAAAATTCATCCAAATATGTACAGTACTTTTTGAGTTATCTTGCTAACAAACACAAAAACATTGTGTTATTCATACCATAAAAGGAGTAATGGCCATGTAAACTCTTAATATCCAAATCCAATTATTTATCAACATATTTGAATTTTTTATCACTCAGGCACCAATTATCCAAAATTTATTTTGAAAAAGTTTATATTTTATGGAAGTACATCACAAAATAGAAAAAAAAAAATAGAACTTTTTGAACCTCGACTGACCTTTTGACCTCAATACTTGACCATAACTTTTAACAAAAAATGCTATCAAATGTTATTTATTTATTTTTTTAGGGTCTTGGCCTGCCGACTATAATGTACAAGTTGCAATCGACCGGACAAAAAAAAAAGAAAAAAAGAAAAATGGTCTCCAACCACTGACAAAAACCCACAAGTGCGTATTTTTCATGGGACATCTTTATAATCGATCCATCAACCTAGATTTAAAGAGCTTGCACCACAAACGAGGCCTCATCACGTCACATCACTATTTTCACACACATCGATACGGAGCATTGGCTAAAAATCACGTGACATGCTCGATACACAATTCAAAGTCTCAATACAATCTGGCCATCACTAGTTTCAACCATTAAGTAGAGGTTTCATTTTAATGCAGTGCACTAGTTGGCTGGCTTACACTTTTCCAGGCAGTTGTACCCAGTGTGTTATATTCGAGTATGTCATATTTGAGTATGCTTGGAATTCAGTGCCTCTATGCCACCATGAGGGAATACTGCCCCTTTTTATCTAAGCGCTCTCATAAAGGCTCAGGCTACCCCCCGACAACTCCGGTCCTCCAATGACTGTCGACTGGCAGTCCCGGCACCTCGCCCAAGGCAATCCACACTCTTCTCATGTGTCGTCCCACGCTGGTGGAATGACCTACCAAAAACAATCTGAACAGGGCCATCTCTGGAGGCCTTCAAAAAGCTCTTAAAGACCCAGCTATTCAGAGAACATCTTCTATCCTAGCACTAAAATGAACTGAAGCACTATTCCCTAGCACTATGCTCCTTAAGGTTTCTGCTATGTAGCTTGATTGTTATCCTCTTTTTGTAAGTCGCTTTGGATAAAAGCGTCAGCTAAATGCATAAATGTAAATGTAAATGTACTATTATAGAAATTGTATAACTAGAATTGAATATAATTAAATTGACAATTTACACACACACACACACACACACACACACACACAGCTGCAAAAGAGTGTGTTGGTTAGTCTTGAGTCTGCTCATGTAAAGTGAAAAACAGGCACAAAATTACAAAGAAAGAAAAGTGTTTATTTGGCAACATATCTTTGACATCTTTTTTCCCTCCTTTTACTTGCCAGTTAGTGGGAGAATATGGAAGAAGAGAAAACAAACAAACACAAATTGTCATCAAGCTCAATCAGGCAAACAGACTCAATCGGTTATAAAAAAGGGCACATTGACATTGCGGCAAGTCTACAAGGCAGGGCACACAAACTTGATCACCTCAGCAGGCCTGCTGAACAAGAGCGAGACAGCACATCCATTGAAGAGTGATGCAACCACAGGTTCAACCATTGGTACAGACACATTCAGAGAAACAAGAACAGAAACTATGGATTCCCCTCCCACGTCCAATTTGTTAAAGTGTATGGCGTGGAGTGGCATGCATCCTCAAGTTCTCCTTCACAAGAACCTTATGTTCTTCATGGCACCCTTTTTGGGAGCAGATGCCGCTTACCTAGAGTCGTGTCTTGTCACAGTAGGAGCTCGCCCTCTGTGGGACAGGAGCATGGTCAGGACTCAAGGCCAGCTGATCAGTTGGGAGTTTCTAGAAAGTACCGTTGCTAACTGCAATGCCAATCTTTGCCAGTTACGCCGCACAGAGTGGTTAACCAACCTACATGTGTGGTGGACGTGAAGAAACAGAACATTCTAGGAACTCACTCTCGATTCACACTGAATACAAACCTGTACCAAACAAGCACTACCGGACCAGGGCCAGAACTGCACCATAGCTGGGTGAGTGTCAGATCGGTACGGCTCTTAGACCAGGAGTTGAGCCAGAATCATTTATGTAGGGGGCCTCTGCACTCACGGTATCCGTTAATCACATCACCAAGAAAGGGAGGAAAAAAAGGCTCACTGACCCTGGACTCTGGGGGACGACTGCACATTTGTCCAGCTGAAACAACTCAAAATGAAAGGCTGTTTGGTAAAAAAAGGCATTTCTCATTTTCATTTCTCATCTAAGAGAAACAGAGAAAGACTGAGTCCAGCCTCTATGTGAGCGACCATTAGTGTGCTCCGCATCCTGTAGAGAATGTGCATCGTGACTGAGGAAATGAGCTCATGAAAGCAGTGTCACTGACCTTTAGCATCCCTGCGTTAGTATTAGAAGATTTAGAGCTAAAGGAAGCAACAGACGAAGCTGCTGATTTGCTGATAACCAGGAAACACAACCAAGAACTTTAGTGTTGATGACAAGACCCAGAAGCCATTTTGTTTTACACAAGTTAACTAATAGAGCTGCATGAATCTGATAAGATTATTAAAAAGTGGGGATATTATACACAAATGTCTTTAAAATGAAATGAAATGAAAAGAAAAAAGAAAAGAAAAAAAAATGATATTGCCAAGCAGGACCATTTTCAGAAGGGGTTTGTTAGTGTTGGTCACCTTCAAGTTCCACTGAAGGTTGTAAAGTGCCACAGTTCCTTTCACTAAGTAGACTCAGACTAAGTCCCAATGTCCTCCGTAGCCATAAACACTGAACCCATAGTGACTTAACTGCCATGAACCAGACCAAGCATGAACTCAAATTAAACCAGTTCAATCTCTGAGGGTTGAGGGCTTAGAGCTTAAGGGGCTGGGCACTAGGATTTAGTCATACAGTGGTCACCAATCTTATTTTTAAAAAGTACAAACTGATTTTGGCGCTCATGACAAACAAAATGGTGAGACAAGGCATTGTATTCTATTGAAAGCATTATAAAAAAAAAATCTATATTTTCTTTTCTTTTTTTTTGTACTTCACAGAAGGCGGTAGCTCTGTGGCTGAGCCTGTTCCTCAGTGGTGATTGAAAATTGAATTGAAGGGGTTGATTAAGGGGCAGTCGTAAGGTCCATGAGGAGGCTTTAGAGTAAACAGCACCTCTCCTTGAAGCTCTTCTTGTTCTTTTTGTTTTTCCCCTTGCCGTTTTTGTCTTTGTTTTCCGACATCTTTTTGGATCGCACCTCCCTCATGAGGTCAAAAAACACCTTAGAAGAGAGAGCAAAACAGAAACAAAAAGTCAGAACAGATGTGTTTACCTCTCATCACTTAAATGTCTTAAACATCAGTGTTGGGTGGACACCAAAGATGCAGGCAACCTTACGGGCAACACCAGAGACTTAAAAAAGCAGCCTAAAAACACTCTCCAGAACTGGCTTTGGATTCATGTAAACATAAGTCCCTCAACTCAGTCCCAAACACGCACACACACAAAATACACTTTTGTTCTCCTGAAGTAATGTCGGAGCACTGATGAGAATCATGTGCAGTGGATGATAAGGAGAATGTCTTTGGATTGGGATAGGTCAGTGGCTGTGTACTGTGGCAGCTGTGAGTGTGTGTGTGTGTGTGTGTGTGTGTGTGTGTGTGTGTGTGTGTGTTTCGCACCTTGTCGACATTGGCACGTGTTTTGGCAGATGTCTCCACATACTGCACGTTCCACTCCTCGGCTTTCCCCCTCGCCTCGTCCACCATCACCTGCCGTCGGTCCTCCAGGTCAGACTTATTGCCCACCAGCAGCAGAGGGATCTTATCTTCCTCCGCCTTCACCCGCAGGATCTGCTCCCTGGGGAGGGACACACACACACAGGTAATACAGAGTATTGACACCCACGTGCAAGAATACAAACAAGCAGTAACACACACACACACACACACACACAGGTAATACAGAGTATTGACACCCATGTGCAAGAATACAAACAAGCAATACCCGCCCCCACACACACACACACACTTCTTAAAACTCCCGCTCATGCACACACACACACATGCACCGAGACACACAGACACATTCAATAAAACAACCAGTACCCATACTCTAAACAATCTCTACCCCCTACCACAGCAAACACAGCAAAGGGGGCCTCAGATATGATCAATATTATTGCAGATTGGAACGCATGGAACTCAGGCCTCCCCTAGTTCTGTTGACATATCCTTCCCATCCGCTCCATGTCTGTGTCCTGCAGAACCCTCCCACTTAGCGGAACATTCTAGACACGTGATGCTTTCATGGCACGCCTTAGACTGGAAGGTACATGACCCAAGAGATGAATTCTTTATTATCGTTTTATGCCACTAGCAAAACCAAAGACTCTTCTTCTAGGAGGAGCAAGGCTCGCCTGGTGATCCTGCGGTACTAAGGGCCGTTAATGATAAGCTATGAGTAACTCCCAGATACATCGTGACCGTCAGTAAACCTTGGATATATTACGACCGTGTACTCTGTGTGTGTTTTTGACTCTGTGTGTGTTTTTGATTTGCGCAGTTTTCAGTGGTATGCATACTGACCTAAACTCTGCGGTGGCAGTGAAGGACTCGTGCTCAGTAATGGAGAACACCAGGAGGAAGCCCTCTCCGCTGCGGAAGTAGTTGTCCCTGATGGCAGCATAGTCCTCCTGGCCCGCCGTGTCCAGGATGTCAATCTGGACCTCCTCTCCGTCCAGCACTACCTTCTTCCTGTAGCTGTCTGCCTTAGTGGGCTCATAGTCCTCCACAAACTATTTGCAAACACACACACACACACAGACGGGACAGGTGTGTTGGTCATTATATTCAAGTCATGTAGCTGCTATTCAGTTTCTTAATATGCTACAACATATACAGAGAGAGAGAGAGAGAGAGAGAGAGAGAGAGAGAGAAGAAATGAAAGAAACATAAAGGTAAAAGAAACATAAGACTCTAAAACACATACAGGGCTTTAGAGTCTTATACACACTGGGCTTTGCACTATATACTGGGCATCTTAGGACCTTATAAATATGTCAGAATCAGTGTTCTACATCTTTATGTATACAGTATATACTGGTCATCTGCATGCATATCCCGGGGTTTGCCCTTACTGTAATGACATATCTTACCTCGTCGTACATAAACTGGAGGGTCAGAGCGGACTTGCCCACACCGCCACTGCCCACCATAATGACCTTGTGCAGGGCCAGGGAACTCTGGTTCTTGCTTTTACTGGCTGCCATCTCGACACTCCGGAAAGAAAACCCCCACCAAACTCCTCCTGTGACTATCACCACCTGGCAATATCAGAGAGAGAAAGAGGAACATGTTCTAAGCATCATGCATGAGTCACAAAACCCAACCAGCCCAAATAGCTTTTTCTGTAGTCCATTCAATGATTACTACACACCCCTCTCCTTTTTATATCCATCATACATAAGGAACACTACCTTCCCCACATTCACAGCACACCGTCCCGCCCACCACCGCACTACCAACTAACTACCCCTTGACCCCTCTTGCCACATGACCCCTGGCAGCTGGGTTGCCCCGTTGAGTTGGCTCCTTGAGGCGTGCTTCTGCCCAAGGTTTCTTCCACATTAGCAGGTTTCATCAAACTCTCTCATTCTTTTGCCTACAGGGAGGTCCTGGGAGCCTCAAACCACAGGTTGAATCCCACCAGTGTGGCCTATTGTGAGCACTATACCGTTAAGTCACATCGCAACAAAGCCCGTCAAAACGCAGGAAGGGTGGCACCAAAAGCAAACTTCCCTCTTAAGTCAACAATTTGTTGCTACAATTTTCAGATAGCATGCCAATATAATGTTTATTGTGGAGAATAAGCCACAGATTGAAACCAAACAGCTGCTTGGCCAAACACATAAGCACACAGCTTCAAAACAGAGTCGACTATAAAAACACACCGATTTACTGCCTCCAAAAACACTGCCTTCTACTAATGTGTTGTACTTCCTGCTTTGTTCATTAACGTTCATTAACATCCGTGCACCTCGTCAGCTGTTATCCCTTCCTTACTGTATAGGCCCGTATTCAGTTTGTATAAATACTGCAATACGTTTCACAGTGAAGGTCGCCATATAAATAGTATATTTATATTTCTGTATGATTCTAAAGGATTCCAAGTTCTGGCTATGCCATTGAAAAGAATGATATAAGCACCCTATTAAAAAAAAATCTATTTGTAGTCCTTCCAGCCTACTAGGCTATTCTCCCAATGACTGTGCATGTGACCCATTCAACTGGTGTGGTGTGTCCATCAGAAGCAGCATTAGGCCTGAGCACACAGGCACACTCCCTTCCTGTTGCCTGCTTAATGGGGACGGACTCCATTAAATCCCATTTTGTTCACCAACCCCACTACAAAAAGGTAGGAGTCATGCTCTCCCTTTCTCTCTCCCTCGTCCTCTCTTTCTTTCTCTTTCTTTTCCTCCAGACGTTTAGAGAGATCCAGTCGGAGAGCCAGTGAGAGGCAGATTGGGAAGTAGCATCAGTGTTAAATCGATTAAATGCAAAAGAGGGGAGGAACTGGTGAACGGATGCACCGCCCCCCCCCCCCCCCCCCCGCCCCCCAGCACCCACCCCAAGAGGGCAAAGAGCAAAGGAGCATGGGAACTGGGTGACCCTTACAGCGTGAAGTGGGTCACATTAGTCTCCACCAGCAAAACCAGCGGTAATCACCGTATGTTGCTCTAAACATGAAAACCATAGAGGAAGCGTTATTATATACAATATATACAATATTTTATTGCGGTACACTTATATCAAGAGCTTAGAAGGACACTAATATCAAAAGCTTATTGCGGTACACTAATATCAAAAGTTTAGAAGATGGCAAATGCAACATTTAACAGGAAGACATTTGTTTATTTTCAAACTGTTTCCAGTGACCTTTTTGAACATTGTGTGTTAAAAACAACACACAAATTTGAACACTCTCACTTACCACATGACCATGGACAGCTATCCTCATTGCAGAGAATGTTATAGAAGGCCTGCTGTGCGTGTACCTCCGT
>JAGFZM010000175.1:2220456-2294545 GCA_017657215.1 Limnothrissa miodon | reverse complement strand
TGTGTGTGTGTGTGTGTGTGTCTGTGGTTGCATTCATTTTCATGCTGACCCTGTCGCTGTGGCACTAGTTGTTCTCAGGTTGTCTGTAGCTATTGCCAAGGCCTATTTTTTTCATTTTGCTTTTCTCTTCCTCACCTATGTCTAGTCTTTCGTGTCTGAAAGAGTGCTAGGGGTTCAAAAGTCAAAGTCAAAGTCAGTTTTATTTGTCAATTTCTTCAAATGTTCTTGACATGCAAAGGAATCAAAATTACGTTTCACACTTGTCCCATGCGTAGCCGTTGACAACAATAAAGTGCAGATGCACAACAAAAACAGTTCTAAACATTAAGATAATGTTAAGTAAAAAAAGTGCAAGTAACTACTGTCCTTAGGAGGAAGAACAAGAAGATTGTGCCAAATACCACATAGACTAAAATTAAAATGGAGAAGAACAGAGTTTAATGTTGAACAACAGTGGTGTGCTCCTTTTAGTCATCTAACTTCACATCATGTGTCATCCCACACATTCACAAGTCTCTCATTGGAAAGAAGGGCCAGCAGAAAACTGTGTAACTCTGTAGACCCATGTCGAAGTCACTGAGACCTTGATCTGAACGTGGTTCCCTCTTTGTTTTGCTGTCTGTGTAGGTGTCCTACCCAGTTTTATTTACATTTTACTTTTAAAACTATGCCCAGCCTTTGCATCTACTTATTTTTGGGGTGTTTTTAAACATGGCTTCAGAGAAGCTGGTTCTCGTCTCGTCTGCCCTGCATAGTCCCCGTTTCTGTATTGATGGATCACATTACTGAAACCTATCAGCAGCATCACCCAGCCCTGCTGTTAGAGGGATCAGTGTGTTAGCTTCGACAAGCCTGCAAGTATGTGAATGAAACATCTGTGTGGGTGATCTGACAAAACTGTTGAAAACGGCCTCTCGTGATCAAACGAATTTTCTTCGGTTTCTGACTGGATGTTAGCAAGGGTCCAGCTGATACAGGCAACTGAAAGTTGTGTTGTTGTCATCGGAAAGAGTGTATTGTGTTTTAGGCTGGCATAGAAGAACCATGATGCTATTGCTCACCACGGTGCTGTCCAAGGTGGGCTGTACTTGTGGTTCCGTTAGAATTGGAGCAGCCTGGTGCAGAGCCATGTACGTGCCTTTGGAGCCCACTAATCAGCAAATCCTGTATACATTTTCTGCTTGTAAGCTGCTGCTCTTGCGTTTTTTTTTTTAATCGCACGACCCTGTTTACCCGAGGCTGCTCGTGATGAGTCACACAACGTTGAACTTCCTGGGAGTGCATGTGTCAGGCCCTATGTGTGTATGTGTGTGTGTTTGTGTGTCTTTTGCTTTTTGTCTCTCCCTCCTCTCTCTCTCTCTCTCTCTCTCTCTCTCTCCCTCTCTCTCTGTTTTTCCCCAAATAATGTCTCTCTTCCACCTTTTCTCAAAACTCAACTGTTATCAACTTACCTCAAAGTCACTGTGCTAGTTGCTACCTCCACCAGGCAATATCAAAATCACTCAGTCACAATGCCTAAAGGTCACCTTTTTAATGTATCTCTCTCTCTCTCTCTCTCTCTCTCCCCCTCTCTCTCTCTCAGGTGCCCTGCCAATCGTGTACAGCACGCTATTGTGCTACCCGTTCACGCGAACTGTGGCGCTGATCGTATACATCCTGCTGTCCAGCTACGCCATCTACTGTGCCATCACGGCGCGCAGCAGTGTGCGGCGGCTGCGCTCTTTTGCCTGGCAGGCGCTCTTCCGCTTCTCCTTCTTCCTGCTGCGCTGGGTGGGCGTGGGTGGCGGGAGCCCCACCTCGTTGCGTCACTTCCTCACCATGGACGCGCTGGCTGTGCTCGGCGGCGTGATCAACATCACACGTATCCCCGAGCGATTCCGTCCAGGCCTCTTCGACTACTGGTGCAACAGCCACCAGATCATGCACGTGCTGGTGGTGGGCTCCATCCTCTACTTGCACTGGGGCGTGCTGGACGACCTGCTGTGGATCAACAGCTACCACTGTCCCTCGGACTGAGAGCTCGAGCTTGGGCTAAAGGGATGGGATGGGTGTTGGGGTTGGGTGGGCTGTGGGGTTCGGGGCGAACAGGATGGGGATGCCTGCGAGGTACGGCTCTCCCTCTGCTGGTGTAGAGGATACCACTGGTGGGGATAGGGCGCGAGGAGGGTAAAGTTCCCTCAGTGAGGACTCCTGGGAGCTGGATGTCTCCCCATCATATCTCCATAAAGGCATGCGCAAGGCACATGGACCATACAATGTTCTTTTTTTCCCCTCTCTTTCTGTTCTTGTTTTATTTTTACTTTATGTAATCAAAGATCAGGGGCACAGCAGCGCTGTATCACTGCGAGCGTGTGACAAGCAGCCCGCGGCCCTAGGCCAGAATGTACATATCGGCCTCTACGTTCACCTCCATTCGTCCCTGTGCCCATATCCATGTGTTGGCACCCACAAGGTGAAACACCGAGCAAGGTCACCTCTGTCACCCCTGGCATCACATACAGGTCTTGCACTTGCCCAAACCCACAGCCTGGAGGTCTGTTTCAAGATGTGTGTTCTGATATGTACACCAGCATTCGGAGGATGTTCGGAGGAAACTTGCTCCCGTTTCAAAAACAAAAAAAAAGGTGTCAAGAATACTTGAGGGTACCCGAGTGCGTCTTTTTGGAAAATTGACCTTTGTCTGTGGGTTTATTATCATACCACTGTAGAGCATGGCTTTTGAAGATGCGCTGCGTTGACTGT
Source organism: Limnothrissa miodon (assembly GCA_017657215.1). Lineage (NCBI taxonomy): Eukaryota > Metazoa > Chordata > Actinopteri > Clupeiformes > Clupeidae > Limnothrissa > Limnothrissa miodon. The sequence goes on along the minus strand of JAGFZM010000175.1, from coordinate 2,291,803 downwards.
AGTTCCACTGACATACTGCACACCCTACATAATACAGATAGACCATCCAGCAAGTGATAATGTGCACTGAATCAGACCTCTCTCTCAGATGTCATCCTGTTGCAGACTATGCACCATATCTACTGTTCTCTTAATACACACTGAGCACTGAGATACATGACACACACACACTAACACACACACACACACTCACACAATGCACTATGAATGCCCTCCGTACGGACAGACACACACGCACGGCCAAACATGCACATGCACATGCACTCCCCCCAACAATGATCACAGGGGTGTTCGGATATACTTGAGTTCTGTACAACTTTGTTTTATTTATTTTTTATGTCATCACAATATTTTATTCTTTGTCCATGTGTGTGCTTTGTCTCCATTGTCTTCTTCGTGTCCTTTCTGTGTGAAAAACAAGGGACTTCATTCATTGGTTTATAAGAGTGTTTTTATGTAATATTTATTTAACAAGATCCCAATGTGATCCCGGCCTTGTAATTCATGTAATTTTATGCTTAATGAATGATGGGGACCCCTCAGTATTTTATAGATAAAAGTATCCAATTTATTTATGTTGTTGTAAGTTGTATTTGCTGTTTATTTTTAATGTGATGTTTAGCCATCCCATATATGTCTTTTTATTGGACTGATGATGGAGAGCACATGGCCTCCACCAGTCGCTGCTTGCACAAGATGATAGCACTCTGTCACAAGATGATGTGACTGTCATCAGCTTTTTTTTAGTATATATATATTTTTTACAAACCTTTCACCCCAATTAACTGCATAACCTTTGATCCAGGTCAAAAGTAATTATGTGAAGGGAAACTATCTTGGAAACGGTTTCTCTTTTCTTTGCGTTGAATCACTGTGGCACTTCAGACCAAGTACTAAAAATGGGGTCATACTGTATATAAAGGGAGGAAATGTGTGTGTTTCTGTGTGGGGGATCTTGCATGCAGGATGTCTTAATCATGCACTTCTAAAACCTTTCTATGCAGAATGATGCTCCATCTTCAAAAGATGAAAACAAAACACACATACACATGCATTCACACAAACACGCACACACACACACACACACACACACACACATTACTTCAGCACTAAACTTGTGCCCAAAGGTTTATCTAGTGTTACATTATGATATGATGTCATACAGTTGATTTTTATTGTGGTCAAAGTGCATTGCAACGCAAGACACTATCAACAGGAGCTGCACTTTACTGGTAGTGATGAGGAATTGATGATTGGGTATTAGAATGTATGTTGTACGTATCATCATCACCACTGTCATTTCTATAAGGCTCTAACAGGGTAATCCACTTTAACTGTCTCAGTCATTTACTACAATGGAGAGTTGGAGGCTTGCTATCATTGGAGCTCTGAAGAAGTGTGTGGTAATCAAACTTCCTCTCTGTGCTCGGCCAGCAATGGCAAATGCTGACATAAAAGTGGGGCCAAATTCATCTGAGTGACTTTCAGTTTACCATATATAGCAAGAGCAACAATACTGAAACTGCACAGCTTCAGTCTCGTAAGTATAGACCTGTTCTGGGGCCCGATCTAATCAGGAAATCAAAAGACGTTGTTCTTGCTGTATGCACTGAAGAGAGCTTTTAGGCACAGGAAACCAATGAATGAGGTCCCTTCAGGTCCCTTTTTTATTTTACCTTTTTCAAAATTATGAGATGTTTTTATTACAGATCCTAAATGGCACTTTCACGTCACTGTTGTCATGTAATAATTGTTTAATCTTTACAACATATTACATTCTTTTTTATTTCCTTTGTTACGAGTTTACAATGTATTCCTTTTGTTCTTTTCTTTTTTTTTTATAAAACATGCTTTTTAAAATTATTTTCCAACATCAAAGTTGGAAGAGATGATTTTTATCACTGGTTTAAAAAAGCCTGTCAGACTTTTCAATGTAGGGAATCTGTATCAACATTGTTTTTAAATGTTATCGTGTGAGAATGAGTAACTCACTCATATCGGTTCTGCATTTGTTGAAACACTCAACTTCCTACTCTCTTTCTGTTTCGCAGATTGCCAAACACACATAGAACATACCTACTGTGCTCCTTCATCCAAACACAGCAACACATGCACAAATACTATTAAGCCACTGATGTGCGCACACACACACACACACACACACACACACACCTATAGCCCTAGAGTGTAGCACCCCTGCAAAAGTTCCCAGTGTACGAATTTCTTCAACCTATACTCTTACTCCTCAAACAAGTCTGACCTCATGATAGACTCTTTAAACTCCAGCCCTCAGGGACGCCCAGCTAGTCTCTGTGTGGCCTACCAGTGCTGACACCAGGCAGAAGCAAGTGCGCAGAGGTGCGCTGTCATGTAACTAATGCATGCTAGTAGCTCAATGGACAAACGAAGCTAACCGATCCCTTGAATTAAAAAATAACAAGGAAAAAAAAGAAGAAATAACTATAGTATATACACATATTTACACCCCTAAATTTTAGATACTTGCCTGAAGCCAGCCTAATGCCAGTGCATTGTAGGATATAACATGTAGGCCACTCCTGTGAAAAAGCTTCACAAAGCTTCAGATTTGTTTATATGGGGAAAAGGGAAAACTGATTACAACTTAAGAACAACAGAGGCAATACAACTGTATTAAATCAACTGTACTGTTTTATTTCTTTTTTACTAAAAGGGCTTTGGATCAAAGTGAATACCAATAACAAGACATATTTAAAGTCCATATAAATACTGTACATACCTGTATGTGTATATAAAATATATATGCATACAGCGCAAGATATATATGCTGAAATGATTTTTTTTGTATGTATGTATATCTATATGACATATCTGGAGTGAGGGTCATGAAAAAAGCATAGGTGTTGAGGTGGGGTTTCTCACCCGGCTTTAAAGGAAAATTAGACTCTGACTGTGTCTAGACAGCGCCCTATATGAAAAACTATGCTGTATTACCAGAAGTGTTCCCTTGAATGGCCAAACCCTTATTAGCCCTTATGTGCCATGTCATGTTTTCCCCAGCACTGTTCATTCAGTTAACAAAACTATGAAGTATGTGTGAACCCTCAAAGACAAGATTTAGTTGGCTCGTTGTCCATGGCATTTTGCCTTTTTTTATTTAATCAACAATACAGATTCTCAAGCTTGTTCTGAAATATTATTTCATATAAGCTTTACAAAAATTCTGGCCTCTCTTCTGGAGAATTGCCCAAATGAGGGGCTCTGCTGAGCTGGTCTGTGTCTGATGCTCTTCTTGGCTATTCTGTTTATCAGAACGCTAAGGGACACTGATGCTGTATTTTAAGGAAATACATTGGCCAGGGGCTCATTTCAAAATGAGTCATTTCTTAGTATTGTTGCCATGCCAATTCAGTGTTGAGAACCATGTTTGACTATAGTGAAAGCTTTTTAAAGTAAGGCGAAAAGACAAGTGGCCAAAGCCTTACTTGGCATTATTGTAGAGATAGACTGCAGCCGTGGGACTAGAACACCTATCAGAAAGCATCACATTTGAGCACAGAAATAATCTAATGATCATTTTCAAACCATATGTATTTTTTACACCTGCCATCCCTTCTCTACAGCTGGGCCTTCAGCAACATCAGCATTACTACAATATACTTTTTTGTACACCATGCATGACATTAGATCTTGGTCTTGTATGTGGCATAGACCAGTACCTCTGGCAACAACAGTCTATCTATGCAGACATGTGCATATAATACAATCTGACAGTAAGACAGATGTTTAAGTGTAGTTGTTGGAAACAGTGTACCCCCCGTCCTCTAATTTGAAGATTGTTTTATTGCATAAAGTTTCTCAAACACAATCAAATCTCTCTCCACCCACCCTTTCTTTGCCATTCAGGGTTGACCTTGGTATAACTTGCACGTCACTACAAGGTCTGCCCTGATCCAGTGAGCCCCTGCTTCAGTTGCTGTGCTGGTCCCCCATTTAAACAAAGCCACCTCCTAATGTCAGAGGTTGAGATCTGATGATAAAAAATGGTGTGGAGATGTGGCTATCGTTGTTATAGATTAATCGATCTTCCCGTTTGAAATTGTTTGTCTTTGAGCAGTGAGGCAGGAAGTGAACCAATGATGACTGTGTCTGTGTTTGGAACTTCCACTCCTGTAGTCCCCTCCATAGTCAACATTCAGAACTATGCCATGGTTCATTATGTACTCCGCAGTGAGGTAGTGGATGTTTGCAAGGCAGGCCACAGCATATTCAGATCATTTGGATATGCAAAGCAAAGGCAACGTGTTGGGAAGAAGAACAAATAAAAAGGCCCAAGAGGAACATGGGCTTAAAGGGACACACTGAAACTAATGCTGTAGCACAGTCAGAGCTTCATATAGCTCAGAGAAAGTTGAGGCAGAAACTCATTGTCTTTGTATAATATCCTGTTCTCTGTACAATAACAACAATGTATGAAACTATTACTAACAAAAAAATATATATACAAACTTTCTTCTTTTTTTAGTATGCAGGTGCTGGATAGCCTGTCCATGATTATTTATACAGGAGTAACTGTTAATACTCTTAATACTTTCATTATGGATGTTATTAATACTGTAATTCAGAAGAAGACTGGTACTGTAAATTGTATCAATCAACCCATGTACAGACAATGAGACTGTCTTTCTTGGGGTAAAAGGGACCTTTCCTGAGAGTCTGTCTCCATATGTGTTTGTGTGTCTGTCCTATGATGTCTTGCACACATCCGAAGCATCTGAATTGATATGGCTCCATCTAGTGGCGATATTTGTGCACAGTGATTGTTTCTCAAATGCGATTGTAAGCACTCCACATACCAGTGTACAGTGGCATGTGCATTTTACCGAACCTGTATACAAACATGCATTGACTGTCTCTCTCTCTCTGTCTCTCTCTCTCTCTCACACACACACACACATACATTCACTCACACCCTTTAACACTGAGCAAGAGCCATTTTCTTTACAGCCATTCAAAAATGTTACATACATACAGGGAATGTAAACAAGTCTCATTCTTTTTCATTGCTGGTGTGTGTGTGTTTTTGTTTTCCCCTTGAGTACATGTATTCACAGTACAAGCGCTGTGACAAACACCATGTAATGTACTAATCTTGTCCCTCAGTGCGTCTGTACATCTGTCCGGTTGAGATCTCAGACAGACCCTTCCAACCCCTCAGTCTCCTGCAATGATTGTGCAATAAACTGAAGTCTATATTTTTAAAAAATGTTCTTGACCTCTTTGGTTTGTGTGTGTGTGTAGGCTAGATTCAAGATTCACGATAACAAGATTAAAGGATTTTATTGTCACATCTTTTTAAAAGGTTTAAAAATGTAGTGGAATTAGTTGTAGTTCTGATGGAGAGATGGGAATGGCCTACAGTATGAAGGTAAGAGGGGAGAGGCAACAGTTATGTCATAACTACTCCCAATCATCAACAAGGGGCACCCAAGAGCATTCTTGACCATCATCACCATCATGATCATGATATATTTGGCCTCATGAATTGTGTCATATCAAAGAAACTATGATGGTTATAGTCTAATAATCTATTTTTTTAAAAATATAAAGACTATTTTATTTTTAAAAGCTTTTTGAATATTGGCTATTTAATGGAAGTATCGTCATGGAACCATTTGAAGAAGAATGCCTTCATTTGATAACTTCAGTAGGCTAAGTGCACCATCTTACAGTACCCTAGGCCTACATCTTACAGGCCTACTGCGCCTCTTCAGTTTTGAAAGAATAAAAATAACAGTCATCAGGCAAAGGTGATATTTAAAATGCTGAACTTAACAGGATTAGGAAAACAGTTTTTTTTTTTAAACAGAGGCCTTATGACAAGGCCTTATGATGCTCGCGCGTGTAGACTAGCCGACAGCTCTGTTCACTACCGCTTCTAAAGGCTCATGAGGAACAGATAGGCCTACTGCTTTTAGGGAAAGATAATAAACAGCTAGCCTATTGGAAAATAATCCATCCAGGTTGTATTTAAGTAAACGTTTTTTTTTTTCTTTAGAAAAAAAAACTGAAGACGAAATTTACAGCACGTCAACTGTCCTGTTACTTTTAGCTTTTTGTCGTCCTCAAAATCAGAGAAGAAAAGACACCTCCCATTTCCATCTTCATTTCGAGCTCTCACTTCCCCCATCACTTTTTGAGATCTTTCCGCCTCGATTCTCTTTCGCTCACTCTAGTTTCTCTCCTTTAGCGGAACAGAGCCCCGGCCCCTCAGATCCAACGCGAGTTGCTGTTGCGCCATCCCCTCCCCTACAGCAAGTAATAGGTAGGCTACAACTGTCTTCTGCCAAACTGTCTTCAGTTTTAATACCTCCTTGATGATAGATTTTATTGCTAAACTGTTGCCGCCCCCCGTCCGTCGTTCAGTGTCATGAGGAGGAACGACCTCTGTAACTTTCCTAATTAAATGATACAATTAGTGCATGGCGCCAAACAGCTTGGAGCGGACGAAACTGCAAAAATGTTTGCTTTGCACTGTAAAGATTCGTAAAAATTAACTGTAGTTTATAACTTACATGGCCACGAGATGTTTGAATAGTAACAAAGCTCGTTGGAGGATGTGGTCCAACTGTCACCTTGAGCACCAGGTCAAGCTTTTCTCTGAACCGTTCCAGCTGAACAACTTTTTAGTCTTTAGTGTAGGCCTATAGTGCTATGGTCCTATCCCTTCTATGATTCATGCCTAGCTTAATTAGACCTACATTCAACCTCACATTCCTCTGAATATTATTGTTATTTTTGTAATTACTGTGAAATTGTCGTTTTTTGAATATGCACTTATTTATATTTTCTTTGTGCAAAAAATGTTAGCAAAGTTTGTTTGCTACAAGGCCACAAAAGAGAGCTTAGACAAGAGGAAGTCATACACCATGCTGGTATCTTTTCGGCCTTTTGTTGGGTAGTGTTTCCTTCCTAGTTTGATATTTTGCTTAGTGGATCTAGAGCTTCTGTTCTTTAAGGACTACCATCAAAAATATTTTGGGTATGATTTATATTTATTACTGTCCAACATTAACAGAGTTATAGTGCAAATCCCCATTAGATTGCATTAATAATGATCAGAGAGCGGGGACATAGATAGATAGATAGTAAAAGATACTTCTCCAATAGCTGAAGATGAAGTAATGTTGTAAAGCATATCATCTGTGTTCCCCCTGTTAGTCAGGGCATGCTGCTTGAATTTCCCCCTTGGGGATCAATAAAGTATCTATCTATCTGTCTATCTATCTATCTATCTATCTAGGTATGGAGAAAACACCTTTTGCAACATGTTGGCAACAGAGCTAGTTTTATTCCCAAATAACTCACAATTTTATTTTTACACACTGACAATGAGTGCCCTGTTATTCTCACTTCAAATGCAACCATTCTTCATTTCCCTCCAGGTCATCATGTCCCCAAGGGTGGTTAGAACCAGTAAGTTTCGCCACGTCTTTGGCCAGGCGGTTAAGGCAGACCAGTGCTATGATGACATCAGGATCTCCCAGATGACCTGGGACAGCAACTTCTGCACCGTCAACCCCAAGTTTGTGGCCATGATAGTAGATGCCAGTGGTGGAGGAGCATTCATTGTCCTTCCATTGGCCAAGGTGGGCCTATCAACAATGCCTCTGTGTCAGTGTATCTGTATATTTCTGAGTGAGTGAGTGTGTGTGTTTGTGTGTCTGAAAGAGAGAGAAAGAGGGATTTAAATGTTTGAGCAAACTTTTTGCTATCTCTTTTAGTGACTTTCTTATCCATTCTTGTAAAAAACATCTTCTGGATAGGTAGGTGAAGAGAACTTAACATCCAATTAGAATATAAATAAGAATAAGAATGTGATGCACAAACATCTGCATTTATTTGACTGAAAAGAATGAACTCCCTGAAATTATCTTGTAAGACAATAGGCATTTGTCAATTTCAGATAGGTACATCCAGCATCAGTTGACTGCTGAGCTATCTAAATGTGCAAAGGTGTTTTGTCATTGTCTGTTGCAAGAGAAGAGGTATTGCTTAATAACTTTAAACTTTGTCTTTCCTGCTTGTTTTCCTCTTGCAAGCTTGTGAGCAATTGGTCAAGATTGAACTAATGGATGCCATTCTATTGGTAATTAATGAGATAACACCATTAATTACAGCATCAAATTCAAGAAATTCAGTCAAATGGTTTGCTGACAGGTTCAAATTTCAAAAGATATCATTACACGTCCAGGCAAAGAAAGAAGTTCCCCATTTGTTGTTTCGTTAGAGGAACGTCACTCTACCTCTTGCCTCCTCTGCTCTCTTGTCACATCGTGTTTTTTTGCCATATTTGGAGTGCTTCTGTGTCAGTTCGTCTGCACAGGATGTGGCAAGGGATCGATTGACACACACAAAGAAAAAAGGCTAAAAGAATGACAGCTGCATGTTTAAAAGCCAAGAGCTGTAACCTGAATAAACCCAAGATTATCTGCATTGTGTGCTTTATCTGTGCAAAAGCATAATTTACATGAAATCAGTAATTTACAGTAAAATTATTGCCAAATGTAAAACAAAAAATATTACCAAATTTATACTGGTTCAGAATTATTGATATAAATAAAACTCAATTCAAAAACTCAATCAACTCAATGCTGTTACACGAAGTAACTTAATTCTAACAGCATCAACAAAACACTGCACTTAAACAGTCATTCTAATTCATGTTTATATTGCTTTATGGAGTTTAAGCACAATGTTAATAGTAAATCACTGTGCATTCTGTGTGTGCCAGGATAACATTTGCAGCAGGGTAATTCTCAAGTTATCTAAAAGGAATGAATGCAAGTGTCATAATGTTTCTATTTGCCATAAAGAGCTTGCATAAACTCTACTTTCCTGAGTGCTGCTTTAAGGGAGAGCAGTCAATGGCATACATTGTTTCTCACAGAACAATCTCAAATGAGGGCACTGATATGTTGCTAGGTGTCTTTTAAGAGTATTCTTTTTGTTGTGATAATAACACTCAGAGGCATAATGTGTTTGCTAGTATATAAACATTCCCTTGATATTTCCTTTTCATAGACAGTTAAGAGGAATCAACAAAGTAAATACATCTCACATAAACTTTCTTGGTGTGAAAGAGACATTTTGGAACAATATCTGAGTCAACATTGATATTTATGTAAAGTGTACACAATGTCTTTGTAAGTGAGTAAAATTGCCCAGATAGGGAAGATTGAACTGACTAGAGGGGCATCAGGACTCTTTTTCATTCTGTTTTTTAGTGGGAATCCTGCCCTCCTGCCTTACAGTTTTCTCTAACAAAGTTAGCAGCCATTAAGGCTAATTGGAGACATAGCTACAAAATTGACATCAGCTGACTCAGTTCCTCTCATCTAAACTTCTTGAATCTCTCTCTCTCTCTCTCTCTCTCTCTCTCTCTCTGTGTGTTTTTCTTTTGCAAGTTGTTTGTTTGTTGAAAGTTTAAATAGTCAAGTACTGCATCATATTGCTTCATAGTACAATCCTACACAGATAATGATCTGTTCTGAGTTTAGCATATCACATGGCTAATTTCTAAGGTCCTGTATTTTGCTATGTATGTAGATCTTATGTCTTGATGTAATTTAATGGTCCACATCCTTTTTACTCTATTTTCTATCCCCTCTCTTGTCCTTCTTTTGGCCTGTCTTTGGGTCTCTCTTTCTCTCCCTCTCTCCCTTTTCTAGACTGGCCGCATTGACATGTCTTATCCCAATGTATGTGGTCATACTGGGCCAGTCCTGGATATTGAGTGGTGTCCACACAATGACAATATCATTGCCAGTGGCTCTGAAGACTGCAGTGTTATGGTAAGATTTTGATTTGATTAATGAGGCTTATTGTCCTCCTTCACAATGATATATAATGTAATGATGTATAAATGCACAGCGCCCTTCATAATTATTGGCACCACTCGAAAAGAAGACTATAATGTAGAAGAAAAAAGTTTTTTTTTTTTTCAGAATTTATGATAGATTTCCCAACCTAAAGAGCAACATATTCAACCAGAGAAAACACAATGCATAAAAGAATAATACATAATTTCAACAAAAAGAAATGTGCCACAATTAACTGATAAATATTTTCGATCCATATTCTTACAGTTAGTCAAAGTGAATTGTAAGTTGTTTCCCTTGACTTTTGGTTCACAAAGAAATAATCGTTGAATTAAAAATTGCTACAGTCATTTCTCAGCATGAGAAAGATTATAATATACATAGTTTAAATTGTATTCAAGAAAGTATGCCCACTTCTGTAAGACAGATAACTGCTATAAAAAATATACTCACTGGAAACTGACTCATTTGCATACTAGTAGTAATGGTGAAGGGTAAAGTTGTGATGATTTTTTTAAATTCTTAACATATATGAATCACATTAGGATGGCAACATGACCTTCATAAAATACTACCATTTAAAAAAAAACTGTCTGTCACTGTTAAGAGAACAAGAGACATGTTTAGCTCATCTAACAGGTCAAAATGTTCAAGATCAAGCGGCCTGGGAGGAGGAGGATTTTCTAGAGAGGGCATAATGTTGGAAATATGGACAGTCTGGATATTTTTGTGAAGAAGGGTATCAAAGCAATTTATTTTAGTGCTCCAACTTTATGACATTTCAAAGGAGATGGCCATCACTTACAGTATTTTATTGGCAAACATTGCTTAACAGTGCAGAAATTCTGAGGCAAGGTACCAATAATGTAATATGTAATGTAATATTTAATATGTAATATCTATTTATTTTGATGAATTGTGAATATGTTATTCCTTAAGGCAATGCTATTCTTTATCATGGTGGGTGCAAAATACAGAAAACATTCAATATCATAACTAACTATGTCATAACAAGCTTTCCTTGATCGTCTTAGTCTCTAGTTCTCATTCACACCAGCTTCATATTGTGTGTAGTCTAACAGATTTTATACATTTAATATTTTTTGTTGTAGTTAAAATTATTCATTTCGTGTATATTGGGTGCTGAGCACTTGTATGCTCCAGCAAAAGCTTGTCCACCTCCTATGCATTCATATGATGATCTGTTGTAGATCTGGGAGATCCCAGATGGGGGCCTGGTCTCATCCCTGAACACACCCCTGGTGAAACTGGAAGGCCATTCCAAGCGTGTAGGCATTCTCAGCTGGCACCCCACTGCCCACAATGTGCTCATGTCTGCAGGTAACACACACACACACACACACACACACACACACATACATACACCCACAACAACATTATTTTTACATGATTTTTATTCCACAAACACTCCTTTGTACCTTCTGCTGTTCAGATGCTAAATTCCAATGTGAAACAGAGATACCCCCCTCTCCCTTCCCAATCAGCTACCTTGCATATTTTATACTTATTCTATTTATTATTTCATTTATTTGAAACGCTTTGCAAAAATGTAGGTGTGTGTATTTGTATGAGTGCTACCACTGCAAAACAATTGCCCTTCTGAGACAAAGAAATTTTACCTACTTACTTACTTACTTACATAGACTCATGAATGCACACAAACACATAAGGACACAGACACAGACTCTTGGTCTACACGATGACATGCACACACACCTGCTCACTCTGTGGTACCCTACCCATGTGGTCAAACATTTACATTGTTCAGATCCAAAATGTTGTATATGGCACCATCTAGTGAACAAATCCCTCACACTGACTGCGATGCCACTGTCTCATTCTATATTTCTTGGATTCTTAATCTTAATTTTCGCTGGCTCCCAGTTAGGGCCAATTGTTATTCAACAGACAACAAATATGACTCAGCAAAAACCGTAACAACATTAACATTAACATTAATGTTTGAAAATGATCTAAACCAGTGAACATGTGCAACATATGGACTCAAACCTCACTAGAACATGAGAACCTAAGAACATAAAAATGACAGAAACAGAACAGGAGTCACAAAATGACCATGCATCTGGTCTCAGGGCCTTAATATAATATAAACTTATCCTTGAATTTGCTGCGGACTACAACTCCTCCACTGTAACCAGGCTGTGATAACGTGGTGATCCTGTGGAATGTGGCTCGTGGGGAGGCGGTGGTGCGGATGGACACCCAGCACACAGACCTCATCTACAGCGCCTGCTGGAACCGGGACGGCACGCAGATCCTCACCTCCTGCAAGGACAAGAAGATCCGTGTGCTTGACCCACGCAAGGCAACTGTCATCGCTGTACGAACACCTTCCCTCTGTCTAATCCTCCTCCCAATCCAGTCTGTCATTCACTTCTTCTAGTTGTTTGCTCCTCCTCTCTATCTCTATCTATCTGGTAATGCTCCAGTGCTTTTCCTGCTGTATGCAGCGTGGTGTACAAGTTGTTTTTGAAGTTTGGAGTAAACAATGTGGAAAAATCCTCATAGTTATTTATATCATGTATTAGCTGTATATCATATTGCATAATTTACAATCATATCATATGTAGGTCCTTTGTCAAATGTCAGTTTATTGCAAATTGGTACATGTCCCTTTGTCCCTCAGGAAAAGGACAAGCCTCATGAGGGCTCAAGGCCTGTCCGGGCAGTGTTTGTAAATGACGGGAAAATCTTGACCACCGGCTTCAGCCGAATGAGTGAGAGACAAGTGGCTCTTTGGGACCCGGTGAGCACCTCACAGAACCATGCGAGACATATATATCCTCGGGTTCTGTGTGTGTATGTGTGTGTGTGTTTGTGTATGTCTGTGAATCTGTCTAAGTGTGCTCATATAAGGCTAAGAATGTGTGTATTTATTAATTATTCTCCAGAGTAATTTCTCAGAAGCCCTCACCCTTCAGGAGCTGGACACAAGCAGTGGAGTGCTGCTGCCATTCTTTGATCCGGACACCAGTGTTGTGTATCTGTGTGGAAAGGTCAGGACTGGAACTGTAATTTATGCTCCTGTATGAAAACAAACACACACACACACACACACACACACACACACACACACACATTCATATTATATAAATTGCATACTTGTATCACATAAGCACACATGCACATGTTTACACATGGCTCAGTCCAAACGATAAGCAGGCCATCAACTAATCCCATGCACTGCATGAGAGAAAGAAGTGTGTTCAATCATGTTTGTAAGCGCAGCCACAGATTACATCTGGCAGACTAGCTTTTCTGCACACACGTCGGCCCCTCTTCATCTCTGTGTTTGCTGGGCTTCAGCCTCATTGCGGATCCTTTCAATATCAAGAAGGCAATTTATCAAGAAAGTTTATTGTCAAATACATATGTTTTATGGGTTAAAAAAAATGCAGTGAAATTACACAATAGAAGGCATATTGAGCTCAGCCAGCATAACGTCACCTTTGGCATGTTGTGCTGACTTTTTTCTTTTATCAGAGTTGGTAATAGTAATGTGTGTGGTCTGGGTTGGCAGGGGGACAGCAGCATCCGCTACTTTGAGGTGACTGACGAGGCTCCCTATGTTCACTACCTCTCCATGTACAGCAGCAAAGAGAGTCAGAAGGGAATGGGCTACATGCCCAAAAGGGGTCTGGAAGTCAACAAATGCGAGATCGCCAGGTAATATGGTTTTATTGAAACATTTTTTTTTTATTCTGAGTCCTTGTGTCTCTATTTATGCTTTCTGTCTTTTTTTCAGATTCTATAAGCTTCATGAGCGGAAATGTGAACCCATTGTTATGACTGTTCCTCGCAAGGTAGGTCTTCTGTAGACAGTATTGGCGACATAAACGAAAAACGATGCAATTGCAAACAAAACATTTCCTTTCCAAACTACATCTACTTTGTTAACGTAACATAAGAAATTCTAAAACAGGCCTGTGGGAGCTATCAAACTCAGACATGAAACTGAACATGAATGAGCCATGTGGTTTGTGTTTAAATTCTGTAAATATAAACATATAATCTGAAGTGTTCAGTGGCTTCATGCCACAGGTTGTTCAGTCAGCTATAGCTCAGAAGAAGAATTCAATTACCTTTCCTTATTCTCCTGTCACTTGTTTCACAACATTTTTTTCCTGCCATATCAGTCGGATTTGTTCCAAGATGATCTGTATCCTGACACCATTGGTCCAGAGCCATCTGTGGAGGCCGACGATTGGTTCAATGGCAAAGATGGCCAGCCAATCTTGATCTCTTTGAGGGATGGGTTTGTGGCCACCAAACCCAAAGAATTCAAAGTGATTAAGAGTCTGATGGCCACCACATCTTCCTCCTCTAATTCTGGGGGTGACTCGGTAAGAAGTACACTCCAGTGTAATACACAAGTCTGTCTGTCAACATTTAATTTAGTTAGCAAATGCATCATGATTCCTATGGTGTCCAACAGAAATTATTAGGGGCTCATTGGTTGGGACTGGTTCATGGCTTCATGTGACACTTATGGCTTTCTCTCTCTCTCTCTCTCTCTCTCTCTCTCTCTCACACACACACACACACACATACACACGCACACATACTTTCCTCTTACAGGGAGTTCAGGCCCTGCAGTCTGAGGTGAAAGAGCTAAAGGCTGCGATCGCAGAGCTTACCAGACGAGTGAGTGAACTGGAGAGCAAAAGCTAAAGTGAAGGACAAACACTGGGTGTATAATTGGGGCAAAGGGGTGGGGGGATGAGAGAGAGTGGACAGTGATGTGAATTAAAGAAGTGTTTGGTTAGATTAAGTGAAGGTTACAGATTTTATTTTAAAGGAAAGATTAAAATGCAATGTTAAATGTAGGGCCAAAATGGAATTCCTCCCTGTACAATGAGCAACTGAAGATCTTGTTAGTCTTCCCTTTTTCTAATATATGCTTTACAATAAATATGGTGACTATTTTGGACTTTTTGTCAGAATGAATTGTTTTCGATACAGATATGTGTACAGACAGATATTTTTAGAGACATTTTTATTATTACAAAGGTTTATTTGGTTGATTTTACATTGAGAATTTTGGTCAGAATAGTTTTACTTGCATTTTATTTAACGGTAAAAAAATATATAGCTAATGGACTACCACTGATATGGTTTTGTTACTACTGGACTACAATTATATCCACATTTATGCTGGTTTTACAAAAAAAAAAAACAATTACACAATAACATCAGAACAGTACTCTGAACAGCTGATCAATAGAATGACAAATAGTAGATGGGAATTCTAAATAATCAAAATTTTTGGATGCATTAAACTTGTTGAAATGTTTTAGACTATTCCCAAAAGCACCTAAGGCAGCTCAACTAGGATAATTCTAGACCTAAGTTTGCATATTCAGCTTATTATCTTGTCCAAGATGCCTCACGCCCACCAGAACTGTTGATTCAGTTCATATAGTCAGGATGTGTGTTGATACAGGTTGCCTACAAAGGGAGTTCATTTTTTAACACTGTCGTGATTAGTGTCAATGTGAATACAAAAAAGCCTCACAAATTGGCTTTGAAAAGCAATTCTTCTCCACTGCATTCTCTGTCACCACTTAGAACATGAATATAAAATAATAATGAATACAGTTCTTTTGAGATAATTTTGCTTTAGCAATAAGCTTAGGAAATAGCACATTTCTTTTTAAAAGCTATTAATTAGAAGCCCTGGTTTTGCTTAAATGTTCAGAAAGAAATATACTTAAAGGTGTCCGCTACTTTTTATTCTAATTGCCCTGGATAACCTAATAAGTCAACAAACACACTCACACATGTACATACACATACACTAAACATATCTTCACTCCCTCAGCTGACTGACATCCCTAGGCAGAGTCTCTAGACATAATTGGGTGCGGAAGCACCGTTGCTGTAGTACTTGGCGGTAGCCCCGGAGCTGGACCCTCCAGATGAACGGCTGAAGCAGCAGAGGAGGCCCCCAGCCAGTAGCAGCAGAATTCCTCCAGCCCAGCCGATGAAGATGCAAGCTCCCAGCTCTCTCTTCTGGGCTTCGGGAATCAGGGGGTTGTTGAAGTTCCTGATGGTATTGTTGGCAGACCAGCTGACAGGAATGAGCAGGAGGAAGCCGCTCACTAGAATCATGATCCCTGCGACCAGGCACAACTTAGGCTTGACGTCCTCATTCTGCACACAGGTGGTGAAGTTGGAACCGGATATAAGGATGAGCAGGCCCAGGACGAGGACCAGGCCGCAGACGATGGTCAAGGCACGGGCAGCCTGTAGGTCGGAGGGCAGGACGAGCATGGACTCATACCTCTTACACTGCTGCTGGCCCGTGCTCTGCGATACACATTCCATCCAAATGCCCTCGTTCATAGACTGTTGGGAGAGATGAGATGTCAGTGTTACAAAAAGGTGCACTTCCTGGATGTGCAAAATGACAATACAGACATAGGAAGTAACTGTAGTGTTTCATACCCCTCAACAGCAGATAAACAGCAATTAGCACCGGTAATAATAGCAGTGCATTTTTTAGGGAAAGAGAGCATACTTTACCTGGGCAGTCACAATGTTGTTCCCCACAAAAGCTGACACCTTCCAGTTTGGAACAATGCATGTAACAATCGCAGCTATGAGGCCCAGAATACTCAGAGCCACGCATACAATCTGTACACCAGAGGAACCCATTCTGAAAGAGAGAGAGAGGTTTACAGGAGAAACTGCCAGACCATTACATATACAGTATCTGTCTGCGTACAGTATTTTCATGGCGGTGTTTTGTAAATGCCCATTCATGAGTGTTATAATGATGCCACATGTAATACAATTTGCCAGTGATAGGCCTGTGCATGTATCCATAGCCAGAAGCCACACAAGTCTGGACAGGTCCAGTATCTCCCACATCTGCAGTTTCCACAGACTGCCACTCCCAAAGATCTACGTTTCAGGATCAACACAGCTAAACCTTTTATATGCAAGAGATCACAATGATCTGCTGCTGTTCAAAAAACAAACAACAAAAACAACAACAACAAAAAAAAACACATTTGCCAAAATGCAGTTCAGTTTAAGCAAGAGAGGAAAGCAGCTATAAGACCTCACATTAAAAGACTGGATCCATTCATCCAGATTACAGGGGACACATTGTTGAGCGCAATGAATCATTCAGAAAAATGTTATTTGTTTCAAAAATTCTTGTTATTTCCAATGCTGAAATAGGATGTTATTCCACGTAGCAAAACAAAGTGAGATAGCTTTTGTATGATTCATTTATTCAGTAGCCAGGTGGGAAGACTGACCCTCTAGACAGAAATGTAAATGCATATTCCTCCTTTGCTTTCATGGAGAGGTAAGTGCACTGAAGCTTCGCATAAGGCCTGAGAGATTTGGAGGCAGGAGGTGAGTGGGCATAGACCAAATGACTAACAGTGATTGTTGCTGTTTTTAGACAATGGCGAGTCGCTTGACAGTTTTCTGTATGACTAATGCATTCTGGCCCATCTGTGATTTTTAGAGCAATTAATCATTTTTATGTCAGTCTTTCAAAAACTGACTGAGCCCCTTAAATTAATATCAATACCGTGATACTATGTTTAAAACAAGGAAAATCATTAAATCACTATATTTTTCAAACTAAAAAGTAAAAGTCTAAAGTCAAAACAAAAAAAAAAAGATTTTGTAAAATAAACTTCTTTGTCTTATGTTATTCCGTTAAGATTATTACTGCTTGTGAGACAAAAATAATTACTATTGCCTCATTCCAGGTGTCTATGGCATGACCAACTTTCTGAAACAATTAGGCCTACTGCAGCAGAGTTTGCATAAATATAAAATTACTATAATCATATTTAAAAAAAAATTCCCACTTGTTAGAAAATATTCTTACAGTATAAACCTAAAATGTAAGATCAAGGATCTGTTACCTCTTTTTCTCTTTTCTTGTTTTGAAGAAACCTTTGATTCTTAAGTCTTGGTCTTGGTCTGTTCTGAAGATGTTGAATGTAAGGCAAGTTGTTTTTAAAGAAGTCTACTGGGTGTGGTTTTACTGAGTGGAGAGAAATACGTGGTTAGGGGCAAGACTTAACCTGTCCACATCTTCCCTCTTGGTAGATACTACAACTTGAAAAAAGCTTTAGCTCTGTTTAGCTATAATAAAATGTGCCAAACTCTCTAAAATATTTCATTGTACATGCTGTATTGATTGAAAATTTGTTTATCTGTGAGATGAAGTTTCCTATTCCTACGTATATACTTGAAGTTTTCTTTAAAATTCCCATTACATTGTAGGTCTATCGCTCACCTTTTCCACAGATTTGTTTTATTTATTGAAATAGCATGATTGCTCTGTATTTAGAAATTCCCAATTAAAAAATAGTTCTTAGAGTCCGGTCCGGTGTTCCCTACACCCACTGCCATTTCCCAATCTTTATTTGTTTCTCAGTTTCCCAACCACCTTTATGGCTCATATGAGATGCTTTTAGTCATGGTCTCCACCACGCCTACAATTCTCAGCTAGTATACACATTCCATTTTTTTCTTTATGCACAGTTTCGAAGAATGAGGGGCATGTTGAAGCAAAGCCATTCACATCAGGATTTGTGTGTGTGTTTGTGTGTGTGTGTGTGTGTGTGTGTGTGAGAGAGAGAGAGAGAGAGAGAGAGAGAGAGAGAGAGAGAGAGAGAGAGAAAGAGAGAGAGAGAGGTTGCAGCATTAATTTTTATGCATTGAATGGATGTACATTTTGGACACGGTATAGTTTGTGGTGCTATCAACTACAGCCAAACACATCAATGACATGACCATTTTTTGGAACCCACCAGGCATGAACTGAATTTTGCTTTGCCAATAGCATCTTTGGTTTTACCTCTGTATACATTTCAAGGAAATTCAAGCGTAATTTCAAGATTTTTCATTTATTTCTGTGCTCTGACCCACATCAAACTCTGACATTCTTCTCTGTTCTATAGGCCTAAATTGTAAGTTTTAAGGAGATAGCATTACTTCTCCATTGGTCTGGGGTGTGCCATTTATAGAGCTCAACTGGTGAGGGCGCCCTTAAGCCAAAACACGACTGCTATGAATATGGAGTAGGCTACCCTACATTATATTATCGGGGGTCTGTACTCTATTACATGCATATTGCAAATTTTGTTTAGTAATTTTCTTGTTGGAGTGCCTGTTGCTACATAAAGTTAATCTTACAAGAGCGTGCAACACGGATTTGGCAGACTGGCACCCGCCCATATATCGTCACAGAGGACTAAACACATTCTTACTCGGTACCATGAATATAGCATATTCAAAATTCTCAGATGAAATATAACTTTGTATTATCATCCAAGGATTGAAAAACAAGGAAAAGACGCAGAATTTTTATCGCCTTCTAAAAATGTATTACGTCACTTTACACACAGCTTTGGGTGGGACTTCGACTGACTAAGGACATGAAAACGGACCAATGAGAATCTCCTACCTCGATTTGAAAATTTCGTGAAACCCAATCATTGTACAGAAAAGCAAAAGAACGCATAATGTGTCTTCCCCCCTAAGCTATCTCTGACTAATACGGCCTTTTTAAAGTTCCGAAGGGGAAGGGAGACCTCAAAGAGGAGAAAAGGAGAAAAACTTTAGTGGTCAGGTCTCTGGTCCATATAAACAGAAGGAATCATTTGGATGGAAAATATTTGTTGAAATATATATATATATATTTTATATTTTACGAAGATATATATTACTGGGTTTTCATCGATTTTACGGGTAGCTAACTCTGCTAGCCATCAAGCTATATCGGCGTGCTAGCTGTGAACAGATAGACAGCAAGGCAGCTAGCATAACAACCAAAAGACAAAGGAAATAAAGCCAGCAAACTAGACGTTGACGAAAATATTCTTTTTATACCTGTCGCGCATTGCGGGTTGGGGCCTTAGCTACTTTTAACAAATCGGTAAAATTTTTACCAAGCAGAGAGCTTGACTGCCTGAAAAAACCTTCAGAAATTAATTAAAATGGCGGAGCCGGACAAATTAAACATCGACTCCATAATACAGCGTCTCCTGGAAGGTGAGAATTGAAGTAGAGTTTATGATGTATCTTTGTGTTCAAACATTTTTAATGAAAAAAGAGTGGTGTTGAATGGTAATCATTGTGAATTGCATGTTTTACACTATATTAATGCATTCATCGGGCTTTCCTGTAACAAGTTTTCCTCTGGGAGGATGCTAGCCAGATAGCGAGGGTACCATAATGCATTAGCTTTGGTTAGGCATTTAGCATATCATGCCCCCATAAACATTAGAGTAGGATTTTGTCCAGAAACGGGGCCACATTGCATTGTGTTTCTATGCGTTTGCTTACTTATTTTACCAGGTTTCCTTTTGATTACTTTGATGACTGATTACAGATATTGGAAGCTCGAAACTAACGTTATGCTACCATGAAATATCGAAGGGTAGCTAGCGCGTTTATTTTGTACGATAGGACTTTATGGCTCCCAAACAGTTGTCTTTATTTATACAGGGTTTACAAAGCTATTACCCACACACTCCTGCACTAATGTTAATTCTGCTGTCCCGGTATGATTATTAATAGCCTTGGAGCCTGCTAGCTATATGAGCGTTAGCAAAGTCACCTTGTGTGGCGTCAGGTGACAAGATGTTAAGTTGTGGTGTAGGAACAACAGCTCCTTGTTTTGACTTTAAACACCTAAGAAATAACTTCTTCCTCCAACTAACAATTCACCATTTCTGTATGTAGTTTGAGACTAGTTGCCCTGGGGTTGACATTAAATGATTGCATGTACAATCTAGCCTAAAGGTGGCACAAGCTTGTTATTGTATCTGCTAAATAAAGATGCATGGAAATCCAAATCAGATTAGAACTTGTTGACTTGTAAACAACATAATATAATAGTAAACTATAATAGTCATTGAAAAATATATATAACCAATTTGTCCAAACCATGCCAAAATATATTTTTTTTAAGTTGGTTTGGTGTTTTGCCGTGTTGCTTATGTAGCTAAATTACATACTAACTTGACTGATCATGTCATGGTGTGACATGATTTCCACTGGGTCTTAAATTCTAAAATATCAAATAACGTGAATTTTTACATTTGTTATAAAAACTAGTTCAGGTTGTAAATTGGTCAGTTCTTTCATTTATTCTGTACAGTGTCTATGTGTGATGCATTTTCAGGTCAGCTATGCTTCTTGTCTAAGATGTGTGTTAAGAAATTATTACTCTATAGATATTTTATAGGCTATACATATATTAAAAAGAATAATGTTTTGGGCATAGTCCCTAAAGTTAACAGAAGTTAAGACAGAAGTGATGGAAGTTAAATTCTTCTGTCAATGTTGGCGTAATGGATTATTGTTTTTTAAAAGGCTGAAAGTCCATGCCTATGACTTTTTTTCAAAAATATATTTGGTCAGTATTCAGTGAATAGTTAATAGATAGACCTACTTTTATTCACTGAATTGCCATCTATCTGCAATTTGATAAAGGTGTGTAGCGTACTTGGTACATACATATCAAGAGTCACAAAGTAGATATTTGTGCATGCTTTCACCATTTTTAGACTGGAGTGAATTGAAAGGTCATCATGTTGTTACTTATTGAGTCTGTATTGAGTATTTTGTCATGTGATGAGCAATCAGTTTATGAGTTAGGCCTATATAAACTCCAGAAGAACTTTTACAGCAATGAGTGCAAGCAGAGCTGTAATCGATAAAATTATATCTATGTACATGATTTTGACCTCAATAGGCCTGATTAAGGAAGTTGAAATCTGAAAATGAAAATCTGCATTTAGAAGTTCAAAATATAAGCTTTGTATTGTAATTGTAAGGCATTTACACCTGTATTTTATCATTCATCTCTTGGAACTCCTCTGTGTTCTGACTCAGAACAGCAGGGGTGAAGGGCGCAGTGTTTTTTCTAACTTTATGTATTGGTAGGTTTTTTAAGAACGCCGTTATGCAGTAAATGTTTTCATTTTTAATGTTCATGCAAGAGACGGACAATGGTCTGTTTGGCTTTAACAGGGACTCGTCCAATTTAAGAACATAGTCTTTATCCTACCTGTTAGTGATTGCATTAACTTTGCCTGACTTTCATTAGACAAATTTAAGCTAGGCTTAAGATAAAATGCTTGAAGTTGATGGTTAGCTTATACCTGGGAAAAAGCTTAGGTTAATATTCTAAAACTGACAAACTTAAAAACTAACCTGACAATTAAACAATGAAAGAATTATTGGCTTGGAAAAGGACGATAAGCAGCTCATTAGTTTACATCAAAATGTCATCCATTTTATTACATGTTGGACAACTGTTGCTGTGGATTTGTCTACGGTCTCATTTTCTAGGATATGACTTAAGACCACACTGGGCAGTCCTGGAGATGTAAATGTGCTGTGGTTTCTAGTATATCATAGCGGTTTAGTCCCTTCAGTGTACATTTCTGACAGACATCCATTTGGGGGCCCCATGTTGTACACTGCTAATCGACCAGTAAGACCTGCCAATATAGGTGTGTGATAGATGGAGGCTACTGTCTACAGCCCCTTTGTTGAGCTGTGCTTCACGTTTTTTTCTCCTTTTATTATTATTATTGCGCTTAAGCAATCTTCTACGCCATGTGGGCACCAACACACCATGGTAACAATGACGTTTCAAAAGTGCCCTTTATCAGACGACACACAAAAAAAAACGGGCAGAAGAGCATTGTAGGCTAGACAGCCAAGTGGAAAATGGGAGTGAGCAGGTAATAATATTTGATCTGGATGGCAAGCGTGTATTGCGTAACGCAAGCACCAACGGCCAATACCCTAGTAACCCTTTCACGTTCTCTTCCTCACAAAGACACAGCATGGCTAGCTTTGTGGCCTTTCGCATTTTGTTTCAGTTGCAAAGTTGCAACTACTACATTAGGTAATTAACTTACTGAGTTTTCAACCAAAAATATTTTGCAAAGTGGAACTTTTTGGTGAAGGCTGAGAGGCTATAAGTAATATTTCTTGCATTATGTTATATTTTTGCTTAAATCTCATGAAAAGTGAAGCAGACATCTATGTATAGATGTATTATCATGAACTCAAGGGCTGATGATATTCAGATACTGTGCCACATCTCCAGCATACTAGGCCTAGTGTGACTGCAAAGAAATATTCCACCCAACAAACTAAAGTCCAGTGTCAAATCTCAATTTATATCCAACTCACTCTCAGCGCAAACTCCAAGATTGTATTTTACATTTTGTAGGTGTAGACATTGTCGCACACAACCTCACACAGTTGAAACATGAGTCTTCCCCTGCGTCACTACCCCATAGTTCGCACAGATTTAAAATACACAAGTCAAATCAACAAATGCCTAAGATTATCTAATGCACTGAGTTTTGATTTGCCAACTAGCAAACTAGTTTTGGTGTGCAAGAGAATTTAATTTTGCATAAGAATTACATTTCAATTTGCGTAAGATTACATGCACTTGAATTAATTTAAATAACTTTTTTGTCTTCATGGTATGAAGAATAAACATTCTTTTAAATCACAGCACGCTGTATGACTGCATTGCCTCCCAGTTTTGGACTGATAGTAGACCCACTATAATGTATTGAATAGGACGCATATTCACAAAAGAGTAGACATTTTTTCTTTAAATGGCTCATTGAATAATGTCTAACAAGATTACAGCAATTTGACGAGGGTCTGCAGATCAGTGGCATGTTGTATGGCATTTTAGAATGGGATATTTGGTTTGCAGATGTTGCTATTTAAACAATTTTGTTATTCTGAAAAAAATACTTTTCAATTGTTTAACAAGTATTGTTCCACATGCTGCCTAAATTGACACATTAACTAAAGTTGAGCTGCTTAAGCCCCTACAGCAAAAGGCTGCATGATAAAAAATCAGACTTGAAACCATTGTGCAGTCCTAGCAGGTGTATTTGGCAGATAGTTCCCTCGAGCCCCCCCCCCCCTTGCTTTTACACCTCCATCCCCCACTTCCCTAAAGTGTGTGTTGTTGAACTTGAATGGTTGCTGCTGCTGTCGACATGGATGTTTTGTACACAGCTTCACACATTAGCCATAAATCAGTTCGCCTCTTGAGGCAGGTAAAATATACAGTTTTGATAATGATGGCATTTATATCCTCTTATGTAATATATTTTCCACTTCTGTCCATTTTCTTAAATGTAGTCTACCTTAGAACATGTGCCAAGCTGTCTCAGATGGTGCCATCTGGCAAATGTTACATCAATGTAGGCTTTTTTGTAGGTTTTTTTAACGGGGTTGGTTTGAACCATGGAGGTATTATAAAACCTGGAGAAAGTGACCAAGGCCCGCCCCCATTCATTTCAATGAGAGATGCCAGGCTAGGGAATTCAGCCAAAATTGAACGATTTTTTTCATCATTTAAAATGGAGTTTCATGAAGCCTATTTCCGATACCATTTTACTTGGCCAATTATATAATGCATTACTGATTGACGTAAGGTTGAGCAGTAAGCTATATGGATGACAGGAATTGGCCATTTACACAGTACTTTGGATGTTACACATAGGATGTTTACTTAATTCGTGGACGCGCATGTTTTCTTGTCCTGCCTTTAGCAGCACTCCTTTGAACTTAATGCCCATCCCAAATGTGTATGTTAATATGATTGGTTGGCTTAATTTACCTTTTCTGGTGCCGTTTGCAAAGTTTCTACAAGAACATGCATGGTGAAAGCGCATATTATGTGTGGTTTGTTTTTAACATGCTGTTTGTCTTGAACTTGTGGGTCTAAATCCAATGGGCTTCTCTTGATAGGCGTCTACTATGAATAAATTATCAACATACACATGTGATGGAGCTCGTACCAAACACTAAACTCGTGCATGAGCCGAGTTTTGGTCACCCACCAATCAGCATTTGGAAATGGTACCGGATTCAATGTAATTTATGGAAAATGGTGACGAGGAAGTGGCATGCTAGTTGGCTGAAGCTAACCAGACAAATCCTGACCCCCTGGTTTGAACCCATGTATGCATCGTATCCAAGTATCTATAATGTGTCTCTCTTTTAAAGGACATTTACTAACATTCCAGTCTATAGCACTCGTTATATTGCATGGACAAGCTTTGTTTTTCTTGGTTGTAATGCATAGATGCGTGATAGAAGTGTGATGCTGTGCTTGAGGTCAGTCCTGATGAGGCATAAACCAGGGCTTAAGGCAGACTCAAAGGTGGATTTGGCTTGTCGCTCTGCCTCTGCGGCTGTGTCTCCTCTGGGCCTGAAGAAAAGACATACCAGATGATGGGCACTTTGGGTTTAAAGCGATTCAGGAGTGATCCTCTTCTTACCCAGCATTCAGGCCAGCCGCGGGCACAGCCAAACACCAGACCAAACAAAAGGATTTATATTGCAGCTCATTTACAGTCCCTGGCTCGCAAGTGATGCATTCCAGTGTCTGATGATACAAACACAGGCTTTGATTCCTAAAAGCACTCAGAACTCCTGTGCCCCTGCAAACACTGTGACGACAAGCGTGGTGAAAAAATTTAGCTTCTTTGCACGGGTGCTTTAAAAAACAGATATATGTATGTGTTATCTAGTGTTTTGAGTCTTTCATAAAGACTTGCTTTTAGACACAAAAAAGCCTTTAGACACAAGTGCAATGTTTCATGCTATAGCAAGCTATGGCAACTGAACCGAAGCCTGTGTTTCAGGGTCCATATGTGAGCGTACACAGAATGGGGTTTAGTCAGACTATTACATCACTAAGCCTCTGCAAGCCTTTACCATGATAATCATGAGCTGGGCCTGGGTGTTCCTGAGTAGTTGTTGTTCATCTTTCACTCTAGTGTTATGCTAATGCAAGGCCAATTTGGAAAGGATTTTTCACCGGATATTTGTCCCACAAAAAAAAAATTTTTTATTTCTGCCCTGCACTTTAAAATGTGCTACTCAGAAAATATGCAGCGTTATAAAGTGACAGTTGGGCCTCTTGGCTAAAGCAAAATCTGTACACAGCCCTTGCATTTGCTTTGATTTTTCTTCTGCAAGAATGCATCAACGTGGTCCTTAGCACTCACGTCTGACCATTTCGAACACAAGGTGTGGTGCACGTAAATTTGCAAAATTTCTAAAACTTCAGCTGAATTGGAAGAGGGAAAAGACTACTACAAAATGATTCAAGAATTGCAGTTGAACTAATGCACTTCAAGAACTAGGTGCTCTCTGCCAAAAATGCCATGTTTTCTTCTCTTCAAGTGTAGTGTGGCCTTGTAATCAGTGCTTGGCATGGTCACCCTCCCCACCTCCCATGTTTACACATGTGTGACATCACAGGCTTAGTACCTGACAGTGCAGGCAGGGAGAGTCGCACACATGGTCAGCCTTGTGATCGCAGTCTGAAGGGCAAGGAAAACCAATTAAGAGGGGTCATGGTGTGACACATCATTAAGGATTACTCTCAGCAGTTCCCTGACCAACAGGGATCCACTGTCTCGCTCGCTTGTGGGAGCAACTTTGTGTGTGTGGATATGAACTTGTGCATATGTGTGTTTTAAGTAATGCTCTTCGTAGCATGTCGATCGCAACTTTTTATACTTGTATTGCATGGATATAGGTTTGGTCTCACCATTCGCTGTTTGTTTGTGTGTGTTCTCAGAAAGCCTTTGAGTACGACTCTCTTCCCCACCCTCGCCCCCTCTACTAAGCTCACTGTTGCTTATTGGCCCCAATGGCTAAGTTTAGAGTAAGCGCTGGCAGGGCTTTAGCCGGCTTTAATCCCGGTTTAAAGTGACAAGCAACGCAGTCCTATTAATACTCACTCGCCCTCCCCACCCCACCCCCCTTCAGCTCAAGGGCTTCCTCTGACTAGGGCCCCCTTGCGCGCGCATGCACAGTAATGGGAACACAGACGTGGTATGTGGAGCCTGCCATGTCTTCAAAGTGATGAGTAGGATGTACATAATGTTCGTCATGGTGTCTGTACACAGTCCTGCACATGTGGTGTTGATGTGTTCTTGTATCCCAGTGTTTATAGTGGCATTCGGCCCTGACCTGGAATGCCATTTGTTCTGTGAAAGGTAATGGCATGCCTTTGGAAATCTGGTAGTTTGGTAAATTCCATAGCCTAGAGATGTTTTATTATCATTTATGTTTCATGGGCCGCCATGAGGCCAGCAAACATGTACAATTATAGGCCTACTTTTTCTGTCTTAATCATAAAGAAACAATGTACACTATTAAATGGTAAGAAAAAGTAATATTTGTTCATGCTGGTATAATTTAACTGTAGTTATGGGATGTTTCTGCACAAATTCTCCACTAGCTTGCCATTGACCCACAAAATGCATCGGTGCCATGCAAACCCCCCCCCCCCCCTTGCCCCTTCCCCCCCCCCCCCCCCCCCCCCCCCCCCTCGGAACCGCCTGTTTTTATCCTAGTACGCCCACACTCCAACCCTCATCTTGTTTTCCCTCCGTCATGTGGCAGCATGACTCTCTCCTCTACCCTGCTGCTCAGAGTCTGTTTTGGCCTGGGGCAGGGTGTAGAGTCGAATAGGCCATGTTTGAGGAGTGCCGTTGATCCCAGCATTTTAAGGGAACAGCATACATACTGTGATAGCGCACGCACATTGAAGGGATGTAGTTCACCACCAAATGCCATTGCAGTCTGATGTTGTTCCCTACTTCTTTGACCCTGCAGTGAACAATATAACACAATTGACTAAAAGCCGGTTGAATTATTACTTTTTTTTTTGTTTTGTTTTTGTGGGCTGTTGATGGGGCTTTGAGGGAAACGGTAAGCAGAGGCTTCACTGTGTGTCTGACTGGAGCAGCAAAGGGTCTCCTCGTTGTCTAGGCCAGAATGAAAGACAGCCATCACACAATGGTGTGAACATATTCTGACGTGATGTAAAGGTGCCTTTGCAAATGTATTGAAGGATTGGAGGGAGGGGATGTGGGGCTACTGTGACTGCATGTGTTGCTGCTATCCTTTAACTTAACCCGCCATTCTGGCCAGCCGCCATTTTTAAAGCATGGCAAAATGATGCGACTGTAACGATAATGTTATGGCTCGACATAATTAGTCAATGGAGGGATTGATGCTATCCAGGCAAATTATTAGGTAGGTATAATTTGCATGATGTAGGCTAACATGCACAGCCTTTATTGGTTGACACATGTAGCATTGTTGTAACAAGAGGTAAGGAGAGAGTGGAATCATCAGTGCCACCAACCAAGACCCAGTGGAACTGCGTTTGAAATTTTTATAGATATGAGGCATTTTAATTCACTGATCACAAATTATTGAAGTTGGTTTATCAACTTGGTGTGTGTGTGTGTGTGTGTGTGTGAGAGAGAGAGAATTGGTCTTTGAAGTGTCCACTCATCTATACTAAGCCTATCCCAAATTGCTGAAATTTGAAAGTGAAAAATAATCAAACCAAAAGAATTTTAATAGTTTCCTGTTTACTCATTTCCAGTAAAACGTAATGAAAAGCGAAGAAGTGCATGTCAGCAGTTTTCCAGCATAATGAAAAGTCAGTCTCCTCTATTGGCTGCATATTGGAACCAAAAGCTTATTACACGGCAAGGCAAACTGATTGATTTACTTGCCTCACTGACACAAAGAAAATGGGTTTAGGAAAATTGTATAGAATATATTTTTTTTACATAGGAGATGCCTCATTCCTGGTTCTATTTTAATATGTGTGTGTGTGTGTGTGTGTGGCATGCCATATTTTATTATATTGATCCTCTTTGGAAACCGTGCGCTTGCCCTGTGTTATTTTCTGCCTTGCAGATGCACAGACTGAGTGCACTGCACACGGCAGGAGCTCATACATTCATTTGGGTGTTAAACATCCATCTTGTAGTTGCCGCTTTTAGGCCACTGCTTTACATGCCAGCTGCCTCTCCTCCGCAATGTGGCCGACATACAGAGAGCAAGAAGGAGACGAGAACTGCTTCACCCGCCTTGCTGGTGCCTTGCATTTCTCTCTCCTGTGCGCTCTTGCCCTCCATTTCTCTTCTCCCCAAGTTTTACCCTTCAGCATCCCCAGACAATTAGTTTTTTTTTGTGTGTGTGTGTGTGTGTGTATATATCTCTCTCTCTCTCTCAATTCCACCCCTTGTGATTTAGCAGTGCAACATCACAGACTAAAACTGGAGTGGTTTGCATAGCATATTGACTGTTCCCTGCATAGCCTGTATTCTCTGTCCTTCATGAAGAACTTGCCCTCTTTTCTGGGTCTTCCTTTCTCCCTTGTTGTTGCTCTGGCTGTAGTTACATCACCACTTAGTCTTTGCACCTCACATACTCTTGGTGCAGCGTGTTTGTGTGTGTGTGTCTGTGTGCGCATGCCACCACTATATCTAGCATATGGGTGTGTCTGCCCTATGTTAAGCATGGTGTCTTGTTTTCTGTTATGGGTCAGTGCCGAAGGATTGTGTAAATGTACAGATGAAGGCACGCGCGCTGGGGTGCGCACACAGATCAAAGCGTACCCTCATAATTGCACTTTCACTGAGGCCTCAGTGTTCCTTTGTGTCTGTAAATGGGATTTTGCCCTGAGACTTGCTTTGAAGTGCTTCTTCGAGCTTAGTCCATCTTGATACACTGCCATTCTCTTTGGCTGGAATAGAAGGAACATTTTAGATTGGGTTTTTTCCCCACTCTGTTCATATTTGTGATCTGGTGTCAGTCCAGCATTTTCTATTTGTGTGTGTTTATTGTGTTTATTTTTATGAAGCCTCTGATTTGTCTAAACCCTCCTTGTCTGTCTGACTCTTCAGTGAAGGGCTCTCGGCCAGGCAAGAATGTGCAGCTGACGGAGAACGAGATCCGTGGCCTATGCCTCAAGTCCCGGGAAATCTTCCTCAGTCAGCCAATCCTGCTTGAGCTGGAAGCGCCACTCAAGATCTGTGGTGAGTCTCATTGGCCCTTACATGTGCCATTGTAGGTGCGTAGGACTGTTTTTCCTTTTTTATGTGACTAGTGTAAGCACAGCAGTATATCTTTTCAAGCCTAGGCCATAGGACTCAGCACTGGCTGATAAGGTTATCTGCCATTGCCATGTGTGTTGCTGTAGCAGTTACTGCTCTATATACCACAAATTGTTCTTATCAAAGCCTTATCAAGAGCCACACCTATGAAAGTACTATCTGTGCTCATTTCCATTGAGTAATGATGCCCCAGTCAATCTGCCAGTCACCGGAGTTGGCCAGTAAAAGCTTGATCAGTTCAGAGATACTGAAGTCATTAAATTGTTTTATTAATATTCTTTTGTAAATGTGTCATGGTTTCATATTGCACAATATCAGCCTGATTGTGAATTTATTTATTTTTTCTCTCAGTGAAGGGTATGAAAAAGCTTGTGCGTGCTTTCAATTCAAATAATTGTGAGGTTAGACTTAAATAATCCACACTGACCAGGAAAAATAGATTTGCTGCTTCTGTGTTGACCACTGTTGCCTTATGTCTGTGTTCCCTCTACATGTTACATTGCAGGGTAACTACAGTAAAGGATGCAACAGGAAGTGGACATTGGTCTCATGCCCTTAAATGTGTTAAACGCACGCACTTCATAGCAGCCTGTAAATCGGCCCTTAGAGTCCCTACTAAACTGGGTCACCTCCTTTAGCAGGCATCACTTGCTTTTGGACTTGTATCCCTCCCTCCCCTGGTGTGTGATTTAAGGACACTTCACTGGTTCCCTTGCAGGTGACGTGCACGGCCAGTACTACGACCTGCTGCGGCTCTTTGAGTACGGTGGCTTCCCCCCCGAGAGTAACTATCTGTTCCTGGGCGACTATGTGGACAGAGGCAAGCAGTCTCTTGAAACCATCTGCCTGCTGCTGGCGTACAAGGTCAAATACCCTGAGAACTTCTTCCTGCTGCGTGGCAACCACGAATGCGCCTCCATCAACCGAATCTATGGCTTCTATGATGAGTGTGAGTAGGCAATTGCTGCATAATCACTGCTGGTAAATGGCTGTAAATTGTTTTTTTTTTTTGCTGATAGTTTGTTAGTGTATGTGTGCATAAATATGAAAATATATATTTATAGGACAGTGGCACATCCAAATTTTCTTTATTGGATGTCAGTGCTCCACTAAACCTCCTTATTTTGTGTCCTGCAAGATTCCCGACTTTACTTTTTAATCCAGTAGAAGGAGCAAAACCAATATAATGTTGGTTAATACCAAAAAAAGCCTCACTCACTGTTCTATCATCAAAGTCACCTTGAAGACCTAAATCGCTGTTTATACACTTGCTAAAAAAAATAACTTAATGGGAGAAATTATTTCACCTTTAAAAAAAAAATCCTAACTGTCTGTGAGCCCAGCATGGACCAAATGCTGGTTCTTGAGAATGGAATAGGAGAGTGTTGTGACTCATGGGAAATGAACAGTATGCAAATTAAGGCGATGGTGGCCTAATCCTATTTACGCCAGAAACATAAAGGCACACATGTACTCTAATTACACACACACACACGCACACGAAACATGGCATTATCCTATTTCTAGCCCAGAGTGTGCTCACTTGTGGACTCTGTGACACATGGGGTAACAGACTGTTGAACCTGCACATTTGCTTCTTGTGCTTTGAATGTGTTGCGAAAGGCCTCTGTAGTGGAGCAGAGCTGTAGACATTTTACAGGCATGCACACACGCACATACTTCCTTTTTGACCACAAAATGGCCACCGTGCTCTGTGCACACAGCACTTAGAACAGACGACGCAGTCCCCACAACCACCACCACCACTGAAAAACAGTGTTGCAGTCTATTATGGTTGTAAGATGGCGCACGCTCAGGAAATATTTTTGGTTGTCTCACAGTTGTGTGCCTAATGCGGTGGTCTATGTGCTCTCTTCCTTCAGGCAAGAGGAGGTATAATATCAAGCTCTGGAAGACCTTCACAGACTGCTTCAACTGTTTACCTGTTGCTGCCATCGTAGACGAGAAGATCTTCTGTTGCCATGGCGGTGAGTGCATTCATCTATGTTGCTGAAGTAATGGCTGTTTGCATAGCTGTTTCATTTGTGCTCTGTGGACTTTTCCATTGTGTGTCTCCTGTGTGTATTTTCCCATTGCCTAGGCATAACATTTTAGACTCTTGTGTTTTAAAAACTGTTCATAATCAAACTCTTTGTTTATTTGTTCCCTTCCGTTTGCAGGGCTCTCTCCTGACCTGCAGTCTATGGAGCAGATTCGCCGTGTGATGCGTCCTACAGACGTACCCGACCAGGGCCTTTTGTGCGACCTGCTGTGGGCTGACCCAGACAAGGACGTGCTGGGCTGGGGCGAGAACGACCGCGGCGTCTCCTTTACCTTTGGCGCCGATGTGGTGGCCAAGTTCTTGCACAAGCATGATATGGACCTTATATGCAGGGCACATCAGGTGAGCACTGGGATTAGAAATGGTGGCCTTCTTAATTTTAGGGATTAATTCAGGCGGGCACAAAGACTGGTGGTGGACACATGTCGACTCTCGCCAATCTGCTTCATTAATGGGCTGCCGTGGCTTCCTGGTTAGGGCTTCAGGTCTTGAAACCAAAGAGCAGACAGCCCACTGCTCCGAGTTAGTGAATGCTTCACCGCATGCTGTGTGTTTACTGTGCTGTGTGACATTCACTAATTCACGATTGAGATGGAAAAAAAGAGTGTGCGTATATGCTGTACTAATTAGGTCTGCATGCTGAAATTGTGGAACACGTAGTCCAAAAAAAAAAGGCAAAACACCAGTTTATTTTGTGGAGTGTTCCAAACATGTCTTTCTGAAAATCTTTTTACTCTCTCGCAGGTGGTAGAAGACGGCTATGAGTTCTTTGCCAAGAGGCAGCTCGTCACTCTCTTCTCGGCGCCCAACTATTGTGGAGAATTTGACAATGCTGGGGCAATGATGAGTGTGGACGAGACACTCATGTGTTCCTTCCAGGTGAGCTCAACGCAGCATGACTGCCTGTTTGTTAATTACTTGTAAGTGGCTGAAGCAGTTTAACAGTTGGCAAAAATGTACAAAACAAGCTGGTAATCTGTCATTTGTGCTGCGTGGAAAATGCATTGATGACAAATAAGTGTCACACATCATGAAATGGGATGGGTCCAAGTCTGGATTAAATCACATTTGGGTTTGTGTCTGGCTCACGGTTCCACATATCGAGTATCCCCATCCTGGTCCATTTCTTTCTTGTCGGAGAACTGACCTCTCTGCATGTGATGGATCCTGAACTAAGATTCCGTTGTGTCTGGTTTTTGCAGATTCTCAAGCCTGCGGACAAGAAGCTGTACAGTTATGGTGGAGGTGGAGGCATGGGTTCAGGCCGACCAGTCACCCCGCCGCGAAATTCAGCAAAGGGTGCAAAAGCCAAGAAATAACACGCGCTGGATATCCCCACCCTTCCCCTTGCATTTCCTTTTCCTATCCTCCTCCTCTTTCTCTACCTCCCTCCCATCTCACTCCTCCACATCACCAAACAGCAACATAAGCAAAACTTGTACCCAGGGTTTTAGCCACCTCTGCTCTTTCATTGGTTCTGTTTTTTTTTTTTTTTTTTTTCCTTTTAATTTTTTGTAATTACTATGTGGTGATGTGTGAGGTGATGCTGTATGTTTGTGTTTCTGTATGTATGTGTGAGAGGTTTGTAAAATTCTTTGTGCTCGTCCTGCCTCTCCTTACCCACCCCCACACCCCTCCCTCCATCTTCAACCTCCCCTTTAAAAATGTCTACTCCTTTCTAGTCTTTTTAGAGAGATGTGTGGCTTCAGAAGCAGCAGTGACAATATCCACCCGGGCACAAAAGCTGAGTTTTTAAAAGTAGAAAATGGAATTGGGGACGAAAATGCCGAGAGGGGAATAGATTTGTGTGTGAATGGGGGTGGGGGGGGGGGGGGGGGGGGGGGGGTGGAGCCATTGCTGTACGGGTCCAGGCTATCGTGTGTATTGATGCTGAACACAAACTTTTTTTTTCTTTTCTTTTTTTCTCTCTCTTTTTGTCAGTGGGAGGACCAGCCTGTCTGTACTGTAACACATTTATACACATGCACACAATCTCTCAACCACTGATACCAGGATTGAACATGTGTAGACCTAGTAAAAAGGTCAGACAATGGGGGTTTTGGTCTCTGAAACCCAGTGATTTTTAAACTCCATCATGGATGTGAAATTCTTATTTTAACTTTTTTTTTCTTTTAAAGTCTCAATGATAAATAAAGAGAACTGTTTATTTAAAAAAACAATGGCAAAATGGTCCCCTTTGCTCTCTGATTGCAGAAAATCACATTCTGCGAAGTTTGTTGCTAATGTGTTTCTTGTCTTACTTGCCATTCTTTTTGAAAATTGAGCGATGTCTGTCTTTTCAGCTCAAAGGTCGCTTCAGGGTTTAATAGCAGGTATCTTCTGATAAATAAATACCTCTGATTGTATTCCCTATACAGGGGAAAAAATACACAGCCCTCTGTATGATTCCCCCCCCCCCCCCCCCCTGCTCATTATTCCTGTGTGAGGTGCATATGTAGGATATATTCCTTCTTACAAAAAAAGGTATAAAGCCACTCAAGGTTTTCTTGAAATGTTTTTTTTTTTTTATTGCTTTTCCTTTTTTTTCCAATATTTTTTTTTATGGTGTCAATCTTGGCCAGCTGCAACAAGACTGTAGGCCTTCCTGTCTATGATTCCACATGGATGATGCTTAATTATGTAATGTGGTAACAAACAGTTTACAACAGAATACAACGCTGCAACACACGTTAGAGTAGCGCCCCCTGCTGCCACAACATAACACCCAGACTTGATTACGTCAACAGAGTTCTAATAGATTTCTGATGAATGTTATTGGATTATTTGTGAAAATGTAAGAAAAAAGCTTGCCAAAATTTGTGCATCAACCACCCTCCACTTTGACAGACAAAAGGCAGATATCAATAATGGGAATTGGTGTCTCTTCTAGACATATTTGCCTCAGTCTGATCTGTTATATATAACTGCAGACTTCCTGTGTCTGAATTCACATTAAAAATTGACACTCTTTATTCTGTGGGCTATTTGAACTTCAGTATGACTTGGAT
Organism: Limnothrissa miodon; assembly: GCA_017657215.1. Lineage (NCBI taxonomy): Eukaryota > Metazoa > Chordata > Actinopteri > Clupeiformes > Clupeidae > Limnothrissa > Limnothrissa miodon. The sequence goes on along the minus strand of JAGFZM010000175.1, from coordinate 2,256,858 downwards.
GCTTTTTATTTTCTATTTTAACAAATGCAAGATTAAATGGCCACCTCAGTATTGCCTATTGTCCAGCAAAATAATTATTGTTGGCTTATCAATTTCAGATGTTTTATGACAATATTTTGACATGTAATGTCCCAGATATTACTTTCTGCTAGGGGGGCAAAGCAACTTGGATTAACCAGTCAACCAACTTGGATAAACCAGTTAACCAATCAACATGGCAGCACATAAGTGAATTGAGTGGAGTCTGCTGGTAACTATAGAGCAACTGGAACTTATGTGTGAGATGTGTGTTTCTTTTGCATACTAACCTAATACACACCAAACAAAAACGTGTTGCCTCAAGAATATTGCTCTGCAGTGAGTTGTGTGTAAATATAGAAAATGTGTGGGCTATTCAAAATTCTAAACCACTGTAGCACCCCTTAATGCAAAAATGTCCCAAAGAATGGCCAATTGTCAAGCAGATTTTATGGCTTTTTTCAGATGTCCATACTCATCAGACCAGTGTGGAACATTGTATGTTTAGGCTTACAGTATAAGAGTCAGTGGGGGTGGGATGGGGATTGGAGGATTTGAGCCTCATCATCTGAAATAGGGTGATTCTTCTATAGCATCTTGAGAGATGTTTTTTGTTAAATCTATGTCTATGTTTTTACTTACTATCAATTTACGGAAACTTACAAAAAATGGTTTATGGTTTGTTTGTGTCCCTAGGCCAGACTTGATAACTGCCAAGAGGATTTTAATAAGGGTCAGAATCAGAAGATATCCTCGTTGAAGTTTTCCTCTTTGTTATGCATACAATGTAAATAAATCTGGACTGCAAGCTTGCCATATTAGCATTTCATCACCCGTATGATGAAGCTTCACTGTTACGCTCACAACTTCTTATATAATGTAGTTTGCCCTTATTTTCTGGTAATATGTAAATCCAATTGTATAATAATTGTCCAATATATATAAATCCAATATGTAAAACAATTGTCAAGGTGGCAGCTTATGTTGCTCAAAACCTACATCATTCAACATCAATTCTTACTTATCACATAGTAGTCCATAACAAAGGCACTACTGCACCCATATACTATAATAGATGCTGCCTTTTGAACTGAGCACTACTTTTTCTTCTCTGTAGCCTGAAGGATGTAAGATAATTTCCCAAAAAGGACCGACACAATTTCACATGTGTATCCACGTTTTCTAGGTCCAACTCAGATAACCGCAGACCCAAAATCAGACCTTTGGATCATTCAAAATGTGAACCGTTTCAATTTCCATTTTATGATCTTTTTAACCTATTCAGTGGTTTTTATACATTATAATAGATTTTATATGCAACCTAGGTGGAATAATAATGGAATATTTTCTATAAAAATAAGTAATGAATTGCTGCATTTTAATTCTGAGAGGTCCTTCATATATGATGAAATGATTCATAGGACTGAGCCAAATTTCATAACTTCCTATATGGACTGGAATAGATACCATGGAATAGCAGAAGAAAGAAAAACAGTGGGTGCCTATTTAATCTGCTTGTTCCAACATGAAAAATGGGCAGAATGATGGCCATTACAATATCAGTACATTTTTACCTGATCCGGTTTTGCAAATGTAAGGTTAACCTGACAATATAATTGACTTAGCCTCCTATTAATGTGTTAATTTATTAGCCTATATTATTGGTATGGCAATTATAATATAATTGGGAATAATTTTATTATCAGAATTTAGAAAGTTATTACATTATGGTTTCTTGGGCTAGGCTACTTGTTTTAGAGACTCATACAGAGATATTTTTGTTACATTAAATTATTTCAAGCCCTGAAAAATGTTTGTTAACCATAAACCATATCGTGAGTTTGTTTTGGTCAGTTGCTGGCACGCTGATACCAGGTCAAACTCAGTGGGCATGTTTACACTTGAGTTTTATTGTGTAATGTTTTGTTCTGGGTGGGGGTTACTACAAACTACTCTGATTTTCTATGTCAGGGACAGGCTTTATTGAAACGATAGCCTACATGATTTTCCAGAAATTCCATGAGCCGTGGGAACCCCGTGGGAGGTTTCTCTTCGCCGTCTATGGGTTGTCTGCCCTCACCACAGAGCCAGCCATCTCACTCAAATAACAGTTCGCTGTAGCGGATCAGGTATCGGTTCCACAGTCAGCTGTCGGACTATCTGGGTAACCTATCAAGTTTAGGCCTAAAGGGGTAGCCTACAGATGCGGTCCTCTGTCAGACAAATTATTTTACTCAAACGCTATGCTTCATGCCTTCTAAAAATACCTACCATGCATAGTTGGAATTTTTATTGTGAGTCATCCGGCAATCAACAAGTCTGATTCATAGTGTAGTCAGTCTCTCGTCTCCCTCTCTAACTCATTTGATTGAGTGAAATGAACCTTCAAAGCAGCTTGATTCGGAACTTGTTTATTATGTACCAGTACAAGCCAACCAGAACGTGGAGTATGGAATACAATTCAGACCGACCAATTGAAAGCGCTAATTTCCATGAATGGCGGGTCACGAATATTCACAGCGCAGAAAACAGCCAATAGAACAAAAGTATGCGTACAGTGGTAGCACCCAGCTCGTGATAGCCTACTAGGTTGTCTTCTAGAATTTGAAAGCAACTTCTGGGTTCAAAAGACTCGTCAGAGGAAAAATACAATTTTATTCACTGGTGTATTATCAAGAATTACTATGAAAGTGTTGTTTATCGTCCCATCGATGGACACGAAAAATAGTATTGTCCTCTGAATTTGAGGACCAAAACAATCCTCGCCTAAAAGAGCTAAATTTTCGCCAGTTACGTTAGCCGCTAGCTACCCAGTAGGCTAATATTAGCTGCTGACGGAAGAAGCTAATAAGGAATTTAGCTGCAGCCAAGCTCGTCAGGTAAACAAATATGTCTCTATACAACTGAAATGATTTTGTAACTGTTGGTGTTTTTACAGCTTGTAGTACTTACAGTATTCCGTTTTAAATGTGCAGAATGCAAGTTCCAACTGCTGGTTTTGGCGTTAGGAAGCCAACGTTAGTTGGTTAGCTTACGTAATGTTAGCTGTCCCACAACGTTAACGCTCAAAAGCAACTAACATTAACAGTTTGTCGTGGTTAGCTTGCTAATGGTGTTATCAACTAATTTGGAGAACGTTAGTCAAACAGTTGTGTACATTGACTGCCCTTAACACGTCAAATACAGCTAATATTTTTCTTTGCATTTTGTAGTTAAATTTAGCTTTAGAATGTTAGCACGATAGTTGTATAGGTAGGGAAAATATCACTTTCGACAATGTTATGATTGTTACAATGTTATAGTTTCAGGTGTATCCGGTCGTGCACGGAATGGTCGTTTCAGTAACGTTGTCGTACTTGTTTCCTAATGTTACGAACCGATATGTGAAACATGTCAAAGACTCAAATTCAGTCAATCTTTTCATGATATCCGTTAATTGTAGATAAAACATCATACACGTAGCTAACGTTACAACAGTGTGTCAAGATACCATAGTATTGACTAGACTTGCCAGGCTTATGGTCAGCGCAAAGGAAAATTCAGTGTGAATCTGATCTAGAGTGATCGGAAATGTAAATCCCGTCTGACTTTAGACCGGGGTGTAGTGTTGAACCACGTCAATTTCAACTCCTGACAGATGGTGATGTTTTAGTTGAAATTCACGTAAAGATGATGCTGGTGGCTGTCTATATGATTGCTTAATGAAACACTCTCTTCACAGCATGTGGATAGCAGCAAACGATGGAGGGATCTTATAGAATGAATGTGAGAGAACTGTGCGAAACGGATGACTTGGCTACAGGTTTGGTGCTGGACCCCTTATTGGGGTTCAGCACCCACAAAATGAACATCAGGTATGATTTTACACACTTTCTTAGCCTCTAGTTTTTAGCTTTCTACAGGAGTATGCCTGTTTATGTTCTTTGTTTGCTTTAACTTGCATTCAACGACATTAACATTGGACTTCCAGCACAGCTGAATGTCCTGTCTTAATTCTTTCTTCAGACTTAATTGGTGAAAATATAACTCTGCAGAACTGCTTATTGTGGGGGGATAGTCCCCCCCCCATCTGTAGTAGTCTAGTAATCTAGCCATCCAGTAGTGTAGCCATCACAAGCAAAATTTTCAAGAATAAGGTGGTTTAAAATGATCATTACCGGTGAATGAAGTGAAATGAGGTCTGCCGAAGTCAGATTGCCTGGGTATTTGTCTGTGCTAGTGAGCTGTGACTGATCAGATTAGCACTAATTATATTGCTCTTTAAACACTTCAGATGATGAAAGACTGTGTGCTATCTGCCAATTTTTTGCTTTTGGCTTTTGTGAATAAATTGATTTTTTTCTTTCCCTTAATTTGTTAAGTATTTCTGTGATAAATTAAGTATTTGGACTTGGTTGTTTGAAAGACAATTTGTTGCCTATACCAGTCTTTTGATGTGAAATAGCTGCCTCAGTTCCAGTCTGGGTTATAAATAAGATATTCTGTTTCATGATTAAAGGTAGGCCATGACAGTCATGGCTGACTGTTATTTTTCTTTTTTAAATAAGTCAGTGATCTTTTATTGGCTGGCCTGTTGCATAACTTGCATTGACACGTGCACTGCCTCTTGGTTATTGTAATGGCAAAGGGCCCCTGTTAACATGGAAACCTTCACAGCATACAGAGGAACCCAGGACAATGTTTAAATATGATGTCTCATGGCCTTGAGAAAAGTTTGCCTCTGTATTTTTAGTCTTCAAATAAATGTCAGTGACTGAAAACATATATTGCAGCTGGAGCCCTTCACAGTCGCAGTTTGTTCTATAGTTGGTCCTTGTCGCAGATCTTTGAGTTCACAGGTCTTTCCTGATCAGTGGTTTTTAAAACACATTTCTCCCTTTTCCTTCTCCACTCTCAAGCACAGCTCATTACACATGCCCTTTTTTGGCTCCTATAAAACACTCCCTCTCTGAACTTCCTCTCTCTTTCCTGTTTTTCCCACTCTGCAGTCAGCTTCCAGAGATCAGGCGCTGGGGTTACCTCAAGGAAACGTTGCTCCGCTTCACTCGCACCCAGGACTTCCAGAGTACCTTTGAGGCCCTTTTGATTGGAGACTGGGCTAGTGGTTACTTCACTGGTCTCGGCCCGCATCGGCTAGAGCTCCTGAGGCAGCACGTGAGTAGCCCATACTGCGCGTCTGCCTTTATGGGGAGAAGGGTTCAGAGTACAGGCTGTGGAAGGAGAGTGAGAGGAAAATCAGGCCTTGCTAAACCCTAACACATATTAGACTTGTGTTTTTATTAGGGAATTGCACATGAGTTGCATATGACGGCGGTTATTGTAGAATGTGGTAATTGTAGAAATGTAGTGGTATATAGTAAATGTCTTTCATTTTACAGAATTTTCAGAATTTTCAATTAGTATTTGTTTCTAAAATTCAGAAGAAAGGCATTGTTTTCTGTGCTGTTTACTCGACTGAAAGATTTTAGTGCTGTTGTCACACTGACACAGCCTAGTAATTCTGTTCATTGTTCATAGTGTCTGTTGGAACGGCAAGCATCTGTGGTTTTTTCCTCTGCATGGCTTGCCTGACCATTAGGAATCTAATATTCTAAGCCATGTTAATGGAAAGCTGTGACCTGCTAAATTATGGATACAGCGAGCACTGCACTGCTTGTGCCAGCTTGTTCATTTCAGGCAGAGGTTCTACTAATGTACTTAAAACAAGGAAACATTTAGTAAGAGTGAAAGTATGGTAACATTTGGTGACCCTGATTATAACAAAACGCCCAACTGTTTCCTAAATGTATTAATGAGTGTTGATGGTCTCCTGGTTTAGCCTCTGACTGCAGGTGAACCTGAATTTTATGTTTTTGAATATCCTTTTTGAATTGTGTGCCAGAAGGATAAGGTATTTTTGTTATGCAGGACATGCAGGAGTTGGCAAATAGGCGCTGGCCAAAAGTTAGGTTAGGAGATTACCGTAGGGCTACCCACTTGCACAGTGCACCCTCTGTTCAAAATAAACAAATTATGGCAACAGGGAGCTCTGGCACAGAGGTTCACAGATGAGAAGTGTATGACATTGTGACAACTATAGGTCTTCATGTAGAATTCCCCAACCACATGGTCAGTTTTTCCTCCCACCCTATTACCTGGACAATATTTGTTCGTTCTCTCTCTCTCTCAAAACTGTTCCACATATTCCACGCTATTCTCTGTACTTGTTAAGAAATAATATTTTTATGCATCTTATCTTGAAGTCACTGATTACTTTCTCATGTTCCACAGGTTTATCGCTATCTCAAGGCCTTCCTGCTGGACAGTGGAGTTAAAATCGAGTCTTGCAGTCGCTATTCCTCTGAAACCAACGGGGCCAAGATAACATCCACACGACAATGGTAAGTCAGTAGTTGTCCCCTCTGTTTTTCACATTAGAATATTATGGTGAAATGAACTAATGGTTATATTCACAGCTGTGGAGTTGCGCTGTTAAACTCGCACAGGTTTATGATGCCTTGAATGCATTTAATCAGTCAGGCCAACTTCTGCATTTTTTTCAAAGCGCCAAGGCAAAATTGTCGGCACTTCGCTTGACAGTTATCAAGTGAGACAGTGTAATGAATAGTGGGTGCGTGTACAAATGACCTGTGACCATGAAGACAGATGAGTGCACAAATTCACAGTGCACAAGGCCTCATCCACTGAGGGCCTTGTGCCTGCAGCCAAATCACAGTCTGATAGATATTCATCAGCTCTGCTCATATTTGTGCTGTATTGTGTCAGTTGCCATGGTTTGGATTATGGAATGTATCATTAGTGCTAAAAAGATCAACTGCACTAAATCAGTTCATGAATGTCATGCAAATGCATCTCGAACATTGTTTATTCAAGGGAACAAATTTCACTGCATTGTGTAACAATCTGACAATATGCATTTTATTTTCCCTCCATTATGTAGTCATTAACAAAATCTGTTCCATTTTTAATAAATTGCATGAACGCAATATGTAATACATTTTCCTGTAAAGTTTATTCCAACACCTTTACAGCACACAACATTTCTTCTTTTGTTTTAATTATACATTTTACAAAATATATAATCAGATTATAAGTTAAAACCTCTAGATATCAGGAAGGCAATGGATCCCATAGATATTGGTAATGATAGAGGGATAAAACCCATGCTAAAAATAAAACCGAATGAGGTTGAATTATGGGGTCAGCCATGGTTTTTGCAGAATTACTTGAGAACCATGGCACCCCAGCAAACAATCCTACTGGAAAATACAAACCGGATTCCAAAAAAGTTGGGACACTAAACAAATTGTGAATAAAAACAATGCAATGATGTGGAGATAGCAAATGTCAATATTTTATTTGAAATCGAACATAGATGACCGATCAAAAGTTTAATCCGAGAAAATGTGTCATTTTAAAGGAAAAATATGTTGATTCAAAATAATGAAGAGCTAGAAGACCAATTAACACTAATTAAGTCAATTGGCAACATGATTGGGTATAAAAAGAGCTTCTCAGAGTGGCAGTGTCTCTCAGAAGCCAAGATGGGTAGAGGATCACCAAAGATAGTGGAGCAATATCAGAAAGGTGTTACTCAGTGAAAAATTGCAAAGACTTTGCAGTTATCATCAACTGTGCATAACATCTCTGTGAGTAAGGGTCAAGGCCGTAAAACCATACTGGATGCTTGTGATCTCCGGGCCCTTAAACGACACTGCACCACAAACAGGAATGCTATTGTAAAGGAAATCACAGAATGGGCTCAGGAATACTTCCAGAAACCATTGTCAGTGAACACAATCCACCGTGCCATCCGCCGTTGCCAGCTGAAACTCTACAGTGCAAAGAAGAAGCCATTTCTAAGCAAGATCCCCAAGCTCAGGCGTTTTCACTGGGCCAGAGATAATTTTAAAATGGAGTGTGGCAAAATGGAAGACTGTTCTGTGGTCAGACTTGTCACGAAGTTCTTTTTGGAAATATGGGACGCCATGTCATCCGGACCAAATAGGACAAGGACAACCCAAGTTATCAATGCTCAGTTCAGAAGCCTGCATCTCTGATGGTATGGGGTTGCATGAGTGCGTGTGGCATGGGCATCTTGCATGTCTGGAAAGGCACCATCAATGCAGAAAAATATATTCAGGTTCTAGAACAACATATGCTCCCATCCAGATGTCATCTCTTTCAGGGAAGACCCTGCATTTTTCAACAAGATAATGCCAGACCACATTCTGCATCAATCACAACATCATGGCTGTGTAGGAGAAGGATCCGGGTACTGAAATGGCCAGTCTGCAGTCCAGATCTTTCACCTATAGAGAACATTTGGCGCATCATAAAGAGGAATGTGCGACAAAGAAGGCCCAAGTTAGAGGCCTGTATTAGACAAGAATGGGAGAGCATTCCTATTTCTAAACTTGAGAAACTGGTCTCCTCTGTCCCCAGATGTCTGAGTGTTGTAAGAAGAAGGGGAGATGCCACACAGTGGTGAAAAAGGCCTTCTCCCAACTTTTTTGGGATTTGTTGACACCATGATTTTTTGAATCAACATATTTTTCCCTTAAAATTATACATTTTTTCTCAGTTTAAACTTTTGTTCCGTGATTAATGTTCTATTCTGAATAAAATATTAGAAGTTGGCACCTCCACGTCATTGCATTCAGTTTTTATTCACGATTTGTATAGTGTCCCAACTTTTTCCGGTTTGTAGGTCTCTGAGTTGCATCCTTCACATCTTCAACCTCATGTGTGATGTGGTACACAAAATGTGAACACTGAAATACTCACTGGTCAAACTCCTTCACACAACTCCAGTGGGATCAGATGTCAAAGACAGCTCCTTCCCTGTACAGGTCCTCCTGCAAGAATGGTAATGCTACGGCCAGCAAGATTTAGAGCATAGGTCATAGGATCACTTGCAGAAAAAAAGCTGATGGCCATCATGGCTATACAAAACCAGTTGGGTTGATGGAACATTAGGCAAATTTCAAAAAGTGCATGCAAGTGGTCCATTAAATCCAAGTCCATTAAGTAGGCAACTAAACAACATTCACAATAATTTATTTTTATTTATTTTTTATTTTTTTATTTTTTAAATCAAACTATGGGCAGTAGAGGGCCTAACACCAGTAGTCTGCTGGGCACTACGCCAAATTATGTCCATTTGCCTCTGTCTCCTTCTGATCATTTGTGGCTCTATATACGTCAATGATTGAAGAATATTAACCTAAGTTCAGTGTGTGCGTTTAAGAAAGCAACCATTAGCACTGATGATAAAGATATTGGACATTCTGCTAATTGTATCCCTTCTACTGTCCATAAAATGCTCAGTGCATACTGTTTTTTATCATCCTATTATTACAATTTTTATCTTTTATACACATGTACATACAGACACACAATCTATCTAATTGCATCTGTGCAATGTGGTACATATGTGTGAGCTCTCGCACTCCTCTTCCCACACACACACACTCACATAGTCAAATACACTTACCAATAGCATAATTGTTGCTCTACATTTGAAGGCAATGCATGGTAGATTCATAGAAAATCTTTAAAGCCACTATGTGTAGGATTTATCTTCTATTTATCTTTGTCTTTTATTAAAAATATATTTTTTATTTTACTAATGTAAAACGATGGTAATGGTTAATGTAAAACGATGGGAATTACCTCCATGAATAAATTGTAGTGTTCCCGTAAACTTGGTAATTTCCATTTATATATAGATGTGGTTGGGTACCAAATGAGAATATCCATTTTGCACCGCCATTTTCAAAATGAGGACCATGGGAAATGAGGACCGTGGGAAGGGGAGGGCTGATACATTTTATTCAAACGTGTGCAGTATACCACTTCGCTGATAGATGGGAGAAATTCTCATACAAAAAAAATAAAACTTACACATAGTGGGTTTAAAGTGAGGTAAGACCTTATTTGGACCTCAATTGACCTACTCGGGCCTGAACTGGAATTTAGATTTTAGTGTTACCCACTTGAGATTAACTTTGGACTTGGCAATCAGTGACTTACTCCACCTCTGGTTCATGACGATGTGAAGGAAACCCTAGACAGTACATTAAGTGGTTGCACTGAGGATAGCAAAATGGTTAAAGGGGCTATGTTGTTCAGGGAATACCTTTTTGAGTCTTCATTAACTTTGTAATCACTTCATTAGCTTTGTAATCACCCACATTGAATTCAGTAGAGTGGTTAGGTGGTAGAATATGATGGCTTCGGTCTAGCTCTCTAAAATATAAGTTGATTGGCAAGCTATCTGAAGTATCTGGTCATCATAATAGTTGATTTTACTATGTAGTTTTTGGATATTGGTAACCTAAACATGGCTTTGTTAAGTACATGTTAAGACTATTAAAATGTCAAGTGTGAACTTTTTATATTGTATTATATTGGAGTTGACCTAAAGGGCTTTAAAACTGAGGCAAATGTGTAGCTTTTGCTGTAAATGCTGTAAAATGTGCAAGAATTTAAAATAACCTAAGTAAATAAGGCTACACGAACCTACAAAATGGCATGTTCGGTTAAGATAAAGTAAGCAAATAAGATGAGGTAAGATTTAGGTTAAAAAAAACTCATGTAGTGAGTGAGAAAGGAATGGAGGAGGGCCAGCCTTGGATAGGACTTCAGGAGTAATAAGACTTATGATTTGAAGCTGGCAGAGCTTAGTGTGTGTCAGAAGACTGCTTTATAGCCTTGGGTGCAGCTGCCGAAAAGACCTGCACACCTTTTGTTCTGAGGAGTAGTGTGATCCCCTGGGAGTTCTAGAGGTTCACTATGGATAGAGTTTGCCATGAATGGATCTTCTAAATGCTTAAAAAGGAAAGAAAATAGGTGATATGTGACCTTACACAAATAATCATGATAAATTATTTTGATTAGTTGATCTGTAGAAAATAAAAATTATGTTGCTGTGTTCCATAAACATAAACTGTGCAGACAGAGACAGAGTTTCCACCTTCAGGTGGTTACCGGTGTACTGGCCTCACGAGTCACATTGTACGACAGTATTTAAGCATCATTCACGATGTGTATTGCATTGGAGACAGCGGAAGGTCTTTGATTGCCAATAAACAAATGGTCACACGGTTGTGGACTTGAGCACTCCATTGTCTTATCAACAGGGTTGGTCACAGGTTTGTGACATATGAAACAACCAATATAGTTTCAATACAGAATATTCTATTAACTACAATTTCTTTATACTACAGAACAGTCCTACAACAACATCAAAAAGGAAAGCTTATAAAAGCATATAAAATTAACAGTGCACAATAACATTACACATTTACAACATTCATAATAACTCCATTCACAATTCAGTAACATAATAATCTTTTAAAACTGATGCCTTTTGTACCTGGTTAAATGACAAATTAGTGCATAGGTCCGGGTTAATAAGTATGTTTTGTTTAATAAGTGAGTTTTGTTTTAATTTTATGAGTGTATGGTCAGAATTGGCTTTTGGACATGAGAGAAATAGTATTTTCATATGTGTGTGTTTTGCCTATTAAATAAATGAATCAATCACCACTTAGCCTAACTGGGATTTAGTGTCAAATGTGTGCCCCCACCCGCTCTTGTGCTCTGCAGGTCTGTGGGTGAGCGTATGGAGGTACTGCAAGGCTGCATAGCAGAGCTCAGTCCGTCTGACAGTGCGGTACTCAGAGCTGGCGTCAATGACTTCAGTGTGATGTACTCCACACGCAAACGCTGTGCACAACTCTGGCTGGGTCCTGCTGCCTTCATTAATCACGGTGAGAGAATAGCCTGGCAGTGATGTGAGTCTGACAAATGTTTGGATGTAATCAATGCACACACACAGTATTATCCTGTGTATGTGAATGACCATTGGAAGAAACTTGGAATAACACAGTGAACATTTATTTTGAGTTTCCACAACATGTGTGCTTCACTATCACTAGAAATAGTTACTTCTAAGTGCTATGTAGTTTTAAAAAATTTTCTTTTCTGTAAAAGTGATATAGATTTAAGTTTCATGGAAAATTGACTTTTTATCATGTCATAAAGCAAAAGAAATGCCATGGTTGAATAATGTGGATTGGAATTGCCTGGGAACATAATGATTCATTATATGAATGTAATGTGAAAGTTATTCACTGACACAGCCTGTTAAATGTTATTAATTGGTGAGGGTTAACACTCTAAACAGTGTTTGTAGTCTGTGAACAACTAATTTGGTGTGTGTTTTAGACCACTGCTCCAGTGGGACTGTCAGTATGGTGACTGTTGCATCAGCCATTGTCCCTAATGAAAAGAGAGCTGTATAGACAGATGTCCGGTATAAACAAAGTACTCCGTTCAGACATACTTAGGACTTCATAAAAAACTGAATATGTTTTATTTGTTTTAACTAACTTTGTATTTCTTTTGTTTATGGGGTGAAGACTGTAGACCAAATTGTAAGGTAAGACATCTTTGTAATATCTTACTGAATGTGGCTCTGTGCCAGTTGTTGGCTCTTTCTATGTCTGGTGTCATCCCGTACAAGGCTGCTGCTTGTTATGTGAAACTGCTGTCATTCATTGAGTGCTTAAGCCTGTGCTGTGCTGATTTGTGTGTGTTAATCATTTGCTGTATAAACTTGTTAAACAATTAGTGTTTGAGCTGTTGTACGTCTACTTCCGTTGCATTTGATGTTTTTGTCCTTTTCTGAGTCTGAGCTAATATTAGGACATCCCTTAGGGCTGACTGTCACCTACTGTAGAGTGCTGAATTTAACGCCTTATCCCCTATTGACCTTTTTTGTGTCTGTGAAGTTTGTCCCTGGTGAGAAGAACGGGGCGTGTGTGAAAGTCGTCCGACCCATCTCTCCTGGGGAGGAGATTACCTGTTACTACGGTGATAGCTTTTTCGGTGAGAACAACGAGATGTGCGAATGCTTCACATGTGAAAGGTAAGGGTAATCTTCTAGCATGCTTTGTGGAGTGGGGGGTCAAATAATAAACTGCACAAGGTCAATGAAACCAGCCTTCCACCTTTGCTGGAACAATCACACAAGACCCATTACCTCTTAACAAAGTGACAAAATGTAAAATAGTTTTGCCTTGATATATAGCTGTACTGTCCAGATATAGGCTACCATAGTTCACAAATGGTGACCCTTTCAAAAGATAAGCTAAGGGATGTGACGTTCTATTGATCATTAATACAGTTAACACCTATTCCCTTTAAAACCCTTCGTCTAGCCATGTTTCTGAACACAGTTGGCTACAGGCATAGCCTTGAGTGACTATGAAATGGGATGTTGTTGCCCAACAGCATGTAGCAGTGCTCAGTAATGTGGTAAAGTAGGGGATGGGCCTTAACCCAATGAGGATGAGGGTCGGTGCAATCTAATATCTGCACCAAATACACATGTTGGGACTACAATTTTTGCTATAAATATTTGACAGTGTATGATTTTATAAAGGCTGTCTGATTGCAAAAACGATTGACAGATTATTATCAATACTTCCAACCTGTTAAGATGTATTTATATAAAAATGTTTTCTGTTTCTTTCCTTCTTTTAATAATGACTTTTCCAAAGTAAATGCTTTTGAAAAAGCAGTTGGTGCTAAATAGTTTTGATTTGATTTGACTTCATTTGACTATATTTTTGTAAATTAAATGGGCTATTAATGTGTACTCTCCAAGCCAGATATGGTTTACAGCATGTGGGAGATTGAAAGAACCTATTTGTCATCCAAACATAACATAAACAATTGAATAAGAAACCAATGGTTGAATGGCCCATAATGTATCTGTATATTGTGTAAGGTAATATATTTTTCCCTGGTCATATTGAAATGTATAAGTATGCATTAAAATGTGTTATCCAACATTGTAAAATCAAAACAAAACAAATCCAAGTGATCCCAATGTGATGGCTTATTAAAATGTTTCCCTCTTGTCAACTATAATGCTTTTATTTTAGGAGGGGAGATGGATCGTTCAAGCACAGAGAAACATTGCAAGAACTTGAAGACCCCAGTGATCCAGTTGGGCAAAAATACAAACTTAGAGAGACTGATTTGCGGCTTAGTCGAGAGAAGGGCAACTGCACCCCCAAACCCATTCCATCCGCATCAAATATTGGTAAGAACCTGAAACAATTTCCATGATGAAAATAGACTTATTGGCAAGCCATATGCATTTTGTAAACAATTTAATAAAAACACTAGATAAATTATTTTCTTTTTTTATTTAACCAAAGATGTTTTCACCTATGTTTCTTTTTTTTCCTATTACACTTTTAACATCCTGTCGTTCTGTCTCAAAGCTGTCCCCATGAGGAATTCTTTGTCTCAACGGATGAGGAGAGATGCAGCAGGGATAAGGAGGAGACTGACAAAGGCAAGCAGATGGGGATGGGAGGAGCGACGGAGACGAGAGAGGAATAGAGCGCTGAAAGAGCATAACCTGTTGCTGCAGGCGCTTGCTCACATCAAGCTCAAGGATCTTAGAGTTCACCTGTACCAGCACACCGCTGAGTTTCTGCTAAGGTGCAAGGACCCCAGTGGCAAAGAGCGAGCCACATTGGACCAGATTGAAAAGATTAAACCGGCACATCGAGACGGGGAGATGGATAGTCAAACGTTTACCAAAGGGACCACACAGACAGCGATGGATGAAAATACAGAGGGAGCGACAACAGAACACTGCAGTGCACACAACACAAAGCTTGTGGACACTTCAGAGCAGGAACAGTACACTTTGGAATCTCTCTCCCTGCTTTCCACTGAAAGACATGAGCAGCAGTCAGCAGAGAAAGATGAAGGTAAACCGCCCAAAACCGGAATGGATTCCCATCCCACCATGTCCTCCAGGAGCGTGCCCCATAGGCGTCATAAGCGACATGTTTTCTCCGGAAGAAGGAGGAAAGCTTTGTCTAAGGCAAATGAACCATCTCAAGAATTGGAGGTGGATAAGAGCTGTGATGTTTCTGATATCAGTGATTCAGTAATTAACAGGAAAAGCAACTTGTCTCCTTTTTTTAATGAAATTGATGGTTTTGGCAATGAGAACCCATCCATTGAAGCCAGTGATTTTGCACCGAAGTCCTCTAATAATTCCAAGAACCATGAACCTAGCAGCCAAACCACCAGTCAGCCTCCAGCTGTCAACCAAGGCAGTTCATTGTCCCAATCTTTGAACTGTTGCCTTTCACTGAAAGCAGGGCTGAAATATTACCCAACCGTCTGCCTGGTTAGGATGACCAGTCCTACTGGAAAAGAGGGAGCTGGACAGGATGGTGAGGCAGAGAGACAAAGAGAGAAAAAGGGAGAAAACATAGCAGTGTTTTCCCACAACACAAATAGGACAGGTGGCAATGATATCAACTCAGCAGAAGGTAAGAAAGGAGTGAGAGAGCTATATTTTTCACCTATCTCTGTAGGTGGCGTAGATCAGGCCTTGAAAGTGATGTTTAATTTAACCAATAGTGCAGATACAGATGTGAAAACCATTATGTCACAGCAGGTCACGGACCAGATTGAAACAACTGATAAACACCCACAATCAGCAACTAAAAATGACTTTACTAACAAGATGCCAATTGACAAATTTGTAAAAAACAAGACCATAAAAAATATAGAAAATGAAAATGGCCAAAGTGAGACAGCAGACAGCAGACAAAATGAGACTGTAGACAGTAGTACGAAGTATAATGTGAAAGATGCACAACTGAAAAGCAACACAAAAACAGGGGACAAAACAAATGCTGAAAGTGTAGTAAACTTGTCAACAGAAAAAAGTTCAGATGCTGCTCCAGTTGTTGAGAACATAGAAGGAGATGAAGTTGTTGCAATTACTAGCTGCGACCTAAAGGCTGATAAAGTTACTATTTTTAGAAATTCAAATCAAACAGTAGGCACCACAGACACAAAGGTGGCTGTATCAGAAACTGAGAACAGTGGGAAAAGGGATAAAGTGAGGGTTAAATTTGTCCAAAAGGTAGCTGAGAAGATGGTCACAGCAAAAACAGATGTTGACATGGTTAAAAATGTTACTGCAGAAGAAAACGTAGATAAGCCAAGGACCCCAGACATCATAACAGACATTGAGAGTATCCCTAAATTGGCAAATGGACCTACCCATAGTGTCAATGTCAACAAAGGAAATGGGACGGCAGAAACTGAAAATGAATTGAGTAAAGATAGTAAATCAGACGTCAGTTCACTGGATGAAAAGAAAATGGATACATTTTCGAATATTGAAGTCAATGACCTAAAGAAGGGACCGATGGCAGATTATGCAAATTTAAAGGCAACTAAGAGAGCAAAGATGAGTTGTAGTGTAAATGAGGTTGGGAAGGAAACTGGTGTAGAACATGAAGTTGTAACAAAAGTGAAAATGGGTATGAATATTGATGAAAAGGGGGGACCTGGATGTACTTATTCAGTGAAGAATACAAAGATGGGTGATAAAAAAATATCTTTGGAAACCAAAGGGACAGTTGGTAGACGCCCTGGAAGACCGAGGAGTAGGGTAAAAGAAGCAGTGGGGAAAATCGAGAAGGGTGAAAATAATAGTAAGAAAGTTGATGCAAACACAGTAGTTGTGGAGAGAGCAGATATAATTAAAGATATTCAAACCAGCCCTCATGAATTAAGGGAAACTACAGCTGTTGATGCAAACATGAAGGCAGATGGTGCCGTTGCATCTAGAGGCAACAGAAAAAATGCATTTGCAGTTATAGAAAAAACATTACATCTTGAAGGGAAAGAACCAGAAATCGAAAATACAAAGACATCTGTGAGTGAAGTTAGTCATAAAGCCACACACATACAGAAAAAGATGGCTAATGAATGTCAGGAAAGCTTTGATACTCAAATAAATGATCCTGAACAAAGTAGGATCAATATACCCAGGAGTAATGGCAGTAATGGCAGCAATGTGATTGTCATCAAAGACATAAGGGTTACCTTGTCTGATGCTTTTAAAAACTTAAAAGATGAGCTGAAGAGAAGTGCGCAGAAAGAGAAAAAGATAAAGTCAGGTAAAAGTAAATCTATGACTACACACCTCAGCAAATGTTGGCACCTGCAGCAAGACAGAATGATTAAAGAACACATTCAAAAATTAGTAGATCTTGACAAAGAGAAAAGTAAAAGAGGGAAGAATAGCAAAGACTCTGGGTCCTCTAAAGTGGACTCCCAAAATGTCTTGACTCCATTTTGTGTAACTATTGGTTCTGACCAAAAAAACTCACCAAAACACCAAAATGAAACCTCTACAGCAAAACATGGGTCCTCTGAATTACTCACCCTGTACCCAGCCCCTCTAGGGTCAACGAAGGACCACTGCTCTCTAGTGCAATTACAAACAAATATCCCACTGAAGAAAAGGATGTTTAGAGAGTCAACTGAAACGGAACCAGATATCACAATACCTGTGTCACCTATGGAGACCCTTTTGAAAGAAAGTGATGATAGAATGGAAATGCAGCAGTCAGTGCCCTGCTCAAGCTTAAAACCAAGTTGTGAGAAACCTGAGTGTCCAAACACACAGATTCAGCAGAAAGTCCTTATAAAACCTTGTTTAACACAGGACAAAAGGTGTTACTTTCCATCAGATAATAAACAACACGGATATGGAAATCGGCACATAACTGAGGTGAAACCAATGATGGCTGAAGAGGCAACTGTCATCAGAATAGATAAAGAACTAAATGATAAACAAATAGAATTAGAAAATGAAAGTCAATCCAGGTCCACGGACCCAGTTGCACTTGAAGTGAGGAATGAACAAGAAAAATCTAAAGACATTCACAGTAAATTGGCAGCTTGTGAACAGAGTAAGCACTCACTAGAGCAAATTATAGGGGCAAGTCAGGTCAGACAGACCACAACAGAAGAAACAACAGTTTCTTTTCAGGATGAATTTTCCGTCCAAGAATACCTTCTCAAAAAAGAGATTTATGTCAAAGAAGAACATGAAAACAACTTAAGAATTCGTTTAAAGAGGAGGAGAGGAGAGGAGTGGGAGATGGAGAAGTCAGAGTTAGATGAAGTAACAGAGATTAAGACAATGTTGCCTGATGTATCTGATTCATTTATGGACGATCCTTTTAAAGCCATATTGGACTCCGTTTCAGTTTTAAATGTAGAAATGTCTAAAGGTGTGTGGGGTCCCCACGAAGCAGAAAGATGTCTTGAATTGGAGCAAACTGCAAAGGCTGGCCAAGCTGCATGGGAAATGTGTACAAAGAATGTCCACTCCAAGCTGAAAAAGAGGAAAGAAATGTCTGCTTTTGTGAAAAGTAATGCACAGCCAAAAGAAGACCCTATGGGCAACTCAAGAGAAATATTGAATGATAAAAAAGTTTTTTTAGATGAGGTGAAACCGTGTCCTCAGTCAGCTGTTGTCAAGGTTGAATCGGATGACTGTGATGTACTACCACTCGCTCCCATACGTCTTTGTAGAAAAACAGAGGGCTGGTGGATTGTGGATGGCATGGAAAAACACTCAAGTAAAAGAAGGAAGATGAGAAAACCACTAAGGGGTTCAAACCGCTGGAAAACAAAACATAGCCCAGACTCCTCAGAATCGCTGATCAATGAAGTGCCTTTACACAGAGTTAAAGAGGAATTTCAGTCTCCGTGCCGGCAGTTTAAGGAATCATGCTGTAACATTACTAGGAAGGGGACTGCTTTGAGGTCTGAAACTGTTCCCTTTTCCCTGTCTCTTTCTCCCCTTTCTCTGAATTCACCATGTTATGACGGTGCAGCTGAAGATATTTCCCTCAGTAATTATCCAAATGTGAAAGAGCTATTTGCAGAGAAGCGGGTAGCAGAGGTTGTGAAAAAGAAAAAGGCAAAAAAGAACTTGGGCATGAGTGATGATTTAGACACAACAAAAAGTAGTTGTCTCAGCCACAATCTGTTTCAGATTAACAAAAGTCTTTCAAAACTACAAGCGTTAAATCAGATTGAAAAATCTGCATCAGGTGACAGTGAAACTGTTTTCTCTCAAGGCCAACAGAAATCCCAGTCTCCACTGCTTATTTTTCCTGACAGGTCCCCCTGCTCCGATTTTGGTTTTGGTAATGCTGATGATTTGATAGAATGTCTGAATCTGGAAGGATATTACCCTGATAATTCTCAGAGCAATCTTCCCAATGCTTTCTCAGAGTTTTGCCAAGGGGAACCTCCTAACACAGGATCATTCAGTAGTCCCTTTTCTCAGACCCCATCTGACGTCTGGGACCCAGAGACTCCATACCTTGGTTCACCAAGTCCCTGTGGTAGTTTTAGCCCTTCAGATGATTTTGGTTTCCCTGAAATTAATCTCACCAAAAATGAAACTCTTCTTAGCGGTCCAGACTTGTCTTCCAAAGACAAGATGGTAAACACAGATTTTAGTCTTTCTCTGAAAGATTCAGAAGCACCTCAGTTCCCCTTTGATTTGGTGACTAAGACTTCAATCTCCAAAGAAGTCCCAAAGCCTGTACATCTCATGCAGTCAGCAAAAACTCAGTGGAACCACAAAGACTTGTTAATGTGTAGTGCCACTTCGTCTGACAGGAACTGTCAATCCCCTCCAGCTAATTCTCAGGCTCAAGGAGTGGAATCCATCGTCCCGGGCTGCAGTTTTAATTCTCGGACAGAATTTTCCAAAGTTCCACCTTTTACCTTGGAAAAGATCCAGGGTCCTGTTCCTTCTCTAACTCCGAATAGAAATCAATCTGTTGGTTCAAACCAAACATCTGTAGGAGGCATGTACAATTCAGGAGCTTTGAGTCAACCTCTGAAGCCTTTCCACTCACCACTTTTGGGTAGTAAGTCCAGCATATACCCACACAAGTTGATCAGCTCTGCTGATCCGTTTCATCGCACTTGTGATAAGAAGGCCACGCTTTTCCAAAGCTCTAATCCAATCAAGCTCGAAAGTAGTAAGCAAACTAATTTTTGCAAAGGCAACACGGTCACTGATTTTGCCACAAAGTTTCAAAGCACTAAACACAGTAGTCCCAATCCCTTTTCAAATCAGTTAAGCTTCAGCCTTCCAAGTTCTTTAACTGGCAATCATCAAGGTGGGGATTACAGCCATAGCCTTGGAAAGGGCTCAAAGACTTTTGAGGCCAACAACTGTCCAAACACATCCAGCTCTCATGGTGATCGGGTGCACCCCTTTTATTATGTAACTTCGAGCAAGACCTCCTCTAGCGTGCTTCAGAATGTTACCTCAAATAAGGCACAGGACATAGGCAGTGGTTGTCTTACTAAGGACATTTCCACACAGAAATCATTCTCTAACCAAAGCCCGTTGTGCCACAATTTACCTCTTGGAAAAAGCATGAGTCAGGGCAAACCCCATGCCATGGTGGCACCCACTCAGAATCTGCACCTGACCTGCAGTGAATCTTCAGCGTCCACTAGTAAACACCAGCCTAGTTATTCTCACTGTGATCCTGTGGAGTTTGCTTTTAATTCAGCTTTCTCTACAGAGGTTTCTCAGCAGAGTAGCTCTCATGTTACCCAAAGGGACATTCCTGAACACGAAAGACGGGCAAACAAAACACAGTCAGCCTATTTTGCCTGTAATACTCAAGCCCAACCCCCTTATGTTGTCAACTTCACAGGGGATCACTCTGTAACACTGGGCTACAGTGAGGACGGTGAAGGCCTAAATTACTCGGGGGTTCCAACTCCAAATTACACATACCATTGTCTCATGGATCCTTCTGGAACCCAGGGCAGGTTGGTTCTAGAGCCTTGTGGCCTTTCCTCAAACAGTTACTCATCATCTCCCTCCATTGGTGGCTTTTCAGGATCAAAGGGCCAAGATGAACAGACAAGGAAGGATCCTCATCAGCAAGAACAGTCGGGGAACCGCCCATTTGTTTCCCACCACTTTTCAACCTCTTCTCATTCAACCTCCTTGTCAGACCGTAAGCCTAAAAGGCTCAGACTTGTGGTCACTGATGGTACTGTGGACCTGGATCTCCATTACACTGACTGATGCTGGTTCATCTGAAGCCCATATATGCTTCTAATGTTGTTGTTTTTTTGTTTTTTTTTCCCCTAAATCATTATTTATTAATGTTTTATGCCTGTCATGCAAAAAAGGTCATTTTAATCATTAATGTTCATTTGGATGTTTTTACAATATTTTTTTGGGTATCTAATTATTTTAATGGTTCTATCTATTGGTTAACATATTTAAGAGAAATGGAAGGTCATGCAATATTACACTGTAAATCTCAAGGTTTGGTACTCACTGGTTGAATATCTTTCTGCTTTAAATGTAAAATAGTGCTTGTATCGTGTGTGTGTGTGTGTGTGTTTTGTTTTGTAGCAAGTTAGGCTACTTCCTTTTTTCTTTTTTTTTTAATTCTAAATCCACCATTTAATCCAAGCCTTTTTAAGTCCCTAATTGTAGGCTGTAGCTGCCTCTTACCACAGGGTGGTGTTGCTCTCTTGTCTTTTTAATTCATCGAGTACATTTTATGTCTGACTGCATTTCAGAATGTTGTGTGAGATTTTTGTCCAGGATGTTAATGCCTGTGCATTTATATTTACCACAATCCGTAAAGATTTTGGGAACATGTGCTTTTTAGCCAGATATTCCATATCCCTTGCTTTGCCAGATTAAATTAACTTGAGCCTTCAGTGGTGCGTATATGTTGAACTACACAAACCTTGTCTGCTTGAAACATATTGTATGCTTTCAGGATTCAAAGGTTTGTCCACTGAGAAGCTGAATGGGCCCTCTTTTCTAACAAATTTGTTGAGGAATATTACCAGGGTACATTTCCAAATGTCAGTGCAAATAATTTATTGTGCAGCAGAACGAACTCCACTAAAGATATCGGGGTCAAGTCTTAATAAACTGCTTAATGAAAGAACAACTAAATGTGATGTTCCCATGTACTGTAGGCTACAGTTCAGGATATTCTTAAAGTGCTTCGCATCACAAAAATGGTTTCTCACCAATTAAAAAGGCACCTATCTAAGGCACTTAGTTAAGGGGATCTTGTACATAACAAAAGTTTCAGATTCAAGGGGTGCTATTGAGGCTTTTTCTAATCTTTTCTAGCATTTTCACAGATGTTTTTATAAGTTGCATACAGAGACGCATCGCATGTTCCCTTTAGAGAGTGATTTTGTATAGGGTGGAAACCTAGTTGGTGTATTAAAGCCCCATCATCTTTATAGTAATATAAAGATAAGCACAGTAATGATTTGTATTTCACTGTAAACAGTTACTTCACCAGTCATAACATGCTGCATCATAGATAGCTCTGAATAATTCTACTGACTGTCAGTGTCCACAAAGGTCAGTTTAGATAAAGTTGTAGGTCTGTTTTAAATGGCTTTTCACCCTGCCCTTTATGGGCAGTGCAAATGGGTGTGATTGAATGTATTAGAGTGTGTATGTGTGCGTGCGTATGTGCACACGTGCAGGCGTCTCTGTGTGTTTCTCCTGTGTACAGAATGGAACATGACCAATGTAATATTTATTTAAATATGTAAGTTAGCTGTTAATATCTCCTAATATGGTGCTTTCATTAATTTATATATATATATATATATATATATATATATATATATATATATATATATTAATTTGGTTGTACACAGGTGATTTCATTGTTTTTATCTGTTTATTTTTTAACAAATATGAAAATGAGAGACAAATCTGTCTTTTGAAAAACATGAAATTTAAATTTTAATCAGTTTCAGGAAATTCCATCCTAATATCTGGGAATCTGTTGGTCTTTTCTATATGAAATGAAAAAGCTGTTCTGCTGTAAGAATGTAAGTATGTACATAATAAATCATATTTGCAAGAAAAAAACTGAAATGGTTTTGCCTGTGTGTGTGTGTGTGTATGGTTAGCCACTAATACATACCCAATATCTGTTTAGGTGACTAGTAAGGCATGTAGTAGGCAACTTCTGTTGTTATTTACAAATGCCTTGCTCATGATGAATTAGGCAGTAATTGTTTATATGACCTTAATAAGGACTTGACCTCTACTTAATGTTTGTATTACAAGTCACTAATACAGACATTAACGTGTTGCTATATACATATAGTTTGCATACAATCTAATGTATATATTGTGTTTGCATAATAGATTATTGTTTATAGTAATTGTCCTCACTCATCACATTCATTTAAAGGAGTCATAGAATGTCAAACCGCAGTTACCTTGTTATCGTTGAATTTAGTATCCAAATGACCATACCAAAACTTCAACACCATCTCCTGGCTCCTTCCACATGTAAATTTCAAGCTAGAAATGGCCGGGCTGAAACCGGTCAATCTGAAACGAGGTGGTTGTTGACGTTGACTCCTTTAAACTTTTCCCAGGCTTGTATATGATGCCTCTGTATTAAGAAACAATGTCATAGGTCAGTCTCCGGTAACAAGCATAGGCTTTTGCAACTGTTACCCCATCTTCAAAAGTCTTATTCAGTGATGCTGAAAGACAGGTACCCATTAAAAAGATTTAATGACAATTCAAAAGTGCTTTATTGGCACGACATAGTTAGACAATCATTAGAGGATACAATACAAACGATTTTGAAAAAATAAGTTCAAGGCCCTGGAAAGCTTTTGAAAATGGGCATAAAAAGACACTGTCCTTGAAAGTCCTTGAATATTTTTGGTGCTTTGGCAGTTTTGCATCCATTTTACATGTGTCATTATTTTGCCACCACCAGTTGTGTGGTGTAGCCTACTTTCTACCACAGCCCAATGTCCATTAAGAGAACGATATAAAAGTTTGACTAAACTGAGTTCAAAAACAAGTGACATTAAATAATGCGTGCTCAATACTGAAGACCTTTAGTCTTCTTCAGATAAAAGTGAACTGTCTATAAGAATGCAGGAGCCATCTTTTTTTTCCAAATTGTGGTAATCCCCCAGTTTCATATATATAGCAAAGCACAACCTAAAAGAACATTACAATATAGCTTGTGTTCAGTAACCTAAGCTGAGCAATGTGTGAAGTAATGGGCTCACACCAATGTGTATGATACTCGGCTAAGATATACCCGACGCCACTCCCACAAGATTCAATTCAATTCAGTTCAATTCACTCCCACAAGATCTGTTTGTCAATGCATGGATGGACTAAATTCTGCACTACCGTCTACACAAGCTTATTTACTGCCAGTAAATCAAAAAATATCTTTGTTTGACTACTTGGGTGCTCTGAAGCCATCTTGCTAGTTTAGCCTACCTCTTTTAAGTAAGCTGTAACCTTTTTAAATGCACTTGAATGCAGGAAAGGACATCTACTTCCCTCAAAATTTTCTGGGGAGGGGCAGATCACAGACACCACCATGCAATTATTTCTGTGAAATGATATAGAACTAAATGCATGACAAAGCATGAATTGTGGATAGCAATGTAAGCTATAAATATTATTATAATTGTTAATTGATAACATATTCAGCGGTAGCCTGGGCCCGCCCATACTTCCTGTGACACTACATTCAATTTTGCAAGCAAAGTCAGTCTGGCTATGCTGCCATTATAGAGCATTTCTGTTCCCCAAAAAAGTGTGAACCAATGAGAAATGAGCTTCCCCCCCAAGCGCCAGTGAGGCATCTGATAGATGCAGGTTAAGCCCGCCTCTCAGAAGGCGGGTAGTACGGTAGCTTGGCCAGACTAAGCTTCTGTGAGCTTATAGTCGTGGAAGCCAGGGTAATTCAGCGGTAGCAGCAGGTAATGCCGCCATGTGTGGTCCTTGAATTTAACAAAATTGGTCCTGGAAAGTCCTTGAAAAGTCCTTGAATTTGATGTTAACCAAGGTGTGGGAACCCTGTAAAATGTGGGCCCGAACTTGAACAGCCATTTATTAATGTCTTTCATGATTGCTATGTCTAGTGCCACACTGTAGCAAAGCAGTGTGGAGACCTTAAAGACTTGGCTTTAACATCTTACAGGTATGAGAACACATTTAAACAACTTATTTTGAAATTTCCTTCCCTTGAGTAGCAAGAACTGGGTGGCCTCCCAGTTTTCACAAGTTCAACTTGTTCAGGACATGGCTCTTCTGGAGAAATATTTACCTTTATCTTTCCCCAGTATCTATATTTTAGCTGAGTGTTTTTCTGACAACTCTTTTTTATTTATTTTATTTTTTTTTACCTCACCACCAAATGGTAACTGTACTTTCGTTGTTTCTGGTTTTACGCTTTGTCCTCTGTATTTGCGATGTGTAACGTTAAAGTAGTCTACTGTCCTGGATTGCTCCTTTTAAGGCATTATCTATTGTGGCTTCTGTTCTCTCCTGCTCTAGATCCTGGTTTTCCCTGTGCTTGCGTCATTCTTGTGAGCTCTATTCACAGCTCCTGGGATCCCCGTGCAGCAGCGCTCTTCTACTGATACAGTGGCTTTACTGTGCCCCATTTCTTGACACTTTGCCCCCCTTCTTCTAAGGACTATGCAAGGTGTTTAATTCGTTTTTCAGTCTACTCACAATTATCTCCTTTACCCAATCACAAGTTTTAACCTACCAGCATATTCCCTGCATATTCCCATTCTCTCCATCCTACTACATCCCCTTCCTGTCTGTCTTAACCCTCATTCATATCTTTCTTCTCAAGATTGCTCCGATTCTCACCCCACCTGCCTCTCATACATTGGTCTGTGACAGCCCATGACCTACTTTGCAGTCTTATCTGTGGAAAGTGAAGGGTTAAGTGTAAAGCCAAGTGGAGCAGCCTTTTTTTATAATGAGGACACAGGCAGTATCAGCAGCTCAAAAAAAATCGGCTGAAGTTCCAGGTTGCTCAGGTGTGGCATCGAAGACTGGCACGACTCCTCAGGCCTACGAATGCCAAGCCCACACCAGTGCTAACCAAAGCTTACCGTCGCCAGTTCTCACTGGGCTGTTTGCATAAGCACCACTGTAACAATTCAATCAGCAAGCACTGCTCTGACGCCTTTTGTCAAAACTGGGTCAAGTGTTTACCTGACCACCTCTGTCAATATTGCATGTTAATATACTGCTGACTCTGGCATAAGCTCAAGCTTAGACCAGCTCAGTGCCAAAACGACTGGAACCTGTCCAATATTGTGGTTGGCTTGGGATCTCATTTTGGGAAAAAACAAACAAACCAAAAAAACATTTTAGGTTCTGATGTCTCTCAAAGGGCAGACTCATACCCCATCCCCTGACAAGGAGAAGATCTCACACATCAACTTGTTTAGCCTACTTTTGAACAAGAGTCTCTTAACATGATGATCACACTTTGGCAACAACAACACACTCACCCTGTAGTGGTTGGAGTTTTCTCTGGCTTACGGCCATTTTCCTTTCTCCTCTAAATAATTCAGAAATCCCTACCCAATATTCACCAGACTTCAGTCCCACTGTTGGCCCCTTAACAATGCCCACCCTCTCTTAAGATTTGCACTGACAAAACCTGAGTGGACTTGTAATGATGAATTTTAGTGTAGCGAATTCTCAGGTTAGATTTTTGCAATAAATGACATAAGGCATAAAATAAAACAAAAGTTATGTTGTGTGATTCTGCGATATGAGCCTTATACTTTGTCATCAAATATTAAGGTATGTGGAATATATTAATTACTTTTAGTAATTCTCTCATTTTTTTAATGGATTGCCTACCTATTTGAAGTCTTATTTGAAGACCATTCTTTCTTCCTCTCTAAATTAATCAATAGATTTTACCCTAGTTTACGTGATTCCTTCCCATTCCTGCTCTCTTTAGGTCCTGATTAGGGTGGAAAAGACCAGGATCACAACAGAAGATTTGTGTAACTATTGACCACTGTTTTCTCTGGTTTTGTTACTTTGTTTTATTTAAATGTTGTTACTTTAGCTCTTACGCCTTTGTTTTATCTACCTTTTTCTGTTTTGTTTGTTATTTTCTTTTCTCTGTTCTTTCATATGTGTGTGCTGTGCTAAATCTCACAATTTTCCCCGTTTCTGGTTTTGGTCTTGTGTGAATTGTTTGTGTATATTACCAGAAAATGCCCTAACTTTGTCTTTGTTTGGGCAACAGTACTTGGGGGAAAACATTGAGATGTTACAGATGACTGGTTGGGCTGACGCCTTTGGGAGAAGAGCTCTGTTTGTAGAGAGTGCTATGCCACCTGTCCAATCATCTGATGCTGAGTCAGAACATAGCAAATAGGAGAGTGGAGTACAGACACGGCCATGACCGGAAACATGCTGGAAAGATGAAATAAATGGGATGAATGGTGGAAGAGAAGTCAGATGATGGATGTAGAGCAAATAGTGATGTAAAAAGTTGTTTGGCCCGGCATATTGGTCCGAATCAGCAAGGTTTGCTGAACCTTGCTGATAGTGTTTGTGAGCAACATATTCACAGAACAGAGAACATAAATCCACATATCTTATTGAAAAGCAGCCACATAAAAAAACAAATGTTTTTTTAAGACAGTCTATGACCATCACCATCGTTTTTTGATGTCTGAAGAAATCTCTAACAGGAATGATAAAATTAGTGATTTAAAGTCTGTTCCTGTGAGAAAAAGGAGAACCATGGAAGGGAGGAGTTTTTCTGCATCTGTTTAACATGATCACACTTTTTAATACCACATTTGAAATGTCAGGTCAAACTTCTGATGGGTTTGATGGTGCTCATCAAACATTGCTCCATTGTTATATGTTGGTTTGAAATATTTTAGCAACCATGTAAGACTGGCATTTTCATTAGTGCGTTCAAAGTGATCTTTCTGTAGGACTTATTTTTGTGCGGCCCAGAATTGTATTCACATGCACCACAGGGGGTTCCAAGCACAGATCCGAGCTGACAGTCGTCCACTTGTTCACCATATATGTAACACACACACACAAAATCTCACTCAGTCACTTTTGTATGCAAAGCCATGCAAACTGACACATTAGACACACACCATTGCTTCTCGCAGGTTTCATAATATGATCGCACTATTCGCACACACAAGCCGGACGCAATTTGGCTTCCTCTCACTCATGCACATAGAGACATTCCTTTGTCCTATTCCCTGCTCTGGTGAGAAACCATGCATGTGACACCGATTCATTCGCAGTCAGCCAAAGTCACTGATACTGACACACGCTAGCTCTGGCAAAAACACAACTGTGTATCTGCACATGAACATCATATTTCATGCATGCATATCCACAGAACCAGTTTCATTTGCAGATATGCTCATGCAAGCATACGCATCCAGCGGGATGCTGGCATACCAGCCTTTTGGGTTTGTATGCTGGCATCCATTAAAGGCGTGTGTCTGTTGGAGAGAGGTCTTTTTGAGCAGCTGTCTGTGGCAACCCTCAGTCAGCAGGATAATGGTCATTACTGAACATTGGTCATTATAGTTTGCCCCAAATTATCTTTTGATATTTTTCTCTCATGTCTTGCGCCATGTGCAAGGGACATTTCAGTATGTAGGTAATATGCATTTATGTATAGTACAGTGCATCTATCTATCTATCAACCCTTTCTATCTATTTATCCATCTATCTATATGCCTTTGTTTTACTGTACAATTGTCTGTTGTTTTATCTGCTATTTTATTTTCTCATATTGCCCCCTTTTGTGCTCTCTCTCTCTCTCTTTCTCTCTCCTCCCACCTCTCTGATCCCTGTGTATGCTAATAAGCATTGCAGCTGTGCTTCCTCCCCTCCTCTGGCACATAGCTTCCTCATTCTTAATTCAGATTTAAGGTTTGTCTTTGAGTACACATCAAACGCTTTGGTTCGTACTGGGGTATGAAAATGAGAGAGAGAGAGAATAGTTTGATGGCTGAAAAACTGCAATGGCATGTGCTGCCCTCATGGCTTTAACAGCTTCCTTTATTTGTAAATCAAGTGCATTGTGTCAGTGCTGCCTCTTTGTCGTTTATGTTCTTGGGTGTGATATATGTACTGCCCAGTGCTTTCACCCCGCACCATAATGCTCTCTTGTCAAAAACCATCTCCTCGGCGGAGAGTGTAGAACTCCTCAAACCATCAAAGAAACGGGGAGCGCAGGGAAGGGAGAGAGAGAGAGGGGGTACTCTTATGTTAAAGCTGATTGGAGAGGAGCGAGAGGGAAGGAGAGAGAGAGAGAGAGAGATGGGTAAAAGAGTAGGGGGAGGGGAGACAGTACTGTGGAGAAAGCCAGGTATAGTGGGAGGGAGGGAGATGAGAGGACGAGTGTGAAAGAAAGCAACCAACCAGCTGAAAGAGGGAGAGAGAGAGATCAGGGCTGTTTGAACGTGCTACAGGAGGAGGGAGGAAGGGAGAGAGAGAGGGAGGGAGATAGATAGAGGGGGAGAGACCAATTGTCGGAAGCAAAGGAAACAGAAGTGTTACTACTGAGTACCCACTGAAACACTGCCTGGCTGCCCAGGATACACACCAACTCCCTGTGCCACTCGGAACGACGGACACGCTGTAAAATGTGATTTTTCAAAGGGTCTGACTGTTGCCGTGGTGATTTTTTTCCCTCGTTTTTTTTATTTTATCCGTCTCTTTTCTCCTCCCCCTCTTTTTTTCTTTCTTTTTTCTTCCTTTCTTTTTTTAATTTTCTCCCGGCTGTTGGATTTTGTCTCGCAAATACTTCCACAGTCATCCTCTCTGTTTTACCAAGGAGGGATCTGCACAGAGTGATAAAAGGGAAGACAGTAAGTAGGCATCCCCCTCTCTCTTTTTCTCCCTCTTTTCATTAACGCCTTGCCTTGCTTCTGCAGGAGTGTGTCGAACGGAGGGAAAGCAGACGGGGGAGTTTAGGGTGCGGATAGGAGAATAGTGTTTGGGATCGGAGGAGTAGCGAAGGATAGAGCGAGTGGTTGCAGCAGTGGCAAGAGTAGACGGCAGCAGCTCAGCACTGGAGTTGGGGTGGGTTGGAGGCGGGTGGGGAGGGAGCCCTGGCTGCCTGCTGACTGGATAAGTTCCAGTGGTCATGTGCCGCATGTTCTATCGCTGTCCCACAGACAAACCGGCACAGAATATTGCTTCACCGCACAGTACAGCACCTTACACACACACACACACACCATAGCTGCTGTTGCCGTTACCACAACCTGAACCCCATCATGGAGGGACAGGGAAAGAGAGGGAGAGAGGAAAGGTGAAGAGGAGGTTTGGAGGTGGCGTGGAGCGGCTGAAGAGCTCTCCAAAGAAAAAGCGAAGTGCTTGATGCTCATTGAGACAGATCGAAAGCAAGATGCAGAGAGAGAGGGGGTGTCAGTGTACCTGCATGACAGACATGGGCAGACAGACAAATCAATGAATGACAGGGAGGATATCGAAGATACACTGTCAATGCCATTTCAATTGCATGATCCATCACATGCCATGGCATTCTCCAAACAGGGAGTGACAGAGGGGGAGAGAGATGAAACAGCAGAGTGCGAAGACTAAAGGGATGGCAGGCATGAATTCTCAGTGTGTGTGCAGGGGGGGGGGGCTTGGCATTCCATTTGCTATCACACTTGCACCCACCCACATACATTGGCATGCATGTATGCTCACCCCTCCAGCATCACAGAGTGACTGTGGTACACAGTGCAGCCCTAATGCTAATGCTCTCTCTCTTTCTCTCTCTCTCTCTCTCTCTCACACACACACAGACACACACACACACATGTCCTCATGCTCCTGCACAAATGGTACAGCATTTGTACATTAACTGTTCTTGTCAAAGTCCTTTGCAAACACACTCTTACTTACTCACAGCGCACCTAGCGAACTGCATGCAGTGCTTACTTTGAGCTTGCTGGCGAGCAAAGGGAACATGCACTGCCACAGATGTGCATTTAGAGGAAATCAGACGCATCAGTTCACTTCACTCTACTCAGGCTTATGTGTCCACCCATCCACAGACACACACACACACACACAGCTGCTGCTCCTGACTACTCATACCCAACTATCACCAAAGACACACAGTCAGATAGTCTTGCTGTCTTCATTCTACACATCTAGTGTTGTTTGTTTCATTTAGGGATGTGTTCCACTGTAGTCTTTTTTGGTTGTCGTTATGCTTTCTTCGGGGTTCGGCTGAACGGGTTAAAAGGTTGGTCACATCAGAAGTTTGGGGGGGTGGGGGCTGTCGCTGGCAGAAGGGCACGCCAAACCCCCTTACTACTGCCCTGCTTTAACTAGCTTTAACCGCTTGATTCAGGAACAGCTTCGTCTCGCTTCTCCCTGTCCCTCTACCCCCTCTCCTCACCACAGAGAACATCGCCAACAGAGAGATAAACGGTCCATGGGGGTCGCCACAGCAGCCGGGAACACGTAATTATACACAAAGAACGTTATTGTAATCCAAAGAAAAGAGGGAGTGGGTTCTGTGTGGTAAAACAGGAGAGAAAGTTGGCCTTTCTGTAGTTGTAGGTGCGTGTCTGTTGAGGACAGAGGAGTTGATTTGAGAAGCAATTATCGCCCGATTGCAGCCATGGAGGGTTTGCTACTCAGTACAGGAGCTCAGCTGTGAACACAGTGTGAAGGAGAATTTCTGATAGATTTCAGGCCAAATTATCTATCTATCTTTTTATCTGTCCATCTGTCTAAGTCTGTATCAGGTTAATGCCTTTCCCTTTATTCTCTTTTCTCTCGATCACTTCCTTCTTCATGGTACAAACTCAATTATTTGTTATTGCAGTGACTGAGGAAAGGGTCTACATTGTTCCCAAAGCAGTAAAAATGAAATATGTTACACATACACATTACACACACATTCTCACTCTCGTATTCTCTCTCTCTCTTTCACACACACACACACACACACAGATATGAGTTCATAGGCTCTAGGGGAGCGTAGGGAGAGGATGACAGAGTAGATAATCAGACAGTGGCACACAAAGGGAGGCCTAAAATTAGCCACAATGAGGAAGCAATTGACAAATCAGAAAACTGGAACGCTGACATTTCTCGTACAGTGGTGGATACTACTCCTGTAATCCCATTTCCTTTCCCCCCCCGTGGCAAACATACATTTTCACTTTTATGTCATTTTGGGGGAATTAAATGTAGTGCTGGTTTGCTGCTTTTGTCCTTCTTGACATTCCTGTTGTACAGTTTTTGCATTTGTATTTCAGGTATCTGTCCCTATACTTACATGGGACTGCATGGGATGGCACTTTTGCATTCCCTCGCAATAACTTTTTCATTGTCTTGCATACTATGGCTACGGTATTTTTTGCTTCATAGATAGCCCACCACGCAGCAGAATGTACAACCTGAATTCCAATACTTAAGAGCAGGCATAAGTGATCAGAGCTTGGATTCCTATTGGGCTGGCAATGTTGTCTGCTCTCTTTGTCCAGTGAAGGCTTTTGCTACAACCTTGCACATGACCACAACATAGAGAGCAAGATGGACAAGAAATGTGATGTTACCTAAATAAATATTTTAAAAACACCTGTCAAATTCCTAGTATATGCAAGTATACTTTTCCATTAAAACCTAATTCTGATTCTGGGCTTCTATTTATTCAAAGTAATCATAATCCAATAAATAGTTGTAATCAAAACTGATGTCTAAGGGAAAATAAGTACGATATATGCCAGTGACAGTATGACGTCAAAAGGAGAAAGAGAAGGTGTGAGGTGGAGATCAAGATCACCAAAGTGCAACAAAGATGTGCCAAGCAGAAGAGATTACAACCCCATAGGAGAGAGCACGAGAGAGAGAGAGAGATCAACCCCTGTGCACCCTTGTCAGGCGTGAACAATTAGCTAATTAGGCCAAGCATGCATGGCCTACACACTTCATACAAGGTCTCTATGAGGGTACAGGCGGTCATAACAGCTTTTCACACCACATCAAATAGCCAAATTAGTCTTCGGTATTTCATGGCCACATAAAGGTGCCAATATAGCATGTCAAATAGCATCTCCTAATGTATGATGCAAACTGTGAAGCTTCATTATACCCAGGGGGTAACACTGTAGGTCTAAAGAAACGTGCAGCTGTGCGCAATGAGGCCTGTACACTGCTGCATGGTTGGCGAAATCTGAAACACAAGCTATATATTGCTAAAGAACACAAAAATATAGCAAGAAAATGTAATATTGCTGTCTAAGAATGTTAACTGCTACGATTCTATCCGGGGTCTGTACAAATGGGATTTGACAAAGAGCAAAAAAAAAAAAAAGTGCAAGCAAAAAGAAATTATATTCTCCCTATAATGGGTGATGACAGTTATACTATGAGACCATCTGGTGAATGTAGGTTTGTATCTTAGAAGAAGAACAAACACGGCTTTGACATTTAGCATTCATCATCATGAATGCTGAACAAACACTGGCTGCCATCTTGGCATATTTGGTCATCTTCATGACATATCTTTCACTGGAGGCCAGATCTTTATGATTGCTCTGGGGATAAATTACCTTCATGTCCCACTAGCTGGGCTGATCTTCTTAGTAGCTGGCTATGTTGAGTAAGACATAAATGAATAGCTATACTCACCAACATGCCCCCCACACACACACACACACACTTTCTCTCTCTCTCTCTCTCTGGTCTGTCATT
The DNA here is from genome assembly GCA_017657215.1 of Limnothrissa miodon. Taxonomy (NCBI): domain Eukaryota; kingdom Metazoa; phylum Chordata; class Actinopteri; order Clupeiformes; family Clupeidae; genus Limnothrissa; species Limnothrissa miodon. The sequence continues at coordinate 2,223,356 of JAGFZM010000175.1, read as the reverse complement.
GGAACTTGGACTACCACTGAAAGGTCTTACTCCCACACATTCGTCTGACCTTCTATGTGGTGTCTGTGCCTTGAGAGAGCTGCAGTCAATAGCTTTCAATTCTTCTGGATACGCCTCACTTACTTGTGCTCTCTCCTGGCATTGCATGCCTGATTCTCATACAACACATTTCTCCCCCTACTCTCCACACACTTTCTTTGCTATCAAAGCCTTGAGTTGGTGGTTTTCTTATGCTTCAAATGTGCCATTTGAAAACATGTCACCTTTAGATGCTCAGAGTCTTGGAACTTCTAATACATGCAAGTGTATCAGAATGCCATTTAACCTATCTTGTGCATATAGAATGTTAACAAACATCCCTCCCTATACTTGAAAGAGCAGCCTAGTCAGCTATATGGACTGGGCTGTTTAGTCCGCTGGCTAGGATTTCAACTCTTTATCTGAGGTTACTGTGTTGCAGGTTCAAAACCTCTGTTACACAAGTCAAACACTTCCTTTTGCAAGGAAGTTAGCTAGGTAGCCATACAAATCTGGTTTACAAGAACAGTCCCTGACTTTGGTAGTTGATCCCTTAAAATACCCAGTTCCCTCCCAAAAATGTAGGTGAACATTTTCACTTTAGAGGTCTGGTTACCTTAAATTAACTTACTACCCAGCTAGTTGGCTTAGTGTTTATTAGACTTGATAGCAGAGCCAGTGTAACACCAAATTCTGGCCCTATGCACAAGATGTGCCCATGCCATTTAAACCTTATTATTATTATTATATTATATTAATATTTAATGGAAAATAAAATTCCAGACTCCTGAATGGCCTTCCCCCTACTTGGGGCCCTTGTAACTCAGTTCCCTTTCCCCCCAGTATGACGCCCCTGAACCCGGCAGCAGTGAACCCCTCACAAATCCCTCAACTTTTTACAAATGCAAAGGCTGATATCTTGCTTTTCTGTGGTGTATTAATGTTAAAGATTTTTGAAGATTTCTAACAAAATCAGTGTATTAACCTTGGTTAATAGTTGTTACAGGCTGGCCTGTATTCTCTGTCACAGGTGGGCTCTTTTCAGGTAGACCACCAGATGTATTAGTCAGGCCACTGGACACAGCCGGATGACAGCCTGATTGATGGTTTTAGTTGGTGACATGCAGATTTATAGACAGCAGCATTTTGCTTGCTGTAAAGCAGCAGGGCAGATGGGAAATGCATATTACACATTTACCTTTAAGCATCGCATGAAGGAACTTGGATGGCTAATTCCTTGTGAGCACTGAAAATGTTGCCATGTAAATGCCACCAAACCGCTCTAATTTGCACATTCTTATTTTCACATGTAAATGTGAAGTGGCTTTGAATTCCACAAGGATGCCATATTCCTTTTCGAGGATTGTTTGCATAAAGGCAATTTACATGACTTTCTTTCATCTATTATTGCATGTATGTTTGACAGAGGGAGGGAGATTCCATTTTAAAGCGGTCTTGTAGCAACTAGTAGTAACTGTATCTGAAAGAATAAGATATAAACATTGCTCAACTGGCACCGTCTTACTTTGACCTAATGACTGTAATGCCAGCTCCAGAGAAATCAGCAGGAATTCCCGGGCCTCATCTCGACAAAATCAATATAAATGGATCCACTTGAATAAGGACTGATGATGCTGTAGACTAGTAAAGGCCTAATGTGGTTCTTAATTATCTCAGTCCACTATGTGGGAAGAGGGAAAGAATGTAAGCAGTGGAGGAGAGAGTGTGCGAGACTGAGAGAGAGAAAGTGTCCATCTGTCTCCCTTCCACTGTCTTTCTCACTCGATTCTGTTGACTTGAATATTTAATGTCATTAATTCGAGATCTGCCATTTTGCCATGCCTCTGCACAAGTAAATCTCTGGACTGAATCAGGGCTTCTTTGCTGTTTTAATTGGCCTTGTGTGTCCTCTTTCCAGAAGACGCGGAGATACGTGTGTGTGACTGTGTTGGCTCATGATGGGGGCTGGATAGTTTAGGCCTACAGATTAAGCCTACACGCTTAATGTGCTTCCTCCATTGCCTGCTTTCCCTTCTCTCTCTCTCTTTCCTTCTTCCTCTCTCCATCTCTCCTTTTGAAGGAAAAAAAAATCTCTCTCTCATTCTGCCTGCGGTAAACGACTGATCTGGGACAGACGGCCTCCCTAGCGCTCTGGCCTACTTCAACATTGTCCTTTCTCTCTCTCCTTCCCACTCTCCCTCTTTTTCCTCGTTTTTCTTTCCATCTGTCTCTTCCATTCTCATGCCCTCAGACCGTGTTGCTCTCTGCGATTAGAATGGCTGTTAGGCGAAGTGGGGGGTCTGGGGACATGACACCATCCCGCTTTTAAATTTCTCTGTGCCAGTGATTGAGCGTTGAATGCTTGTGTGCTTAATTGTTCCTTATTTGGTTCAACTGTCGCAAATCCAGGGTACCTTCAACTCACCTTTGTCGAATGGAGAATTGTCTTTGTCAGTGGAGAATTTAGGGGAAAACAAAGCCACACATGCTCAGACTGTGTTTTTGGGGCAGCCCAGAGTATGTTGCATTTCTGTGCACTGGTAGACCGTTACTGTATGTCACTGAGCACATCTTCGCCATCGAGTGATGAGTGTGAGATTTTGATTGGCCATGCCAGCTGGTGGGCCTAAGTGCCAGACCGCTGTCCTCGCAAGGTAGCAGGGGCCGTCCCCGTGGCTTCCTATGGAATCCTGGGCTAACATGATGCCTGGAGTGTGTCTCCACGAGTCTGCGAGTGAATGATGAGTCTAGCGCCAATATCCCGGGCTCGGAAACAGCATGATGGTGTCAGCCCCAGTGATGACAGGCCATGGGGATTTGTCACAGCAGGGTGTTTATGTGTGTGTGTGTAAGTGTGTATGCGTTTGTGGGTGGGGGGTTGA
>JAGFZM010000175.1:2200303-2220446 GCA_017657215.1 Limnothrissa miodon | reverse complement strand
ATACACACTCTCTCTCTCACTCTCATATACAAATGCACACAGAGAGACACACACCATGGCACGTGTGGTGCATGGAAATGATCTCATTTATGCTAATTAGAGTGAAGGATTGGTCAGTGCCTCCAAAGCTCATGTGGACTGCAACTGACTTTATTAGTGCTAATTGTGCCATTGAGAAGAAAGAGGAAAAAGGGGGGAGAGAGAGCAAGAGAGAGAAAAGGTTATCGGATACAAAGTCTCCTAGCAGTCACCAGTGCACCATCAAAGAAGGGCTATTTTTAGAAACAGATGCTCAGCAAGGGAGTTGGCTGGCCCAGCCAGAGAATTGTGCGCGTGTGCCAGCACTTAATGGCCCTTACAATTGATCTGGGGCCAGGGATGCTGCCTGCTTCATAATGTTCTAGGCTGGGGCTAACCACAAAAGAGCTGATCCACAATCAACTCGTACAGCTATTATAAGCATTTTTTTGTGAGCGATTCTCTCTCTCTTTCTTAATGCTAGCTGGCTTTGCATTTTATTGGGTCTCACAAAAGGAGACGTGATTTTAGAGACAAGTGATTTCTCGCTGAACATCTTTGAGTAGCAGCTAAACTTCACCACATCCCAACTCCATTTACTTGTCATCTTTCAAGGACAGGCATCTAATGTAATAACTGATTTGTGTATGTGGACTTTGACGAAAGGGGCAGAGGTCCCACAGTGGCAGTTTACAAGCAATTCTAACAGTGCACACATAGCACTCCTAAGTCCACCGTTTATTCCAGGGATGTTGATGTAGTCGCTATAGATTTCCAGGGAAAGCCCTCAAGATGTAGCTGCCGTAAATATCAGTAACGGCTGGTTGCTATCTTTGCCATTGATCTGCTACTGTCAGGATGAGTAAGGGGATTCCTCGAGGCTCCACGTGGCCCTAGGGAAGAACACCCGCCGTCCACCGCTGGGTGATTTTGCGCATGTCTGCCACGTTGGCGGGGCCCCCTGCGTGGGAGGCGGAGGGAGGTCTCTGCAGTCGACGAGGCTGCTGGCCCAGCAGTCCATAAATTTCTCTCTGCCAGCCAGCCCTGCACCGGATGGGTGGCTGTTTCCCTCCTTTTCTTCACTAACCACACTCTCTCTCTCTCTCTCTCTCTCTCTCACACACACACACACCACACAATCAGAGTGGCATAGTTGGGGGTAAGACAGCAACATCGACTGACCAGCTAACTTGGAAAAGACCAGGCAAAGATTTCCTTTCTCATTCCTTTGTCACAAATTCTGTTTTCTTCCTCTCACTGCATGGAAGGCATTAAAGAAAAAGAAAAAAAAACATAAATCTATATGGTGAGAGACCTCAGCTAGACCAGTCAATCACTGTCACTTCAGCTGAAGCCCAGCACACAACAAGGACAGCGATCAATCTCTGCTGGTTAGTGTAAGATCTCACATTCCCATCCATAACCCGACTAATTACCAGGCCCTTCAGAGCCTGCTCGGCATGCCAAACAGTGAGAACAAGGGTGGGTCATGCAGCCAATGACTTCCAATTGACTTTAATTCTGTAAGATGACTGTTCATCAGGGCACATGGATGGTCTCAGCCCTGGTCACTGTTGCCAAAGGATTGCTTATGATGGAACACCTTGGCCATGATGTATGAACAGTTATCTAACATCTTCTCTAAACTCAGCTTAACAGGTAAAAAAAAACACTCAAAGAGGAGAAGCAAACTAGTTAAAATCTGGTACATTCAAGGTTGATTGAATCATTACACTCTAAGGTGCCAGGGTCATCACATCTGAGGCCATTTGGGTAGCCAGAGCTTGTCTAAGTGTCTTGCTTTCCCACGCTGGGCTCGGCAGTGGATCCGTGCTGTCATGTCAGCTCCTGTGGAGATCCATCTGGGCCCAAGCCAGCATGATCCATGCGAACCCTAAGTGCCACAGATATCTGTCACCGTGCAGCCTTGAGTCAGTGCTAAGACAGCGGGTTCTCTCACCCCGACAGGTCATGCATCTGCTTTAGCAGGAGCAGACCAGACAGTGCTGAGTTTCCAACCGTGGAAAAATAGCAGGGATAATATGTGTGAAAGCCTTCGCCCATTGTCACTGTCTGACATAAAACATAGTCTTGTAGTTTTAACATCACACAAGTAAGGAAATCAACATGTACAATGCATTGCCACCACCCTCGATGTGACTTACCCATTTGCATTAAAGAAGGAGCTTGTATAGTGCAACATAAAAAAAGAAACGAAACAAGGCCTCAAGCAGGTCTCCCAAAACCTCAGGCCTTCTCTCAGGCTCTCACCTGAGGAGTTACCAGAAGGATCTCTGCCTAGACAGTGCGTAAAAAGCGTGGCGGTGGTTGTGTCAGCAGTAGCAAGAAAGGTGCATCTCCCCAAGTGTGCCCCGGGGGTGGCGTAGAGCTTCTTTTTATAAGACGACACCCAATCGTGCCTGAGAAACAATTGCATGCCATGGGACCACCTGAAAAGAGACAGAACAAACAAAACATGCAAGAAACTATGTAAGCAAAAACAACACCCAAGAATGTAACAATTTACAGTATATACTGTGTGCTTTGGAAGTGATCAGGGTGGCGAGTTTTGTCTTTAGCGTGATACCCATAACAAACTGAAGGACTGACTCTTCTTTTTGTGGCTTTTTGTGTTTCTGATGCAATTCTAACCACTCTGAGGGATTTCAGTGAGCAATTAAAAGAACACTGTGGGCTTGACACCAGCTGATCCTGGAACCTTTTTCAATCAAGCCAGGCCTCCAGCCCCTACAATCCAACTGTCTGTGGCCCACCTCGCTCTCCCTGTCGTTGTCCTGATGGGCATGACTAAATGTTCACTTGTCCTGACACCGCAGCACTGCATTTCCTGTTCATTTATTCATGCACCACTTGGAACTAAGCACCATCCCCTGTGGGACTCCTTCACTAGCCCTTTAGGTCTAATTTTTTTATTCCTACATTGTTTATCCAGCCATCCTCCCGACTGTACGGGTGCGCTTCATTCCTTTCTGTGACTCGTCTCTCTGCCTCTTTCTTTTGTGATATCCTTGCCCAGGTTAGCTCAGGGCAAACGCAGCTGGCGATGGATTCAGCAGGGAGGCGCGCGGAGAGGCGGGTTAGCTGATAGCCGTTAGCGATGGAGTCAGCGATTGAGCTGGCGCGGATTACCGCGGTGGCGTGCTGCATTAATAATGGAGAGCCAGTGAGCCGTCCGTATTTATAGCAACACCGGGGCGAGTCGGGGCGAGTCGAGGCGAGCCGCGCGGGGCCGGCAGCGCTGTGAATGGAAGAGATGATGTGTGATCGATGCTCCTCCACCAGTACAGCCAGGAAGGGAAGAGCAGGACGGATGCGCTCCAGCTCACTCAACCCTCCCAACACACACACACACACACCCCGCCCCCTCACCCCCTCTTCATGCTGTGACTAACAGCTGCGGGGAACCAGAGTGCATCGGGTGCCCCACTGTTTGGAGGCACATACTGGCAGGCCCACACTTGCGCGCACATACACACACATTACAAGTTACAAATTACACTCAATGCATACACACATCATGGCTACGCTGTATACAAACAGTATATTATGACACTCGTGTAGCTTAAATGCATTGCCTTAATCTACACATATAAAGAGAAAGACATACAATATACATTTTGTGTGCATTACATGATACACACAAATGCCCTCACCTACCTCACCCACATACATACTGCAGTCATTTGGCCAGAGAATGTGTGTATTCTGTACACAAACACACACACTATTGTATGCTCACACACTCATAGACACATTTTTCCCCTCCCACAGAGTTTTATTTTAGAATGGCTAGAGGATGGAAACACACACACACACACACACGGTTACATACCCCACCTTCACCTCACCTTGGTCCAATAAACCACTGATGTGTTCCCTAGTACCCAGGCCTGCTTTTTTGGTCATTATGACACACAAATTATTTCTGCATAAATAAAGAAAAATAACACTTACACAGTGACAGCCAGTCAGTGAGAGACTGAGCGAGTGAGCAATCATTAAAACATAATGCTCAACATCATCTCTTTCCGGAACATGGGGGCCTGTATTGTCTACATTGACCAGAAGTAGAGGTTAATGGCTGCTGGGGCTCTTAAAAGCTCACACCTCACAGAGCTGTTTGTGCTTTGACTGAGGAGCTCGCTCTTCTCCCGAGGAGTATGTTTTATTCAGGGGCCCCTATTTATATTTAATTCTCAAATGGCACGGCTCAGCGATTGCTTATGTCTGCATCATGGTGGAAATAGATGCAAAACACGTTAGGATGAAATAGAAAGTTTTCCTCAGAATTTTGTCTTTGCTGGATTCCGTTTTTTCTTCATCCTACAAATCTTATCGCCTTTTCTTCTTTTTCTCTTTCTGACTCAAGCTTTTCTCATACACGAACGAATGTGCACATCATCAGTAAGCGAATGTTAGAAGCAGTGCAACAATGGGATCACAAAATGGATTTGAAAGTGGATGCAGATTTGAAAAAGTAAATAATCTGCATTCTTGAACTGTATGTAGCAATTTCCGCCATATCATGAACATCAGCTGTTTCTAATACCATACATGGTATATAGTGGGATTTTATTTAAAGGTGCTCTAAGCAATGTGACGCGTTTTTAGGACTAAAACATTTGTTGTTACATACAGCAAACATCTCCTCACAATCCGCTAGCTGCCTGTCCCCTGAACACACTGTAAAAAAACGCGGTTTCTGTAGACAGCCCAGGCTCCACAAACGGCTAAAAAACACAGTGGGCAAACCTAGCATAACAAACGAAACGAAACATAACAAACATTGTTCCAGCCAATAAACGACAAGAAGGATTTGGAGGAGGGGTTGGGTGGGGGTTGCACGTTCATGAGTCTTTCAGGAAGCATGGGGGGGAGGAGGGAGCTATCCTCCGTTTTGTTTGACAATACTTCGAACGTCAACAAGAAGTGACATCAAACACCATCGCTTAGAGCGCCTTTAAATAAACCTTTCCTGTAGGAATACACACACACACACACATGTCTATATATATATACACTCAAAATCACAGCCTGACATTGAATAAAGACACTTCATAGACACTTTGTTTAGTTAAAAAGACGTAGATTTTGGCCTGGATGTCTACATTTTTAGGCCAGGGCATTGTTGTAGCATTTGTATTTAATATTACTGTGTCCTCCTTCTGTTCTTCTGGCCATTGCATATTCTGATCGGAATGAACCTTAGCTTATTGATGCATGTTGGTGATTCGGAAGGACTGACGAAACGGCTTCTGTAAAAACTGTGTTCATGAGATTAGGACAACCAAACATTGTTTGGAATATCATCATCCATCTAAAACACTGGCTGTATAGTCCACGAACTCAGATATAACAACAATCCTGTAAGAATTAGAACATGGAAACCCGACCGAAGCCCGACTCGGACAAATATTTAGAACTTGTTCAGGCTCGGGTCGGACGCAGACACATCAGCGCGCTAAGACATATGCAATGTAAAATGAAAAACAACTTATTACGCTTGATGTTCGTTTTACTCATAGGTTTGTGACAGATTATTCTATTTGAAAAAATAACAGCAGAATATATTTCTTCCTGTGCGCGAGATTTTTCTGTTGCTGCGACAATTCCGAATGCCTTTCAATTGATTAATAAAATCAGACTCTCCACACAAGCAATATCAACGTGAGTCATTAGTATGCCTAGTGTGATTTTAAGTGTGTCGGGCTCGGTCGGACTTGGACACAAATCTCTTAATGCCTATCGGGTTCGGGTCGGTTGCGGACAGAAAAAAATCGGCCCGATCCACACTAACAACCCCTCCCCTTTGAGCTTAGCACTGATATACTGTAAGATATTTTGTGCTGTAAGGTTAAAAATAAGAGATTGATTTGCCAATGTGTTTCTCTGAAATTGAGCTAAATTGAAGATCTACAGAATGTACATAAAACAGTAAATGTATTGTTAAAGGTACAATGTGTAGCATTTTTAGCTGTTTATAATCTAATCATAATCTTACCCCTTTACAAATATGTGCTTTTTCATGAATATTTACGACCACCATCAATTTAAAGTATTCTAAATGGTCGATTTACATAGGCATGAATGGTTGGCGTTGCTCCATAGTCATTCGCCATCTTGAAATACATTAGCCAGTACTGGACATAATAGGTTACATTAATGCTTCGCCGTTCGCGCTTTTCGCTGTCATGTGAAACTCAGGTAATGCTTTGCGCTAGTCGCCGAGCAAGTTTTGAAAAAGAAAACAAGGCGGATCACACATACTCAAAATCCGACTTTCAGGAAAAAGTGTCTTCTTTTTCTCCCAAGAAAAAAAAGGATATTGAAAAGAGCGACCAGTGACATCGGAAAAAAGAGACCATCGGAGCTGCTAATTCTCCCTAACGTTAGATGATGAATGGTGGTCAAGGTGAATGACATGAATCATGAATGCATACACGAGGAAGAAACAAGATTGAAAGAGACTCTGAGTTTGCTTGCTTCTGGACAGGTAGATTATGTCTCAAATGTTTCATTGTACAATTGTCTAGTAGGTTTATGCTTTCCATCGTGTAACGTTAATTGAAACAATTTTAGATTTAGCCTACCTGCAATGAATAACAGTACCAGAAGTGCCATTCATTTTATTTATTCATTTAGCTTCATCTAAGCTATTTTACATAGCCTAATTTCATAGCCCCCTCTGTTTGTTAAGCTAACTCTTGTTTTTTCACAAAGTGGCAAGTTTAATGTTATAATTTTATCTAAGAAATGCTATTATATTCCACTCTGCACTTGAATGCGAGTAAGGTGTGAGCTAGTAGTAATAGTGATAACGTTACAGAGTAAGAGAGGGGAAGAGGGGATGTTTGTCTGATACATAGCACCTGTTCTTTCTTATTGAACTGTGGCTACAAAAGTAGCCTTTTGTTCGTTTTCGGTCGAGTCATGAGACCTACAATATCAATATTACCACATCTCGCTCATCTCATTCAAGGAAAAATAATTATTTAATTCCTCATTTATATTGTCACTTGTTGCCACTGCTTTTAGCTAGACATTTGACATATTGGCGTTTTGAATAGCGAAGGCTACCGTAGCTGTAATACATACTTTGAACTTTGTGGCGCAGGATTAGCGAACGTCCTACATATTGGAGCTTTAAAAAAGATTAAGAAAGGTTAATTCTCAACATTGTTACCACTGTGAGATATTTCGGGTAGCTCATTTCTCCAAAGTCTCCAAAAGAAATCCCAGCCTTGCATTCAAGGCAATTTCCCCTAAGCTAAAGGTTGGGACCTTCAACCTCTGACCAAAATAAATGCAGCTTATGGCTAGTTCCTTGACACAGTCAATGGAGGTAAATTAAATTGAGCACAAGTGACTAGTTGCGGCTAGCCAGGCTTCTATTATTAAGCCCTGCTTAAATATTTGTATTTAGCACCCTTGACCACCTCTAAACTTTTCTGACTATATGCACTTTAAGATGATATTTGTATTGTCTGGCATACATTGTAGTAGCCTGCTATTTGGGACCTGCTAATTGCTGAGTCAATTTGCCGCCATCAAATTTATTTCATGTAAAAAATAAGACCAGCTTATCTCTATGAACTGCATTTCTGAAGAAACTGCTGGCTCCTTCTGGCTGACAAATGGTGCCAGGAGAGCTCAAATACATATAGAGCGCTGCAGAACTTTTGCAGTGAGCGCTGTGGCATGCCAACCTCTCTGGAGTCATAATCCAGCAAGGCGGAAAAAAACTGCTTGAGTGTCTCTTCCACTCTCCCAGCACAGTGAATTATTTAAAACACAAACACAATTAAGAGGTGAAGTGCATGTAACCAGGGGTAGGGATGGTGGGAGGGTGAATGGGATGTGTGTGTGTGTGTGTGTGTGTGTGTGTGCGTGCGTGGTGCTGGGGACTGGGGGTTAAGGTAAAGGAAAGACAAGAGGGTGAAGAGAGAGTTAATGCACAATGTTTGAGGGTCTTCACTGATGCAGTGCACGGGTAATGAGGGAGGGGGGCGGGGTATGGGGAAACAAGTGCAGATATAAAAGGTTGAAACGGAAATTAAATCAGAGATAGAAGGAAAAGAAAAAAGGTAAGAAAGAAGAAGGGGAAAGAGTAAGGAAGAGAAAATAAGATGTGTGTGTGTGTGTGTGTGTGTGTGAGAGAGAGAGAGAGAGAGAGAGAGAGAGAGAGAGAGAAAGCTGTTTGAAGTGGAGCCATATTGATTGGCCTACATAGAATAGATTAAGACAATAAAAAGATCCCTTCCTCATCCCTTTCGCTTTCATCCACAGTTTGCATGCATTAAGGCAGATATGATCTATGGCTTCCAGTCACTCTCTTGATTTGCTCGTGTCATTTATCTAACAAACCAAAACTAACAAGAGAGCCTGGCACTCAGCCAAAGCATCAAAGACACACTCAATCCACACACTCAAAGCCTGGTGGCAGACAGATTTATAGCAGAAGATGATTTATCTGCGTTATTAAATATCAAAAGGCTGCTTTTGAGTATTGTATTTATTGAATTGTAAGGTTTGAATTATTAACATAATATACAAGCAATCAATACATAGGCCTACTATAGTGGATAATAGTCCCATTGCTAGACACAAACAGTTATTGGTTATCATTAGGGCTTTATGGAGGATTCCTCATTTTATGGGGAAGGGAAGAAGGTTTGTTTCGGGAGACTATAAAAGTTCTGTGTTGAGTACAATATGACACAAGTGCAATTGGGGATTTGCACGTCTGCCCAACTGTAATGGTTTTACACTTGACTGTTCCCATATTTATTTAGTTGGTGACAAATGCAGCACGGCTAGCCAAACAAGTATATAAATACTTGAAACACAAAAATTCAAAGATTGTGTGTGAAGTTGTGCCTGTCATATCACAAGCCTCTTTTTACATATTCACACCCAACCAGACATCCTCACACACACACACACACACACAAACTGTAGAGTGAGTCGTCTTCAGCCCACTGAGGTCTCTGTGATGGTACAAGCAGCACTGAACTCCTGTCACATAGACCAGGATCAGCTCTGGCTTGGTACCTGAGGGAGCCACTGCTTCGCTTCAGCTTCACTCGGGGCCTGTCAGTTTTCCAGCGCCTGGACTCATGACGCACCCCGCTCTCCATCCACCACCAGTCAGCCCAAAGTGCCTCTATCAGACTCTGCCAGCCTTAAAAGCACAATATTCCTGCAAAAGAAATTCCTCTGCCATAAAAAGTGTTCCCTGGAGTTTTTGTCTCATAACTCACTGATAAAAATTCAGCTTCCACCGCCAATGACACCACTGTACAGATATAAGTTTCAAAGATGAATGCTATAGAGCACCATCCCATGATGATGAGCTTTAATATCCACCTATGCTGGATTCAGTCATTGTCTGTTGTGTTTGAAAAGTGATGAGGAAATATCTTCATTTTAGGCCTAACTGAAAATGAGTATAAGTACTGAAACAATGAACTGAACTCTAAAGTTCACCTGCTGCCTTTGCCTCTCACACAAAAATAGGTGTTTGTTGAAACATTGCAGACAAGTAATAGACAGGTCAAAAGTTTTGAGCAGACATAATATCCATTTCTGTGTCTCTAGTTTAATCTTTTTTTTAACGACAGGATCTGGTTTTAATCTCATTGGGACAGTCACTGAGATAAGGATTAGAGATCCTCAGTTCAAAATGTAATTTAGTCCCTATCCAGGATTAATCGGAGCCATGATTTAAGCCCTCTGAAATAATGCTGCATCTTGCGCTGCTTGCGTCGCTGTCATAGCGATGAGTGGCACTGAAGAGTGTTAATTGTACTCTGAGATCAGCACAAAGAGACGTGTGAAGCATGAGCAGATAAAAAGCCTCCGAAAGCACAACACTCCAAATGTCAGCACTCAGCTTGATCCTGTCAAGGCTACAGTAGTCTCATGACAGATTGTTTCTGCACTGGCGAGTCAAATTATACATAGACGCAGTTTCAAGAGAGTTCGATTAGCTGTTCCCACACGGCTTCTGTGTTATCTAAAGACCAAATAACAAACAGGCAGCGAATGTTAATTGACCCCTGCACAACGTTGATGTACTCATAGGTCAGCACATTCATTTTTGTGTGATGTGATTTGCAACAAAATGAATGCTGCATGGGACCCCCCCCACACCAAAAAACAATGATTGGCATCTAGTCTCTACTCAGTGAAGTACATTTTTTACAGGTTCCAAGAAAAAACACTGATTTTGGGTGCTACACTTAACATCAGACTGTCTTTAAACTAGCCCATTAGCTACAGTATACATCACACCAAATGAATAAGAACAGCGGTTTCAGTGTTTTAGTTTAGTTTTGTGCCAAAACGGAAAAGCCAAACTTGTGAAATGTCAAACTTCAACAAAATTGAAGGTTTTAACCTGGTTATAAATCAGCTATTCACTCTACACTTCGTTTTGTACAGAGGTTCTGGCTGTTCATTAGTGAAAAGCGATTACTTGTTGGAGGTGTTCGTTTAAGAAGATTGGATCAATCCTTGACTGATAGCCTGACTTGACTGATCTCTAGAACCTCTGTTCACGGATTGGATGCAGTAAAATGCCACCGGATACACCAAGCTCAATGCGATCAAATCCAGGCTAACCAAGCAAAAGTGTGTTGGAAGGCATGACCAGACTAGGACTATGGATATATTCTTATCAGATTTCTCCTGCACATAGAACAAAGGCAAAACTTTAAGCGTTGTTTTTGTTAAAACTGGACACGTGGATGACCCGTGAGCAAAACGATCACGTGTATTGTCTGCTTTGCACATTCCTCATTCATCATGCCAGTACAATCCTCATTACAGCTTTAAACAATTAGGCATGCGTTTTCTGGCCAGGGAAATATAATTATTTGTGTATGTATGAATGTATTACTCCCCTCCCCAATGAAATTCCCAAATTGCGGTTAGGTAAAGAAAATGATCCACCTGTCTGTTTTTAAACTCATCACATCATTAGCAAACTGCAAGCACTTAGGGAAAATCAAGATGAAATGCAGGCTGCTCTTTCAGAATGCTGTGCTGGCAGAGACTTTATTCCAGTCGAACTCAAAGCGATTCGCAAGACTTATGAGAGTTAACTGCACCGGGAGAAAGACAGAAAGAAAAAAGTGAGAGGAATGGGAATGAGGAGATGGAGAGAGAAATAGAGAATCACATGGCCAACACCGCCTGGGGCAGTTGAGCAGCACTGGCCTTAAATATTTCAGTGCTCTCGTATGCTCAGTCTCCGCCCCTAAAGCAACTCCCACATTAATCATTCATGAGCAAGACCCCTCCTCTGCTGCTTACTGGCTCATGCCACTGAGGTCGACCGTGATGTCATTATTCCCTGCCTGTCCCAGCTGCTGGGGCCATTTTGAAAGCCGTGGCCCTTGAAATGAGACCACTTCTAAAAAGACGTACAGCTTCTGTTACGCTAAGCTATAACAAATGGGTTGAAAGCACTGCGCTGTATGTCTTAATCACAATGTGGAAGGTATTAGCAGTGGCTCTGCACAGGCCACTGTGGAATTGTAACATAATTTAACAACTGCGTGTATATTGTGCTTCTCCCTTGTTCACCTGTCACAGTAGTGAAGATTCAACACTCTTTAAAAGCAGTGCATTGTCTAGGGTAGCAAAGCCGCATGTCTAAGGTGTGAAGCTGTTTTAACCAACATAATCATTACTCTCTCATCAGTGGTAGACATAGGTGTAGTAGTCTCGTCTCGGTATATTTCTGGGTTAAGTTAGAAGTATGAAGTGGAGCTCTTTACTGTATCATCCTCTGGCACAATTTTTCGCACAGTGAGAGAAAGACATTGAGTGTCCTTGTATTATAAATAGATGTTAATACGGACCAACCATTGGTTCATGCTAACTGCATCCAATTCGTTAGTGCATAAAATCACTGTAGGACAAAAACAAAAAAACAACTACAGCCACATCTGTTGCAGCCAGCATGATGTTTTTGATTGCCTGCCATGCTTTCTCAGTTTGCCTTTGAGGACTTTACTGAGACATGTCAGATTTAGGGTGTAAAACAATCCTTGTAGATTAGTCGAACAAGTTAACAAGCGACAACAAAAATCATTAATTTCGAATTTCCCCCCACAAATGCAGCACAGCAGATTCTTATCAAAGCAGATTTTTTGTTGTCGTCAGCCATTGTAGCATGCATTTGTTCCTTGTGTGGCCAACTATCCTGCTCACTTGGGTCTGGAATTCTGGGATTTTCCGCAGGCCCACTAAACTGCAGGGCTCCTCTGCCAGACCCTGATGGTCCCCACATTTTGCTCAGCATGGGAAGGCCACAAAGGATCACAGTAGTGGAGCCTGCACTGCCTGGACTATTTATTCCCAGCACTCTTCTTTTTAATTCTCTTTCATGAGCAGCCCTTTCAACACAGAGACAGACTCACACACAAATGGCTAGCTGCGCATTGTGAACGGAGACTGACTAAGCCCAAGCACAGTGGAGGTTATTACAGCCGCATGTTTAGCCATTCAAAATGCTCTGGGGAGAACAACAGTAGCAACCCATTAGCTCGTATGCATCTCCCTCCCACTCTTCTTTTTGTCGTTTCTAAGTCCTCTTGGCGATGCAAGCTCTTAGCTCAGAGTTTGCCGGTGTCCCAGATTGTGCCACCGTGGGTCAGCTCCCTGCTGGCTGTGCTTTCTCGGCTGATGGGAGTCGTAGGGTGCGGGAAGTGCTTCTGTCTGCTTGCATGTTGAGATGCAATTACATGGATTCTCGTATTTTTGATTGCTCCACCTTAGGTATGTGTCAGTCATTCATCGTACCTGCGGAGTCAGAACGGTTGTGTTGGTGTTGTGGTGTGCAATGCACCAGGTCTCAACCTCTGGAGTAGAGAGGAAGTGGAGAGAGCAGAGGTGAAGTTTGCATGTGCACTGACAAACATGCACACATACAGATGCAGACATGAACATCTCATGCATTACCTTTTAGGCCAACATACTCAGCCTCTGTCACCAGTAGAACCATGTGTAATGAGAGAGAGAGAGAGAGAGATAGAAATTGGCCGCTCTAGTTTAGTGGCGCAAAAGTGGGACGGTCTGTTCCTTGGAAGTTTCCCAGTGTATCATCCTGGGGACCGAGACACTGGAAATATCTATCTATATACACCATCCGTCCTACATAAGTGAGAGAGAGAGAGAAAGAAAGAGAGAGAGCGTCAAAGGAGAAAGGGTGTGTGTATATGCCATTGTGTCATTGTGTTGACAGGATTGTAAGCATAAAATTGTGGTGTGAAGATACACACACACACACAAACACGACACTGTGGATGTCATCATCAGTAATCCCCTGCCAGTGTGATTGTCATTCAGCTGCTGGTGTGTGACAAGGTTTGGGGGGAGGTGTGGGCACTGACCTGAACAGAACCTCCACACACCACTGGACAGTCTGTCCAAGCAGCGAACAAAGGAGAGCAAGCAAAGCTTGAATATGAGAAATGCCCCCTCTAGACACTGTACTGTCTTTAAAAAAAAAGCCTTTTTGTTCAGGTTTTTATTCAACCTTTATTTGACTGTCTATCATGTCTGAAAAGAGCTTTTATAGTGTCTTCACAAACCGAAAGAGAATAAGATGATGAACACTAATGGGCACTAGAACCGTTACAGCATAATTCCACCTATCATTTTGAAATACTGTTTTCATGACTATAAAACCAGTATCAAATACCAGATGTTTTTATTGTGCAGCACAGCTAACAGAGACTACAGAAACACTGTAAACCATTAGACTGTGCTCTTTTGCCCCAAAAAGAAAGAAACAGACAAGAAGAGAACAGAAGAGAACAGACTGTTAAGAAGATCCAACCTCCTCCTCCGACTTCCTCAAGTGCAACTAACGACCTTCCTCTCTCCTTAAGTGCATGTGAGCTGAGAAGAGAAGGACACACAGATTTGAAAAAAGGAGAAAGAGTCGGAGTGGCACAGCGCGGCAGTGTCAGACGAAGCAAAGATTTCTATCATATGGACGTTATGTGGACGTAATCTTTCAGTCCATCTCCTAGTGCGGGGAAGCCTATTGTCTTCTTCCAGCACGGCATCTTTTTAGATTATCGCTCTCACACCTTACCCCAGTGCATAGTCAACTCATTTGCCATTTCCTTTCTCTGCCTTTCAGAGATGTCTTGCTCTGTGCTTTATCTATGATCCTCATCTTGTCCTTTGTGCTGCTTGGCTCTTTCTCTCATGACCTCAGACAAATGTTTCCATTCTGTTCCATTCGTACCGTCACCTTCCCTGTCCTGCTTGTCTACCTGTCATGAGGTTTTGCTGCCCTCTTTCATCTCTGTTCCTCTTTTGCTCCCTCTCTTTCCTCCCACTGTTCCTCGTTCCATCTCTGTAATCAGCTCACCCTGGTTCTTGTTGTTTGCCGATCGCCTGTTCAATTGAGATAGATCTCCCTCCCCTTGCTGGCTGTTCTCTCTCTTTCTCTCTTTTCTCCCTCTTTCCCTCCATCTCTCTCCCTTTCTCATTCTCTCTAAATCCCACTGAAGCTAATCCGTCAGTATCTTTCCATCTGGTTCACTTTTCTCGCCCTCTCTTTTTTATTTCCCTTTCAATCTCGTCCTCTCTCACAGAAGCCCTCTACCCATTTTTTCTACCTCCCTCTGGCTGTATTGTATCATCTCTACCATTTATTTCTCAGTCCATCCTTGCACATCTTTATTCTCTCTCTCTCATATTCCTACACATTCTCCCCCTTTTATTCTGCCCCCTACCCTCCTGCTGTTTCCTGCCGCAGCCTTCCTGGTCTCCCCTTCTTTCCCCATCCCTTCCATATCTCCAGTGATTACTCAGCAGTATGCAAACGCACAGACACTTTTAGCTACCCGCTTCCCCCAATTAGTGGGCCTTTCTGACAAACCACTGACCACAATGCCTCTTCCACCTCATCCACCTCTCCGTATGTCTGCCCTCACCTCTCCATCTGTCAGTCTCTCTCTCTCTCTCTTCCTCTCCCTGTCTATCTGTTTGTATAATTCAGGTGTAGTTGTTGCTAAAGAACTCTAAAATTCTAGACCAATGAATTTTTAATCCCTGGATACTGTCATGTGAGTGCATTTGTGTTTTTACACAGGGTAGCAGAGCGGAATTAAATTTTAATGCCATTTCAAAATATGCAGGACGACGCGTGATAAGTTTTGTGTGGGGGGAGACAGCCGGAAGCAGGCTGGGGGGAGGGAGGGAAGGTTCTTTTTGTGTCTTAACTGTCCCATCAGCATTCTGGTAGGATTCAAATATTGGGGCCAAGCTGTTGATCGCAGAGCTGGAGGCTTTTTCAGTGTCACACTTGGTACACACAGTGGTGCACATACAGTACAAAGCAGTCTAATCCGTTTGCTAGCACGCTCCCATACACAGAGAGAACCCGCCACCTGGACGGTGCCTGGGATTATAATGGGACTCCTATATTACTTTATTTATACCACAATTTTCTTATAATGTGTACCTAATGGAATAATAGTGGACTAATCACCATCTGAGAGACTGAAAACCTGCCATAGCCAGTTGGGCTAGCCCCTTGAGCCATCGGAACTGCCCAAGGTTTCTTCCTTTACCATGACAAGTAAAAACAAAAACGCTGCTAGGTAGTTTTTCCTTGCCCCTGTTGCTCATTGGGCCTCTTTGTGTTAAGTGCTTTGAGACATGCCTTTTGTAAAAATGCGCTATATAAATAAAATGGAATTGAACTGAATTAGTGCTAACCGTCTGACATCATCTTCAGTGGTCTTTAAACCCTTCTGACCTACCACACGCTCATCCTCAAATCTACAAAGGGGTTCCAGCCAAGCATGACTGAACACCAGCTCATGACCCTGACTGCTTGCCTTCTAAAGAACCTGACACCTCACCCACACCATGGAGCCCAGAGCAAAGATCTGAACTATATCTCTTGAATACTCACCCCCCTCTCCATTCCCTTCCTTTCCTCTCTTTTTTTACTCTCTCCCACCGATGAAGCCCATCAGCCTTAATTAGGCCAGGTGGCATTTCTTTTTCTGTCGGCCATGACCTATGAACACAGAGATCCCTATCCGGGCAAGATGATGTGCTTAATTCTAATTAAGGTATGTGTACGGTGACAGCCACACTATAACGGCCACTCAGACACACACATGATCCGGAAGTCTGTGCTAATGAGGTGTGTCAGGCGCATGGTCAAGGTTTGTGGTGGTTGAGTGGCGTCTGATATTAGAGGCTTCTAATTCAGACTTCATGGGAGGGATGTTTTGTTAATGAAATCAAATGAAATGTAGTTGTAGTAACAATAATAATCATAAGCATAATCAGAAAAAAATAAAATAAAATTAATAATATCTATGCAATATCAGGTGATTGTCAGGTGATTGTGATCATCGATCGAATTGATACTGAAAAATATACATTGTTGTATATTTTGTTACTGAGAATTAAGGTTAAAATTTTTGTTTCTCACTTGAAATACTGTGGTCTCAATCTTTATTACTCCATCTCTCTTTTTCTTTCGCCTTCTTTCTGTACTTCCTCCTTCTTTTCTCCTCATTGTCAGTTTTGACAGGCTTTCTTTTTCTCTGCCACTCACTGTCTTTCAGGGTCACTCTTGTCATCATATGCCAAGCACATCTTTTCTTTCTGTCAACCCTTTCTCCCTAGTGTCCTTCCCTAAACACACACTTTCTGTCACAGACAAACTTAACACACACACTCACACACAAAATATTTAATCTGTACACGGATGTATTCTGTGTCAGTCTTTTTACACACACATGCACACAAACACACATACGTACATACTAGGCATGATGACACCACACACACACACAGAAGCACGATTACAGCATCAGCACACATGTACAGATTCAGAACACATAGTCCCATTTTGTCAGTCCTTCCTCACACACACATACACATAGTATACAGTATGCCTCTTCTGTGTTCTTTCATGCTTTTATTTGTCAGGCTTGATAGGCATGGCTGCTGTCTGGGGGGGAGGCAAGGTCTCCAGTGCAGTGTGGGCCAGGATATTGGCAGTGAGGAGGAAGAAGAGGAGGAGGAGGAAGGGGGGAGGGATGAGTTATTAAATAGGTGGCAGGAGATTAAGAGCTGAGAGTGGTGGAGGAGAGGAATAGTATGCTACGCTGCAAGCCCTCCCAGCATGGCACACACACACACACACACTCAAGCAACCACTTCATTAGGGTCGCTTCTTTCTGTCTGAAATGAAGCCACGGCTAAAAACCTGGCTGCTGCCATCTTCTGCAGCTTACCGGTTGCTGGTGTATGTTGTCACGTCAATTCCATGCTGCTGCGGTTTGCCCAGTGGTTGTCTACTCAGGGCTCGAGTCTTCTCCATTATAGTGGGTGTGGTTGCTGTGGTTTTCCCAGATGTTGTGTAGTGCCAAATACTTACCCTAGGCCTATCTGGCAGGTTTTCTACATTTTTACAATCTTTTTGGTATTTGTAATTAGGGTTGCAAAATTCCGGGAATTTTCAAAGTTGGAAACTTTCCATGGGAATTAACGGGAATTTATGGGAATTTATGGGAATTAACGGGAATTAATTGGAAAAAACTGGGAATTATCTCAACTAAAGGTCAGGGACATAAAGACAGTTGGTAGAAAATAATATTTTAGCAGTCTTGGCTAAAAGTATGAGATGTAATAAGCATAAAGTTGAGTAGCCTATAATTTGCTGTTCTTTAATCACAGGGGCATAACACACTTCTTAATGCAGGGCTATTGAGGCCGCGCCTCCTATACGCATTGTGCATCCTCCCATCACATCTCAATGATTTCTAGAATTATGGACTGCTAAAGCAACCTTTATGAGCCACATACAGTCACTGATACAGACACGTGAGGCTACACATTTGAGGACTACAAACAGTCAAGCAAGTTATGATGATATAACTTAGATGATATTTGTTCTAAAATGTTAGAATGTTAGCTAGCCCAATCAAAAATGTTAAATGTTAGCTAGCCCAATCAAAATATAGATTGCTAGCTCACTGGTAAGGCAGATATGTTAAAGGTAAGCTAGCTAGCACCTTTGTATTAAAGAAGTTAGCTTATCATGGTGCTAGATAGCACAAAATGTGCTGTTTCTTCTGCATCCTGCTAAGCAGTTTTACATAACCACACCTGATTTCATACATCATTTAAATGTTTTGATAGCCCTTTCCATTTGTTCAGTTTACAATCTACATATTTAACAGAAAAATGTATATAAATATATATTTTAAATTTAATTGTATATTTTTTGCAAAAATGTCTTATGACAAAATATGTTGTTGGTATATGAGTCATATGGTCTATGTTTCTTAAAATCATCAAAAATTTTCAGTTAAATCCCATAAATTCACATAATTTCCACAAATTTCCATTTTTTGAATATTTCTAAAATTCCCAAGCTAAAGTTTCCATGGAAAATTTCCGAAAAGTTTCCAGAAATTTACCGGAAATTTTCCACCCCTTTGCAACCCTATTTGTAATATGTTCCACCAGGGATATGTGATAAAACATAACAGGGATAACACTCACAGGCACACCCCTATCTATTCGAACAGCCATAGCAACATCACAGTCAGAGAGCCATCATATGTAATGCAATACCCTAGCTCTATTACTCTAAAATGATTATAATTGGTATTGAAGGAGGCTTTAAATATTTAGTAGTGCGTTAAACAGTACATGCAGCACTTTCCTCCACCACACTTCCTGGGCATGATGTGTGCCAAAAGTGTCATTTTGTTCCAAGATAACTGCTAGTGCATGCAGTGTCGGTGTTAATGGAATTGCTATGGAATTACTACTAAGTGACATGCTAGTCTGACCTGTAACCTGGCGTGCGTGTTCATGGGACTCGGCTAAGCCACCTCTGTACATCTGTTGGCTCTGTCTGGGTTAACATCCCTCCGGGTGTCGTATGCACGTAAACGTGTACACTGAAGATGACAACCCCTGGCTGCACTGGAATGATGAAGTGCTCCCGAGCGTCCTCCACAGTTCGGCCGGCATTGTAGGTTTTTCCGAAACAGGGCTTCTCTTTGCTGTTGTTATATCTCGTGACATAATGTAGTGCTACATCTCATGGCATGATGTAGTGCTCTGTTGTGCCGTGACCTTTCATGATGGTGCTTCCCCTTTCTTGCTCTGTTGTTGCGAGTCTGGGTGCCTCATTCGCTATGGATGTCACGGAGATACAGTAGGGAGGAGAATGGAATCTGGTTGAAAAAAGCTTCTGCGTGTCATTTGGTGGGTGGGTTTCTTCACTCTGTTCGAAGCTGTAATGACTTTTTCTAATCAATCTCCTCATGCTAACAGAGGTACTAGCCTATATACTCACAGACCAACACATTTAAAAAGGCACCAGCGTGAAAAAGGCCGATTTGAGTTTGTAGTAGCCTATGTGAGACCTTAAAGGAGAAGTCCGGTGTGGTTTGGACCTGGGCTGTACTGGAAGATGTTACCGAGTACAAACATACATGTATATGAAATTCCCACCTCCGTTCACCCCCCGCATTCCGCAGTAAACCGTTTTTGGCTGAAGCTTTCATTAGCCTTACACTGCTAGCTATAGGGGCATGACTGTGCCTATGCAGCTAAATCGCTATTTTTACACCATTAAAAAGGTTCAAAGTAACTCCACACTTCATTGGTAGACTTCTGTGGACCCTGACATTTAAAACGAGACAATGATAACTTTGAAAGTACACCGGTACTTTATTAAAAAGACAGTTTATACAGACTGTACAATCATGGAATTTTACGTTCGCCGCCATCTTGAAAATAAGCCGAGATAAGTCAACTGCTGAGTTCCGAAGAACAAATACGACAGGGAAACAGCTTTGATTTAAACTCTGTAGAAGTGCTTGGATTCGAGCTGAAAATATATGGAGACTGTCTACATGAGCACTAAAGCACCAACAAATTTAAAAGAGATTGGCCAGACATGTATAAGATTGTAGGCTGCCGCTACTCACGAATCTCGCGGGTTGAGCATGTGAAGGAGGAGTTGCCGGTGTGTTCAGGCTACTATCTGTAACGTTAGCTGTCAGAACGGAGAAGACGGTCTTGAAGAGCA
>JAGFZM010000175.1:2183854-2200293 GCA_017657215.1 Limnothrissa miodon | reverse complement strand
CTTTGCGCATTTCCAGGTTGTGGCAAGAGGATGAAGAGCTATAATCCGGAAACTTTTCACAGGCTACCTCTACGTGAGCCAACTTTGAAACAGTGGCTTGTTTTGAAACTTGACGTTGAGACACCTGTTGATATTCTAAAACAAAGGGATTACCGTGTATGTAGCCGACATTTTGATGCAGACGATTTCACTGTGCCTACAATGGGATCAAACCCCCAAAACGTACACATCTGAGGAAAAATGCCATCCCAAAAGCAACGCTAGTTACTCCAGAAGTATGTATGAAATAGTTTGGTTATAACGTAATATTCCATGAAGGTACAGTCTGTATAAACTGTCTTTTTAATAAAGTACCGGTGTACTTTCAAAGTTATCATTGTCTCGTTTTAAATGTCAGGGCCCTCAGAAGTCTACCAATGAAGTGTGGAGTTACTTTGAACCTTTTTAATGGTGAAAATAGCGATTTAGCTGCATAGGCACAGTCATGCCCCTATAGCTAGCAGTGTACGGCTAATGAAAGCTTCGGCCAAAAACGGTTTACTGCGGAATGCGGGGGGTGAACGGAGGTGGGAATTTGATATATGTTTGTACTCGATAACGTCTTCCAGTACAGCCCAGGTCCAAACCACACCGGACTTCTTCTTTAAAACTACCGTAAAAATACAATTAGGTCAAAATCCAATCGTAGCCTACAGTAGCCATGACCATTAAATTCAAAATTTTTTGGCCGCATACTATTAGTCCAGGAAAAGCTTTGTCTGTTGATTCTAATGATGCAAGCATTACTGGCATTAACAATATTTAGCTATATTCGTGTTATAGGCTAGCTTAAAGTCTTGTTCTCATTCAAGACACAGATAAACTATGGGTAGAAACTTTTGTTCAGTCTCTCAGTTCTGGCTTTCAGGCACCAGTAACATTTCCCACATAAGAAAAGAGGATATGGTCAGGACGACCGGGATCTCTAATGACTCTCTTGGATCTTGGTATGAATGTCCTGTAGACTGGATAGTAAGGTTATGATGGTTCTGTTCACTTACTTATAACTAAACTTTTGCAGTGGTTTTGCTGTGTGCAGTTGTTGTGTCTAATATGGACACATTCAATTGTAGTAGTTCTTAGAAGTAGATGTTCTTTATCTGATGCTGGGGTAGGTTAGAGTCTTTAAGTCATCTGAGATGGTGATGGTGTGCTTTCCTCATGAGGGGATCATGGTAGATTTTCAATATAAAATCCAATATATTTATCTTGTTGGTAGTTGGTAGTAGACGGCACTGGTAAACTTTATCTGATCCATTATAGTGCATTGTAATCCGTTGTCTTGGGAACATTTAGGAGTTTGTTTTCCTGACAGTAGACTGCTAGTCTGTCTAGTTAATTTAATTAAGGCTTGTTATGAGAACTCAGGCCTGCTTCTGTATCATCAACAAACTTCACAACATTTGCGGGAATCATGCTGAGACGTACCAAGCATACAGTGCACAGAGAATACATTGGTGAACTCAAAACACCGCCTGTGGTGCCCCTGGTGTCTAGTGGGATGATTGATGATATGTGGCTACTCAGCCGTATCACCTAAGGTGAAATCCCTTTACATAGAAAGTTGTGGAGTTTAAGATCCCTGAGCAGGTTGGGTGGTATTGAAAAGCTGAACTGATGTCTGTAAACTGCATTGGCACATGATTCCCAGAATCGTGTGTAAAATAAAATTGACAGCATCCGCTGTAGATCTATTAGACCTATATGCATACTGCATGGGGCAATCGGTGGCAAATGCAGTTCTTTATTAACCTCTAAAAGGCTGGCCCAAGTTGACGCACAGGTTTTGAGGACTCTCCATCTGCAGGCGGCATAATTTTTAATGGTATGCAGAAACACAGAAATAAACACTGGGGGTGGAAATATTTTAGCTGGTTTCAGCCACTGGCTCTGAGCTCTGCACGGAATGTATCATGGCTTCCAACAACATAGTTTTTTTATTTTCTGAAGAAAGAGATGCAAGAGATGCAGGTTTCCTTTCAATGTAATGAAGTAGCTCTGTATTAAATCATTACCGGTGAGTATTCTTTCTTATACCATGTAAAGTGTGTGGGGGGATAATGACCTCTTGTTCCAAATTTCAGAAACATAATCAATAGCAATCCCTGTCACAAATACGGATGTTCTAAATATGTCAGTAAGATAGGAGTCTTGCATTGCATTGATCGGTTGCATTGTGTTTCAACACAAAAATCTCAATACATTGTTTTAACTAAAATTTGCAGTGAACTGTTTGACCTTGTTATGTTTATAATATGATATAATATGTTTATTAACACACACCCACTCTAATAATACCTACAGAACAGTACATTGGGTTTAGTTTGTTCTTGAACCTGAAGAGCATCTTTTTCAGTGCATATTTTTGAAAGTCTGAAAAAAGATCCACAACTTTACTGGAACTGACGTTTTGACTTACATCTTTTTCAAGAGCAACAGTTTCCTGATTGAGGTCTTATTGTAAAGCCAGTGAGCTAGCCTACTAGCAGTGCACTCATTTTTTGTCTGATTGAACAAGGGATATTCGACTCACTTTCAGCTTATCAGCAGTGCACTGATACTTTAGTCAGTAAGAAAAACAATGTGTTTATAGTCATGGCAGATGATGTCTGAGAAGTCTCAGTCCACATAAGTTTAGGATGATCAGTGAAATGTGTGAGCTAGCATGAGCAATCGCAGAGAACAAAATTGAGTTTATTTGCGTCTATTTGCTGAGTGTCTGCAGACTGTCTCCGTCGGTGGAGCTCATTCAGGCGGTCTGGGACAGCAGAGGCTGCACTGCTGCAGAGTGTGTGAATGAGCGCCGACCCCACGCTGTTATGGAGAGGGAGAGAGAGAGAGGGATGGAGAGGAGTGCGTCTGTTACTATAGCAACTGCACCGGTGGTCTCCACCTGTGGTAGTGCTTGTTGTGAAGATGGGTGCAAAGCTGTGAAGTGGGTCAACAGTTTTTTTCCCCCTCTCTCTCCCTGACTCGTTCTCTGAGTTTGTTGAAGTAATCAAGCAATTTTGGTGTGCCTCCTCTCTTTTAGCCCCAAGTCGCTCACTGTGATTTTTCCTGCTTCCTGTCCCTTGTATTTTGAGTCTGACGCTTTTTTTTTTACTCTTTTTTTCCCTCCTCTCTCTCTTTCTCTCTGTCTTTTGTTGTCTTTCTTAGTGAGTCTCTGGGGATGATGCCATTGCCGCTGGTGCCACCCTCCCTGTCGCCATGACAATGCCGCTCAGTCCCCTCTCCAGTGACGAGGAGCAGCAAAGAATGCTGGGAAACAGTCAACACCTTTATCCGGGGGCGGAGGACGAGGAAGAGGAAGAGGAGGAGGAGGAAGAAGAGGAGGACGAGGATGAGGATGGAGAAGAGAACGGAGAGCTGGATGGAGAGGAGGAAGAGGAGGAAGAGGAGGTGACAGTGTCCATCCGACGCGGCAGCAGCCAATACCATGGAGGCAGGGAAGAGGGGCACAGGCAAATCGGCAACATGGCTGGACGAGTGACAGGAGACAGACAGCTGCGGCCCGGGAACCCTGGGCACGCTGCTAACCCCTATTCGTCCAACCCAGGACCCACCCACCAACAGACAGCCAGTCAGCAGCAGCAGCAGAGGCGGCTCCGGGAGCGAAGCTCCTCCACAGCACCCTCTGCCGAAGACGCGCACATCAGCATGATGGTGTTCCGCATCGGCATTCCTGACATTAAACAGACGGTCAGTCACGCACATGAACACTTGTACACACACACTCTTTTGACATAAACAAACATAAAAATTTACTCTGTCATCAACTTGCAGTCAGACAAAATATGGTCTCTGTGCTGTTGTTGGTAAATAACATACTTTTTAACAATCACTATATTCATGACTCAATAAATGTGTTCATATTTTTCAAGGCTTTTAAAGCTCAAATACGTACGCTCCAAACATTTCTATGAAATAATCAAGCACAAAACATTACAAAATGCATTAAAGAGGACAGCCTCTCCATCCAGTACTATAAATGATGACATTCGCACACACACACACACACACACACACACACACACACACACACACACACACACACACACGTGCGCGCGCACACGCAAACAAACTCCATTTTCCATCTCTACCTAATGTGGAGAGTCAGTAATAACCCTGGTATCTAGTATCTTAAGTGTCATCACATGAAGTGCATTGGGGCTGATCAGCTGAATGAACTCAACCTAATCTAATTTCATTCAGTTCCATTAAAGCCGCTTTAAATTGGCCGGCCGCTCGCTCTAGCCCGTGTCTGTTTGGAGATGTGCTTTCTCCCTAATCACAGTCCAAAGTCCCTGCTGTTCCTTTGAGCTGCCAGCAGGCAAGGGCTTGATGCCTCCCCGCTTGCATCAGTGCTTCATCATGCTGTGAGCTCAGCTCGGAACGCAGCTCAGCTTGAGCTGACGGTGTCTGAGTGATTGACACTGTGCAATCTCTGGAGAGAGAGAGAGACAGAGAGAGAGAGAGAGAGCATAGAGAAGGGGGTCAATCCCTGCAGAGGCGCGGCATCTAGAGAACCTGTTCTCCCATATGGACATCTGGTGTACAAAGGTGATGCAGGTGTCTGTTGTGTTTTGAGGGTGGGGTCAAGGGAGGATGTGCTCCATGTCTTTTCTCGGCCTACATAGCTGGTCCTATTCGCCTCTCTATAGAGTGCTCCAGTGCATTTGGACCGTAAGTAATTACACACCATTCTTCCCCCCGATAGTTAGTAACGATTAGAGCCTGAGGAAATGAGAAAATCCCCGTTCCACACACGGGCGTCTTTTGTGACAGAAACAAAGGATGGCTGATTTATTAATTAAAGGATAGGACCAGGAGTGGGCAATCAAGGACCTCAACAATTGCGTATTGAAGTTTCATTAGTGCACAGACGCAGGCTTCCTGAATTTTCCACTCATATCGAGATTTATTAATGTGTACATAAGACGGGAGCTCTGCGTAACTTTTTTTCTAGCATGTTCCATTGCTGGTTTTATCGGAATAAAGACTGATTGTGTCGACTTCGAGGGGAGCCCAGTTCTCCTCATGCGATGTGGAGGGAGAGATTGTGCGAGAGTCAAAGTGTGCTTTGAAGATTCCTCGGCCCGACCGACTGCATTGAAATCAAAGGCAGAACTCCCAACTGGGCCTGGGAGAGAAAGAGAGAGAGAAACGACTCCCTTCTGCAGCCGCATTTCCCATGCAGATCTGCAGGGCTCGGCAGAATCCGCTCTTCTAGGAGAAAAAAAACCCTCTTTCTGACACATGTACACACACACGTTCACCCTCACATCCATAGAGGAATACATAAAATATAGAACCCCCAAACACACACACACACACACACACACACCACATACATAGTTACACAAACTCTCTTTTTGTTTAACACACACAAACTCACAGCACCAAGACATTCTACAGTCATTCCAAAGACAAGCTCTCTTGTCTCTCATGAAGACACAAAGATAATCCACCTCCACCCCACCCTTGTTGCGAATGCAGCAGAAATGCAGACAGCTGACAACTCAGTAGTAGCAGCTTCAGACAGGGAGAGAAACATTTTTTGTGTTTGCATCTGGCTTGCATTTGTCAAGGTGACCCTCAATAAGCAGAGTGAGGAGAAACGAGAGCTAGGCTGGATTAATAAAACCCTCAGAGATCCTTGTTGAAGCCTGAATCAGAGTTAATGTCAGAGCAGAGGACTCGAGCCGAGCACAGAGCCCTCTTGACTCCGCACAGCATTTGTGTTTGTGTTTGCTGCCACATGACATGTCAGAGAATGGGCCACTGGCCAAAGGGTCCCCGCAAAGTATTTCCTCATCAGCTAGTTTCTTCTGTCGCCCAGCCCTGGCACACTGCCACCAGAGGCACCGGCACACAATAGACTACTGAGGTTGCCCAAGTTGGTGAGGGGTGGGGTAGGCGAGTGGGTGGGGGTGTGCTAAGGTTCCATCTCTGCCTCCCTAGGCTTTGCATGTCCTTAAGGTCTTAAATGTTAGGCAGAGCGTTAAGGACTTAATTTATCATGAAGAGCTTCATTGTGCAGATAATTAAATTAAGCGGGGTGGTGAACTGCCTGAGGTCTGCGCTTTTATGCAGTGTGTGCATGTGTGTGTGTGTATGTTTGCGTATGTATGGGAGAGTGTGTGTTTTTGTTTATTCTTCCTGTTTGTGGTCGGCTGTTTGGTGCTATTATGTGTGCGCAAACGTGCTTTTGTTTGTCTGACCACAGAAGCCAATGAGCTGCATAATTCTGCCAGCTATTCACTGTTCCTGTCTCCAACTGAGTGATTTATTATTGATATTTCTTTGTGTGTGTGTGCGCGCATGTGTGTGTGAGTGTGCGCGCGCAAGCACGCATTCATCCGTGTGGTGCTAGTGCGCAAACTTGCCTTTGTGTGTCCGTGTCCGAGTCAATAATTCATGGGCACCTATTTAATCCAACAAGCTGCTATCAAATTTTCAGTGGGGTGTGGGGGGAACTATGGAGCCCACAGGAGTCGCCGTGTGCACGCAGACACACACGCACACCCACCCACACACACACGAGCCCTCTGTACACTGACCCTTATGAAGAAACCACTACTGTAGACACTAGCAAGCACGTGCCCTTAAAGGGATAGTTCGGTTTTTAACACATTAAGCCCCTTTCACAGGTTGTCTAAAATGCAATAAAGTGGTTGACATCGAAATTTTGACGATTGCTTCTGTCTCGGCTATTTGGGAAATATAGAATTGCCTTGCTACTCACCAAGTGGTTAGTGGTGCTCAATGATGTTCCAAAACATGTATCGTAGCGAAATAAAGCTTCCGTCATGTTTTATTTGGCACTTTGTTTATATGAAGGAGCAAATAGATCCCTATGGGACTTACAAAATGGCATGACAGAAACTGTATTTTGCTACGATACTTGGGTTGGAACATCAGCGAGCGCCACTAATCACTCCATGAGTAGCACTTTTTTTAAAACCAGTGTTTTAAGGTTAGAAACAACACATGCCCATTGCTAGCCATTTTAAAGGCAGGCAGAGGCGATTCTATATTTCCCAAATAGTCGAGACAGGAGCAATCATCAAGATTTTGGTGTCAACCACTTTTCATTTTAGACAACCTGTGAAAGGGGCTCAATGTGTTAAAAACCGAACTATCCCTTTAACACAAATAGGGAAGCTGTTAGTTGCATTACTTAATGCATTGCGTTACTGCTGTGTAAGCTGTAATTAGCTTCTATATAAACTGGCCCCGCGAGGCACAAGAGCACAGCACACATTAGAATGATGTGAGATGTGAATGCCTATATAGATCATCGGGGATCAACCAATTTGTTTGTCATATACACTGAAATACCAATGAAAGACACATATTCAATACATCTTCAAAATATGCGACGAATCCGTATTTTACAGAAACAACCCTAGTCCAAATCAACACCCTTGTCCTCCGTACTCTGTTTTTGGCGAGGCGTCTGTCTGCAACTGTGTTTGTTTTGTCTAACCTAGATATTCTCAATCCTTCCACCAGAGATCGGTTAACTCTGCTCTGCAATAGAGCTCTGCAAACTACTTCCGATATGTTTATGTCACATCAAACAGCCATATGGAATATTAAAATGGAATCCCAGCAGGAACAGCTTTGACGCCAATTTGCAATTCTAAGCCTATTTTTCAGCCAGTTACTGTATAGTGGGCTAGTGGGTCTACACAGACTTAAATCAATCATGCTTGAAGCAAAGATGGACAGAATAAACATAAAGGAAGAATCGTCTGAGAATAACATTGAGAGAGGACGACGGAGAGGTGCCATCTTCTCTTCCTGCTTTCCATCCATTCTTTTCTCCATCCGTCCATCTTTACAGATGGTGTGAGTCTGCCAATCCTAGTGCTCCTTGTTCCTGTTTTTATCCACTGGCCCTCTGTCCCCTGCTCTCCCGTGTTGAGTAATGTGTCTGAGTAATCCCAGTGCATTAGGCCTGTTCTACATGCCAGCTAATTCAGCCTCAATAAACCCTAATTGCTCGTGAATTGTGTTTTAATGAGATCAGGGAGAGGCTGGCGTGGCAGGCAAACAGTAGGCAAAGGGCACAGGGAGAACCACCCCTTTTAAAGTGTACACACACAAACACACACACATAATCTGATCGGTTCTCACCTGTGTAGGTACATTCTATGCACCTGGAGCACAGATTACCCCAAATACATGCTTGCATTCTTTATGCTGTTTTTCTATCTGTCTTTTTGTAACCCTTTCTGTCACTCACGTTCCCCCTCCATTAACTTTCGATACAAACCCCCTCTGTGACTCACGGTAATTACACATTCACACTCAATTAAGAAACAGGCCTAATGCATTTATACCATGCACCAGCACACACACACACACAAACACACACCCTAGTAACAACTGTGTCCTGTTAAGCTCCAATGGCCAAAATAAGTCTCCACATGGCTGAGAACGGCGAGGGAAAGATTAGAGGGTGTGGTAGAGGAGAAAGGAGAGAGAAATGGAAGGGGGGAGGAGGGAGGGAGATGGGGTGAAGAGGACAGGTTGTGGATGAGTGAAAGAGGAAATAGGAGGGATGACAAAAGTT
Organism: Limnothrissa miodon; assembly: GCA_017657215.1. Lineage (NCBI taxonomy): Eukaryota > Metazoa > Chordata > Actinopteri > Clupeiformes > Clupeidae > Limnothrissa > Limnothrissa miodon. Next base: position 2,191,673 of record JAGFZM010000175.1, on the reverse strand, counting down.
GGTAGGGGGTATAGTGACTATGGAGAGAGGAGGGTGTGAATAGTGAAAGAGAGGGAGAGATGGAGAGAGAGAAGGGGAGGTGATTTCCCTACAGATCTCATTAAAAGCTTCTAATCCCCCTGCACTTGCTCTGCAGAAAAAGGACTAGAGGGAAACAGTGAGAGCAAAGTAAGTGTGTGTGTGTGTGTGTGTGTGAGAGAGAGAGAGAGAGAGAGAGAGAGAGAGAGAAAGAATTATGATGCTGTAAAACTCACACAATGTCGAAAAACAAGGATGCAAATGCAAAGAGAGAGCGGTGCTGTAGGGAAAGAGCTGGAGACAGACAGACACACAGACTAGAATAATACTGTTGTGTTACAGGGGAAATGGTGGATGACTCAGTGAGGGAGAGAGAGAAAGTGAAGAGTGGGAGAGGGGGAATGTAATTGAAGCATGATAACAAAAAAACTGAACGTGAGACAAACAGCTTTGGCTTGGGGATGTTTCCTTTTCATCAATGAAGCTCTTAAGCTATGGGACAGGCATTGTATCTTTTGAGGGAGAAAGAAAGGGAAAAAGGGAGTGAGTGAGAGAGATAAAGCAGAGGAGATGGAAAGAGAAGGAGAGAGAGGCACAGGACAGAGTGGGAGAGATAAAAATGTGACACTCATTTCATTGTGGGACTGCTGTTGCGAGGTAAGATGAGTAAGAGCGTCCCCGGTGCGCTGCTGTCAAAGACATCCGCTGGGCCTCCGTACTCCAGTCGAGGAGCGCCAACAGGCTGCCACCCGCCCATCATAAGTGTTTCGGAGGCGGCCGCGAGGTGTGCCCACACAGTCCTTCACCCGGAGTCACTCCCACGGGTTGAGGAGAACGGGAGAGATCTGCTGAGTCTTCGCACATCCACATCCTGGAGCGCCTCTGCCCCTAGTGGTTTGAGCGTGCAACTTGCCGGGGCTCACCCCTGGCGTGAAGATGATCATATTCTCCACCCACCACCATCAGGCAGCTGCAGATTATGGCCTGGAGTGGCCTCCGTTGTTAATCAATTACTCACAGAGCTAGAATGTAGGGCTTTTTTTTAAATACATATACAGAAAATAGAGATGAAAATTAAACACTGCAAAATGTGTTTCATTCTGTCTACATCTCAACCATACACAGTTGTTGAATGACCACACAGTGCAACGTTTCCCACTCTAATCCTGTATAGGGTGGAGGTGGAGTGTGTGATAGAGAAATAAGAGCGAAAGAAATAGAGAGAGAGAAAGAGGGATGGGTGAATCCAATCTGGCGAATGTGGGTGCTATTATTTCTGTAAGGATAATCAATTATCTGCCTTAAATGGGGCCATGGATTAAACTATGTTCCAGCTCCAATTTCAGGCACTTCAAAGACTGCCCTACACTGACAGAGGCCCAGAAATGAGGTCTGAAAATGGTCGCTGAATCTCAGAAGTCCTCTGCCCTTGGTAGCTGGTCTTGGAATGGCTCTGTGCGCCTCAGCTCTTGGTGGAGTGATTACAAGTAAAATATCACCGCTGACTCCAGGTCAGTTGCTGAAAATGAGGTCACACCTGAGAAAGAGGCGTCACTGATAGTGTGATCGTCTGTCAGGTGGTTTAAGGTGCATTTACCCTCATGGCACGGTGGAATGATGCACTTGTGCAAATTTGAATGAATTATAGTTATTAAAAACAATTACGGGTTAGTGGTTTTGAGCTGATTTCACAAATGACAATTACAATAATGGTATGAATTATCCTCCCATATTATTGTGTTCAGCGCTATTTGTAGATAATTTGGTTGTGTACAGTATGGCTTAATTAGGGATTTGTTGTTTTTGTTAAAGCCTGAATAAAATGTCTGTGTGTGTGTGTATACTGTATGTGCAGGTGTACATGAGAAAAAAGAGAGGACAGGAATTGTATTCATTTTTCAGTGTGAAATAGTGCCTGCATTAAAAAACTGACATTATCTCTGACACACCCACTATTCTACTCTTTTAATCTCGTGCCTCCCTCCTCTCTCTCTCTCTCTCTCTCTCTCTCTCTCTCTCTGTCATACACACACAGCCATACTCTTGTGTATGTACACATAACACTTCTTAAAGGAGTGCGCCTTGCAAACACACACTCACACACACACACACAATCTTTCATACAATCTTTCACACAACTCATATTATAGTGCTCTATCTCCTAGGGACTTCTGCTATGTTGCCATGGTAACCATGAGCTTGCTCCACTAATGAACTGGTTTCCATGGTGATCGGGTTGGCTGTGCGCAAAGTATGAGACTGAATAAAACAAAAAGATAGGGTATTCAACTGTACTCACACACACACATACTGTACACACATACACACACACACACACTGATGCATGTGCGCACACACACGCATACACACACACAACACAAAGCGATACTCTTAAACAAACCATACCAATGCGTAGTCAAGGATGTAAAAGGCCTCAGTACAATGCCTTAGATGGACAGGAAGAAATAGGAATGGAGAGAGGAAGACCTTAGATTTGGGATCAACTCACCTGCATTCATCAAGCCCAAATAACCCGTTAAAGGTCACAGAGAAAGAGGAGAGAGAGAGAGAGAGGGAGGTTGTTCCATTCGACTTGGATCCAGTGTATGCTGCTAGTGCAAACAGTGGAGCAGCGCTGGCTCTGGACCAGTGCTTAGGGCCACATCCTCTCCACTGCCAGCCCTGACTCCAGCGTGTTGGTGCAGTCCTGTTAATCCACTCCCCTCCTCCCCTCCCTTCCTCCCTCCCTTGAGCTCTCTTTCTCCCCCCCCCTTGTCTTTTTCTCTATCGGTACACAGCACCCCCCAGCCCCAATTCTTTCCAATCCGCCCTCACCCTGAGTTGTATGTTCAGTTGTATGTCAGTGGTGCAGAGAATGCAGATGAGCACTTGTAGCTAAGGTGATTCATCCTCGGCTCACCGCCTCTTTTATTTTATTGCCTATTACTGAGATGGCTTAAAAAGAACTGTGTGGCGTTCGGGAAATCTGGAGTATTGTTGGCGTCTCACAGGGTACAGTTGGAGAGAGCGGGGAAGCAGGAAAATCCATAGCCACTGTAAATGTGCTCCTTACTCCCTTATCCTCCCTGCCCCCACCCCTCTGCAACCCCCCTCCCCATATCTGTGAGCTGGGGCTACTGCTACTTTGCTGCAGCACCCATGCACACAAACATGAATACACGCATGCACTAGCACGCGGGACACACACACACACATACAAATACACTTATCGGCTTAAAATATGTAAATGCATTTAAACACATGCTCTATAGTATTTAAGCACACACACATATACACACACACACATATACAGTTCAAAACAGGCTTTGCTTTCTGCAATTATGTGGTTCACATGAGTGTGCTGGGAGGACAAGGTAATGTGCGGTTACAGTAACTCATTGATTCTGTTAGTCCTGATCGCTTTACTGCAGGAGCATGTTCACATCTGTCACGGATAGGACATATGATAGAATGCACCCAAATGTGATAGTTCTGTAGTGTATCTGTGTAGAGAGTTACTGACTGACTGTTTCTGACTGTTTCTTGATCCTCCCTCTCTTCTCTCCCACACTCTTTCTCCTCCCTATATGACCAATATAACTCTTTTCCTCTCTTTTCTCTCTCGGTCTCTCCTACTTGTTCTCATTTTCTCAAACCCTTTATTGATCTTCACGCCTCACTTCTCTCTCTCCCGTGACTACACTGGATTTACCCCACTCTTACATGATGGCTGCCGTCCCCTCATCCTCTCCATCATCTCTCTTCTCCCCAACACTACTACTGCTGTACATCCACTCTCTTTTCCTGCTTCTAACTACTACTGCTGTACATCCACACTCTTTCCACTCTCCCCAATAATATTGCTACTGTACATTCACATTTTTTGCTCCCCACTACTACTACCGTACATCAACTCTCTTCCCTCTCCCACTACTACTGCTTTCCATCCGAACACTTTTCTCGCTGCTAACTACTACTGCTGTACATCCACACTCTACATTCACATTCTCTTCCTTCTCCCCACCAATGCTGCTGTCTATCCATATACATGTACATTCTCTTTCCTCCTTTTTTCTCACCTCCTCTCCCTGTCTTTTTTCCCCCTCTGATAATCCTTCTCTACTTCTCTCCATCTCTCACCTTGTCCTGGCTGTCTCTTTTCATCTTTTTTCTGTCTCTTTTTCTTTTCATCTTTCTCTCCACTTCATCCATATTTCCTCACCTCCTGTCTGGTCTGTCTATACCTCCTCCCTCTGCCCATCCCTCTTGCCTCCCCCCTCTCTTCCTCTCTTTACTTCCCTCTCCTCCTCCTCTCGCTCCTCGTCTGTTTCTCTCTCTCTCCCTCTCTCTCTCCCACTGCAGAAGTGCCTGCGCTTCAACCCAGATGCTACGGTGTGGAAAGCGAAACAGCAGGTGCTGTGCTCCCTCACCGAGTCCCTGAGGGATGTGCTCAACTATGGCCTCTTCCAGCCGGCCACCGATGGACACGACGCCAAGTTTCTGGAGGAGGAGCGCCTCCTCCGCGAGTACCCACAATCCTTTGAGAAAGGTGTTCCCTACCTGGAGGTAGCTACACTGCCACAGTATGCCCTCTCTTGACTACTGCATTGTGGGTAGTTCTATCCCTTACTTATGTGCTGTTGTGGGAGGCATGACTTCCCACAGTAAAATGTTCAGCACAAAACTTCCTCCCTCATACAAAAAGATGGCACATCTTTGGTTACATAGGAGGCCAAGCAATTTCACAGCTTTTTTTTCTTGCTCCAAAACCATATGCATGGGAAACTGAAGTTAAAGAAGAGAGCGTGGTTCTTGACTTAAAACAAATAATCAAAAGAACTGACAAGCAACTTTAGAACAGTGAAATATACATTCTAAGAACCTGTTGAGGAAGGTTCTTTGTTCCTCAGCTGAAAAAGTTGCAAGTTCTCCATCTTGAATATTCCCCAGTGAGGGCTGTCCTATTATATGTTATTTAATGTATTTTTTTGTCATAATGTCTAATTTCTCCTCTACAGTTTCGTTACAAAACCAGGGTATACAAGCAGACAAACCTGGATGAGAAACAACTGGCTAAATTGCACACAAAGGTAGGCTAATGAATGCTCTAGAGTAAATGGGTTCATCCATACTATTTCTTGCATTTCTCTCTATTCAGATACCAGAGAAAATCTTGTATCTCCAAATTCACCATGTAGAATTCACAGTATACTAAATACTAAGAAAATTAAATAAGCACAGATGATACAATGATATAGAATATAGGCCTACTAATATTTAACGTTATGTAGATTTCTTTTGTATTTAACTTTAAATCTGAATGAGAGGAATGTACACCTGAAAAGCTATGCACAACATGCCTGTTGGAGTGGAGTAGATAGTGTGGTGTTACTGAGGGTGTAACTACTGCGGGTAGGCCTATGCTACATCTCTGTCTCACCTGCCACCTACAGGCCAGTCTTAAGAAGTTCATGGACTACGTCTCAAGCGGCTCAGTGGAGAAAACAGCCAAATTCCTTGACAAAGGTGTGGACCCAAACTACCACGACCCGGACAATGGAGGTGAGATAAAGGTCAACATGCTTGGTGGAGTAGATGCCGAATTTTATTAAAAAAAAAAAAAAAAAAAAAAAGTCAATGATCCAGACGAGTTGCTGATACTGACTTTGTTCCTGTGACATTTTGCAAGCCTACCCTCCGATCCCTATCGCTTTCATGGTTTCCTGGCTTAATTTGTCTTCTACACTGCTAAATCAGTGGCGTTTATGTGTTTACTGTGTTCGGTCAGGGAGCCACACACCCAATCAGTCAACTTGCAAGTGATGAAACAAGACAGGCACTTCGTCCTGTGTCAGTAAGCTAGGCCTATATTTCTTATTGTGGTCTGTAGAAGGAACATTATGCACCAGTCTGGTCCTGGCGATAAATTATGATGATTTGTACCGCAACGCGCTGTACTGGAGAGAAGAAATGGACATAAATGACAGTCTGCGTTTTGCCGGTCAACAGCCAGACATGATTCACAGCTGCTGTTAGCGGTTTGGCCGCGTCCTAGCATCTGAGAGCCGGCTGTTGTCCCGACAACCAGCCTCCCCCTTTACGGCCCCTTCACACCTCGGTGCGTGCGCGCCAGACTGCAACCTTGCAGCTTGTAATACCTACCATGAACTTTAGGTGGCAGCAGTACACCATATAGCTCTGTTTGAAATGCGCCCTGTGCCATACAAGATAGGGAACTTAATTGGTGTACATCCTTAAGCTTTATTAATGCCATGCTGTAATATGTTTATAACTACACGGCGGTGGTAGCCTAGCAGTTTAGTTGTCTGGGTAGTTGCTTGAATCCTGGCTGCCACAGTTGTGCCCTTGACAATACAGTAAGTTGTTTTGGAGACTGACACTAGCACTACTGTAGACTGGAACTAGAATGGATCTAATTGACAGACAGAAAAAAGCTTCTGCATGCAAATGTGACTAGGATGCTAAAAACATTAGGCCTTCCAGTTACTGTGAAATTATTCATTTAGGTGTTCAGACCTGGTTTACTAATGTATCTTCATGTTTTCTCTGTATTTTCTCTCTTCCTAAAGAGACTCCTTTGACACTGGCAGTGCAGTCGGATCAGTCAGCGGGGGAGACCATTCGGCTGCTTGTGATGGGGGGAGCGCACATCGACTTCCGAGCCAAGGACGGTTTGACCCCCCTACACAAGGCTGTCCGTTGCCATGGCCACACTGCATTACTGGTACACCCTTACCAATTATTTTGCTGTAGCAATCAACCATATCCAACCACATGAGTTCTTTCCCCAGGTGACAGGAGTTAAAGCATGTTAAATTCTGTCTCTGTAAATCAAATGTTTATAGCAATCCTTACTCAACATCTCCTCAATGTCTTTTGGTTGTCAATCTTGTTTTTTTGGCCCTTCAGCTTGCCTCTGTATGTTTGACAGTAGGAGATTACTGATTACTCTGACACAATGAATAGCCTATTGACTTCAGTGCTTTGCTAGCGCGTTGTATTTTTTTTGCGGTCATGACCTCGCTGGTATTTGCACTAGTCTCCTTTGCAATTAGACAATTTGTTTTATTTTATATACTGGATGCACACGGACAGTATGTGTCCACTTCAACTTTGCTAAAATCCCTTTGTGATAATCTATAAACTGTGAGTCTGTGTTTGTGTGTGTGTGTGTGTGTGTGTGTGTGTGTGTGTGTGTGTGTGCGCGTGCGCGTGTGCATATTTGTGTTTTCTCAGACTCTCCTCTCATTGGGCGCATCTCCGGACTATAAAGATCGGCGTGGCTTGACGCCGCTCTACCACACTGTGCTGACAGGGGGCGACACCTCCTGCTGTGAAACTCTGCTTTACCACAGGGCCAAAGTAGGCATCCGTGACGAGAATGGCTGGGACGAAACCCACCAGGTAGCTATGAGATTAACCTATGTGTTTCTGTACATGTGAGTTTATGCATTAGCGTTTTGTGGAACTCACATTTGTATATACTGTATGGGTTTACGAGTCATTTTATCTGTTTGTCCTCTTTGCGGATGTGTGTTCAGTTCAGATCTGTATATCCAGATGTGTTGTGAAATCCCCTCATCTCAGGTTAAATGTGTAGTGCACCATGTGTGTATGTGTCTGTGTGTGTATGTATGTGTGTATGTATGTGTGTGCGCATGTGTTTGTGTACAGTTCGGAAATGGCATCCACTTGTGTTGGGAAATCCACTCATCTCACACCAGGCCTGATCATATTTCGAAATGTCTTTCCATGTCACACCACCACACTGTCTCTCTCT
>JAGFZM010000175.1:2144392-2173854 GCA_017657215.1 Limnothrissa miodon | reverse complement strand
AGCAGAAGGAACCGACGCAGACACTGATGGCAACAATGCAATAGAGGAAGGGAGAGAGGAGGTGGCCAAGAGAAAGGGAGAAGAGAGACAGAGGGAGAAGGAGGGAGGGAGCGAGGAAGGAAGAGAGAGAGAGAGAGAGAGAGAGAGAGAGAGAGAGGAAACGGACAGAAGACAGCGTCGACACACCGCCAGCGAAGGCAGTGACAGCAATGATGTGAGTTCCTGCTACCCCACCCCCCTTCCACTGTGATTCTCTCCCTTCCCTCTGTCTCTCTTCTCCCTTTCTCTTGGCCACCTCCTCTCTCCCTTCCTCTATTGCATTGTTGCCATCAGTGTCTGCGTCGGTTCCTTCTGCTACTCTCCCTTCTTCTCCTCTTCTTTGCCTTTCTCTCTGTCTGCATGGTAAGCTAAACTGTTGTGACTACAGTGTATGTGTGCATGTGAGCCAGCACACACACACACACATCACACATTCAATCGGCCCCTTCCCTCCTGCATCTCTGTCTCTTTCTCATGCTCTGTGCTTTTCACTCTGTCCCTCATTCATTCATGTTTTCTGCTTTGTATACCGACAGTCTTGAAGGAGAGAAGGAGTGATGGCAGAGGGGGAGGGGCCGATTGAATGTGTGATGTGTGTGTGTGTGTGTGTGTGAGAGAGAGGGAGAGAGAGAGAGAAAGAAGGAATGGCAGTATGCGTGCATGTGTGTGTGTGTGTGTGTGTGTGTGTGTGTGTGTGTGTGTGTGTGTGCCTGTATGCATGCTGACACGTGTGTGTTTACTATGTGTGCATGCTGACACGTGTGTGTATCTGTGTATGTGTTTTTGTGTGTGTGTATTAGAGAAAGAGCAGTTAAAACCTGTACCATGTGTTAAGGTGCACATAAGGTCATCATTGAAATGAGAGTACAGACACAAGGCAGGAATAAGGGCTTCAGAATGCGAGACAAGTAGGGAGGGTTTTTTAGAAACAAGATTGACTACACACTGTGTGTGTGTGTGTGTGTGTGTGTGTGTGTGTGTGTGTGTGAGAGAGAGAGAGAGAGAGAGAGAGAGAGAGAGAGAGAGAGAGAGATCAGAACGAAAAGGGATAAAAGAAGATATTTAAATATGCCAGTGACATATGAAAGATTAAGCATTAGATGTATTTGGAATTGTTTCAATAATTCTTCTCTCAGGACACCATGTTAAAGTTACAATCCATATAGCTGTATAACTCTACTAGTATAATTTTATGATCAATGTAATTTCCTGTACAATGTCCTTAATTCAATTCAGATATGGGCCCAGTTTATCTAGTTTAAGTTTATTTCACCTCAGTGAGCTCACTATTGCTGGTAATTATACCCAAGACTATTAAAGCACATTGGCCAAACATAATGAATTGTCCCTGAAATGGTCTACTTATATCAGTACCTGAGTACTATTCCTGCGTTGTATTAATTCAGACTGGTAGTAAACCAATTAAACAATACTTTTTGTATTATAGTTTTTTTTTGTGAATGTAAGCAAATCAGTGTGGTCAGCTTCTGTTTGCCAATTGGGTGCAGAGAAATTCACTAGGTACAGAAAAGTAGGGTGTCTTGCCTTTTTGCAGTTTTAGTTTTTCATTTTGTCTGTCTTCTTAAAGGAAAAATCAGGTACAAATCAACCAATAGACCAGTATTTAGAGATCAAGTGCTGTTTGTAGGGAAAAAAAACAATAATAAAATGAAAAGAAATAGATACAACATAGCAACAAACACAAAGTGAATGGGGGACAGTAAGTTATTTTCAGGCACACCCCCTGTTTCTTATTCAGTTAACATTAGTTATTAGTTCATTGTTTGGGCAATGTTGCATCACATTCTGGTTCTTTTTCACATTCTGGTTCTACAGTCAGCATCACATTTCACATGACTTCTTTAAGCTCTTGCTGAAATCTCAAATAATCCTTGAATTTCCCCTTGGGGATCAATAAAGTATCTATCTATCTCTAAGGTGCCAGTTGAGATTTTCTATTAGTGATTCTATGGATTGATCTGGTGCTATGGATAGAATGGGGGTTAAGGAAGAACGGGGCTAACTGGAATTTAGAATTTTGCTAGTTTTAGGTAATTAAAAATTATAAATGTACATTCACTTATCATAGGAAGGATCAAGGAAGTTTAGGCCAAACAGTCAAAACCTGTACACACCACAAGGGAAACTATAGCCTTGAGACATTTAGCTAAGATGTAAAGAATGTTTCTTTCAAGTAAGTTTTAGAGCTTAGAATGTAAAATGGAAGGATTTTAAAATATATAGGAGGGAAGAATTAGTAGTGATGGATGACTTGGATGACTAACTTGTATGCATATCACTTGCTTAATTTGATTTTTATGTATATCACGTGCTGCTAGGCTGTATAATTGGGCAGCCATAGGCCTACATAATGATACCTTACATATACTGTACTCTAAATATAGTATATCCAGTGATATATATTCTGCTTGGTATTGACTTTTTTGTCATTAAACAGGACATTTTGCCAAAATATGAAATTTAAATTTTCAAACTGAAAGGGCATATCTAAGCACTCATGTCAGCCCTCTATACGCCAGTATTGTTATCCAGACATAACCATTGAAGCATCCTAGAGAAAAGCAGAGAGAATATATTCCAGCAGCTTTTCAACAACAACAAAAAATGGCTCTTTTGTCCTATTGACATGCACACATCAAGTCTGGAAAGAGATTTTTGGAATATTCCAGAAACGATTCAGAGGTGTCGTTTTGTTAGCCTATTAATGAAACAATGTTAGAGAGACAATATGTAGAAAGATAAAATGTGCCCCAGAATGCGTCATTGCTGCATAATTCACCTGCATTTGGAAAAAAAAAACTAAGCCATACACTGGATGCATGCTAGTGATTCAGGAGTGCAGAGTAATGTTGTTGATGACATAATCCCGGCGTGGCTGGCGACTCTGGCCACTTGTGCACCACGCCTCGCCGAGAGGAGCACAACAGAGAGGCGTCAAACAGAGCGAACCCTCGTCAGCCTGTGAGACGTTTTCCATTTTTATGAATGGGGAAACAGTGATTGAGAGAACATTGTGGCATAGCACTCAGTCCCACTGTCAGGGACTCTGACGAAGGAGAGATACAGATGTTGAAATGAGAGGAAGAAGGGGGGGGGGGGGGGGGCAGGTGCAGAGAGAAAAAAAGGTCCGTATGTGTTAGGAGAAATAATATCGTACGGCTTGTGAAATGGATTTCTTGAGTCATGTGCTCTTGATTATTGCGGAAGGTGTTAAAAGGTTTCTGTGACAGTGTGCATTTTTGTCTATGTACTGTACTGGATGTGTGTGTGAGACAGAGAAAGAGAGAGAGAAAGAGAGAGAGAGCATATGTCTCTGTGTGTGCGTGTTCTGATGTCTGTTTGCGTAATTGTCTTTATATTCTGTGTGAATATGAGGCAGAGGAGTACTCAAACAAGCCCAATCACCTCTGGACCCTCTCTCTCTCTTCCTTCCTCTCTTTATCCCTCTCACTTTCTCCTTCCGCTCTCGTTTGCTCTCATTCTCTTTCTTTCCCTCTTTCCCGTCTTTCTTTCTATTTAAATTACCTAATTTCTCACTTCTTTTTATACTAAACCACCTCACTCTTACTCCCCCCCCACCTCTCTCACACACACACTCCCTCCTTCTCTCTCTTTCTCCCTCTCTCTGTCGCAGTCACAGTGAACCATCTCCCTCTCTCCCTCTCCCCGTCTCTCTATCTCTCTCTCTCTCTCGCTCCCTCTCCCACTCCCTCACTCTGTCTTAAGTATGATGGGGCTGGGAGAGCCAGGCCCTCGCTCTCACTCTCTCCATCTCTCTCTCCTCTCCTCCCCTTGCCGCGCCGCTTGCGCTCGCTGCAATTCTCTCGCTGGAAGACGAGAAAGAGGAGGAGGAGGGCGAGGAGGGCGAGGAGGAGGTGGCGGCAGAGGAGGAGGAGGAGGAGGAGGAGGAGGAGGTGGAGGGGAGGGCAATGGCGATGGGGGGATGCGGAGAGGAGGACCTCTCACTCTCCCTCTCCCTCTCGTCTTCTTGGCCGTCGCTAGGCCCCATGAACAGGAGCGTCTGGTTCATATACAGGTACGTTTTTTTTTTTTTTTTTTGGTTAAGACTGTTTTGCCGCTGCCGCGGCACAGTCTGTGGCTAGAGAGAGGAAGAGGCTGGCAGAGGAAGAATGGGAGGGAGGCATGTCTAGATGGCTGGCTGGCTGGCTGGTTGGATGGTTGGATGACGGGGGAAAGAGGAAGAGAGGGAGGGAGAGAGAGAAGGAGAGGGAGGGAGGGGGAGAGGGAAAGCGAGTGGGGGGAAAGGGAGACAGCGATGTGTATGTGCATGCATGCATGTGTGTATGTGTATATGTGTGTGTGCGTGCGTGTATGTTTGTGTGTGTGTGTGTGTGTGTGCGTGCGTGCGTGCGTGCGTGTGTGTGCATGGACATGGCTGGGAAGCAGAAGTGATTTGAGAGGCGACTGATAGATCGACAGACAGAGAGATGTGTTGCAATGCGTGCGCGTGTGCAGCGCTGCGTTTGTGCGTGTGTATGTTGCTGTATGAACGTTCGCGCTTGCGTGCGTGCGTGTGTATGTGTGTGTGTGGCTCTGAGTGAGAACGAGAGGAAGAGGAGAGAGAGAAGCTGCTATTTAGCCTCTGTAGCGCATCTCTCTAGTTCTCTGGATAAATGTATGAATCCTTGTTTCTCTCCCCTCCCCTTTCCCTCTCTCTCTCTCTCTCTCTCTCTCTCTCTCTCTCTCCCTCTCTCCTTCTGCTTTTCTCTGTCTCTTCCTGCCTCATGCTGTTTGCTCTCTATGAGGCAGCCCGTAAAGCTTGCCTCTGGTGAACAGATTGTACAGGCACAGCTCAGGATGACTGCTTTTATGACGGCAAGAATGCTAACCTGATGTGTGTCGCTGCTGCTGTTACTGCTACTGCTGTTATCTCCTGCGTGCGTGTGTGTGTGTGTGTGTCAGAGAGAGAGAGAGAGAGCGAGAGAAAGAGAGAGAGAGAAAGAGAGAGAGAGAGAGAATCTCTGTGTGTTTGTTTTTTGTGTTTGTGTTTCTCTCTCACTCTTCCACCCCCTTGTGAGTGTGAGTATGTGTTTGTGTGTGTTTAGCTGATTGACATATCATGGATATCAGTGCTGTTGTTCTGCATCATTCCTGCTGTTTAAGTGAAAGCCTGTGTGTGTGTGTGTGTGTGTGTGTGTGTGTGTACCCATATGCGTCTGTATTTGAGTGTATGAACACGCGTGTATATGTGAACACGCATGCATGCATGAGAGGCATATTTACTTGGCCATGTGAAAGTATGCTTGCACCTTAAGTATATGTATAGGGTGACGTTATAGTTCGATGTGTCACTATAACGTGTTTTAAGCTGCTGGGACCTTGAATTTCCCCTTGGGGATCAATAAAGTATCTATCTATCTATCTATCTATCTATCTATCTATCTATCTATCTATCACCGTGTGTGTGTGTGTGTGTGTGTGTGTGTGTGTGTGTGTGTGTGTGTGTGTGTAAAGAGTCGTCTGTAATTACTTTGGCTCTCACTCTGGAGTGCACAAGTTGTCAGTGTAGTCTATCAGGGTACCTTGCATCATTTTTTTCTGCAGTCCGTAAATGACTGATGGCCCAAATAAGAATGCTGTGCCACCTTAGCTCCGTATGTGCATATTAACAGTATGCATGTGCAAACTAGATGAATGCACTTGTGCGTGACAGTGTGCTAGCAGAGTTTCCGAAGGGTACTTCTTATGGCACAATCATGCACACTACACTGCTACACTACAGTACACTACTGTGCAGACATGCATCAGTCCTCACACGTGCAGAAATCTAACATTAAATTAGATGGATGTGCTAATTGGTTGTGGGTGGAAGACACTGTTGATATGTGATTAGCAGACAGGGGGATGAATGAGAGAGAGAGAGAGAGAGAGAGAGAGAGAGAGAGGGAGACAGAGAGAGAGTTAGGGCGTACTCACACTAGGCAATCCGTACCGTGCCCGAGTACACTTGAGCTCTGAAGTCCGGTTCGTTTGACCAGTGTGAGTGCTGCGTTCCATACCGGGGTACAGTGCTAGGCACGGTTCAGCTGGACTCGGTGTGGTAAGCATGTAGTGTGATAGCAGGCGTACTCGAGCACGGAGAATCACTTATGAGGGAATGAACAATAATGGTCTATTTCATCTCCAAGAATATTTGGAATGCCCTGTTGTTATAGCAAAAACACGCTAAATGTAAAGATTCCAGAGCACAGCAACTCAACCGTGCCCAAGTACGGTTTGATATGTGCAGTGTGAGTGCGGACCAGGAACCAGAGACAACCGTACTCCGGTACGGTACGGGTAAACTGTACCCAGCGTGAGTACGCCCTTAATGGAAAAAATGACAGAAAAGTGTGGACAAATTAAAATGCAAAGAAGTGTAGTGTGAAAGTGCATGTTGGCAATGGAAAATAGACAAGCAAAACAATAAATAATGGAAGAATGTACAGGCTTAAAAAGATGCATATCAGAAACCGGGGGAGAAAAGGAAAAAAACATACTGTAGATGCGAGAGAGAGAGAGAGAGAGAGAGAGAGAGAGGAACAGATGGAGGAGGTTGGGACTGTGTTCAATGTAGCCCTTCAGTGGGATTATCAGCATGTGGGTACAGTATGGTACAGGAGCGACAGTTTCTCAGCAACAACTGCCTGTCTGCCTGACTGATACTCTATCCTGCTAACACACGTTAGCTGACACCTATGAGTCAGTGTGTTTAATGATATTTGTGACACTACACCTTAAAATACCATCCTTGTAAAATCATTCGAGCATCACTAGTTAAAGGATTGTAGATTTCTTGGTGAACATCAGATGACCCCACCATCCCAAGTCATGACGTGATGTGAGTTGGCCTGCTGTTGGATACCTCAGCTGGAGTTGAAATGGTTCATGAATTAGACTGATCAAAAGAGGGCTTATCCATGCCTAAATGACACACATCCTCCCATCAGTCGAATTCATTCACTCAATTGCTCTCTGAACCATTGATGGTGCAATCCTGGGCCGACTAAAGACAGTGTGCGAGTGAGTGGCACTCAATCACAGGAGTTACACCAGCTGGATTGGGAGGCAAACTATCTGAGGGAGCGCCGGGGCAGCGCACAGACCCGCAGACTCCTCTGATTTTCAGGCAAGGTTGCCGTCGTCCGGCCCCGGTCTGATGTGTTCCCTGGTCCTGGCGTGGGGATCACAGCATGCCTTGGCTGAAATCAAATGGGGCCCCAATCAAACACAAAAGGGCTTGAAAGGCCCAGCATGGATTTTGAACGGGCTTCCAGTTTCCTCTGGGCTCTCGCATGTGATTGCAGTCCATGTGTAGTCTTCCTTGACAACAAGCCTGGTAACAAGCACGAGAGAGAGAGAGAGAGAGAGGGAGAGAAGGGAGAACAGTTTGGCTATTTTTGTGAAATGTTTCACTCAGTGACTCAGTTAATGTTTCACCTGCAATTATGCTCCCTGAGAAGCTACCGTTCTATATTTTTGTTGATTTGAGCTGCTTTGGCTAATGCTGACCTTCCTGTGCGTCTAACTGTGTTATATTTGTATTGTGACAAATAAAAATGAACAATTACAACTAAAACCTGAAGGCTCATTACGAACAGAAGGTTCGACTTTGTTTATTTATGCAATAAGTGCTGCCAAGGTTCACTCACGCAGCTTCCAAATATGCATGTCTACATATTAGCCTGGCTATTTCCTATTTCCAGATTTGTCCGTTGCTGGGGCAACCACCAACATCTTACTTACTGTGCCCATTGCACATAAACATCACATATAGAATCTTCAAGCGTGGGCTCTGGAATATCTCTGGGCAGACTGTCAGCAGAGACACTCTTCCTAACCAACCAATGGTTACCCTAGAAAGTCCTACCCACAATTCCTATTTAAACTTAAGAGTGTACTAGAAAGTTGTAGGTGCTAAATGGTCTTGTTTGATGCTCCGTACTGCCGCTCCAAAGAGAAGGCCATGGGGTAGATGAAATGGAATAGGGCCATAGGTTTTTCATTGTTCTCATCCATTCAGGTTCAAATGCTCTTGTTGTTACACACACCATACATGTGCGCAGCGCAGGTGTAATGAGAGTTTTCAGCTTCTGTGTGGGCACTTAGGGTGGGTGTGTGTGTGTGTCTTGGAGTCCAGTTGAAGTGTGTGCCATCAAACATAAAAAGCACACTTTGTCCCCTACCCTTCACTCTCTTTCTCTCTCTCTCTCTCTCTCCCTGTCTCTATATCTCTGGCAGAGTGCGCCTGACAGCGTTCCATTTGGCCCGCTACTCTGCAGGCTCAGCTGGTTAGGGCCCTGGCGAAGAGCATACGTCTCTTTCCTAAATGCGAGGTTACCTTGAACAGGCTTGCAGCAGCTTGTGACAGTTTGACCTGTGTCCTCAGCAAAGGAAGAAAGTTTTGCAGTATGTATGCATGCATGCATGCTCGATCAAGAGAGAGAGAGAGAGAGAGAGAGAAGGAGGGGGGCAGGAGGAGGAAGAAGAGTCTGTCCTCTTGAAGTCAATATATTCATTCATGTGCGGTTTTTAAATCCGCATTCGCTCCGAGCTGGTCTCTGACCCCTCCCACCTTCCTCTCCCTGGATTAAGGCTTCCCAGTGGTGCAGTGTGCATATGCAGACCTGTATTAAAACACACACACACACACACACACACCTCAAACGTACATATAAACACACACACATACACACACACACACACACACACACAGTGTCATTCAGTCACTGCTCCACTCACACACACTCACTCTCACACACCAAAAAACCTCACAAAGTGAACAGCTGCTGCAGCTGATGCTGTTCTCCTCTCTTGTGTGTTTAGCTCTCTTCTCTTCATTCTTGTCTTTCTTCTCTCTCCCTCTTTGTCTTTCACTCTCCACTCCTCTGTACGTTTATATCCGCTGCTAATGAATCTCACGCTTTCTTCACATTTCTGAGTTTCTCAATCTGCTGTTTATACCCCTGTCTTCTTCTCTTCCTCTTCTTGTTTCATCTCTCTTTCCTTTTTTCTTCCTCTTTGATATTCCTCTTTGCGTTTCTCGCTCTGCAACTCTGCTTCGTCTCCTTTTTGCTTTCCCTTCATCCTTCTCTTTTATTCCTCTCCTTTGTCTTCCTTCTTCCTTCCTTTCCTTTTCCTTTTCTCTCGCATGTTTTACTCTCCCTCCCTGCATCCTTGCCCCTCTAACCATGGATCTCTCCATTGTGTTCCTCTTCTCCCCCCCCCCTCCCCTCTCTCAGTGACTACATAATCAAAGAGAAGACAGTTCTCCTGCAGAAAAAAGACAATGAAGGTTTCGGATTTGTTCTGAGAGGGGCCAAGGGTAAGGACACATGTCTGCCATGCCTGTGCACATGTCTACAGTGTTATGGATGACTAATACACTAACACCGGCGACATAGTAATCAACACACACGCATAAACACACACAGACACACACATGCAGAAAAGAACTATTTTCTCACTCTCTCCTTCTCACTCAGATAAGTATAATTTGTGCAACCTTTGCAGCGTCTGATGCTCTGATGTGTGTGTGTGTGTGTGTGTGTGTGTGTGTGTGTGTGATTCTTTCACTGCAGCCCAAACACCCAT
The DNA here is from genome assembly GCA_017657215.1 of Limnothrissa miodon. Taxonomy (NCBI): domain Eukaryota; kingdom Metazoa; phylum Chordata; class Actinopteri; order Clupeiformes; family Clupeidae; genus Limnothrissa; species Limnothrissa miodon. Next base: position 2,164,200 of record JAGFZM010000175.1, on the reverse strand, counting down.
TGAGGAGTTCACTCCCACACCGGCATTCCCAGCGCTGCAGTACCTCGAGTCTGTTGATGAGGGAGGTGTGGCCTGGAGAGCCGGCCTACGGATGGGAGACTTCCTCATTGAGGTGTGTGTCAGCTCAATCTTGGGACGTGTAGCACTTTTTTTTATTTTTGTAGCATTTTTATTTGCCTCAATCTCCCCCACTCTTTCTTCTCCCTCCCTATCCAGGTGAATGGGCAGAATGTGGTTAAGGTGGGCCACAGACAGGTGGTTAACATGATCCGGCAAGGTGGCAACAGCCTGATGGTGAAGGTTGTCATGGTAACCCGCAATCCAGACTTGGACGATGGCACCAGAAAGAAAAGTAAGAGCGAAACTGCCTCTTCCAGTGAGGGTGATCTGATCTTGATGATTAGGGACATGAAAAAAACCTCATGATTAATGGTGATGAAGATGATGATGATGATGACTGTACCCGTGTCAGTATCATCACGCAAAACAGAGGTTTCACAGTGTCCCCTTAAGAATGGTGGTTATGCAGATGAATGTTGATTAGCGTTGATGAACAAGCATGCAAATACGACAAAGCTTTCGCTAGTGGGGAGTCTAATGAAGACAGCTGTATGATGAGACGCGGCGTGACACAACTTTTCCTCCCTCCCTCTTTCTCACTCTTCCTCTCTCTGTTTATCTTTCTCCCTCTATTTCTCTTTTCCTTTTGCTCCCTCCGTCCACAGTCCCTCAACAGAGTAAGAGGCTGAGTACGCCGGCAATAGCCCTGCGCTCCAAATCCATGACCTCGGAGCTGGAGGAGATGGGTAAGACTCAGCACAAAGGCGGGGGGGGGGGGGGCAGCAGGATGGAGATAGCAGGACAGAGGATGAAAGGGCCATGAGGAAGGAGGAAGGAAGGAAGTCTGTAGAGACAGGAAATGGAGGTAGAGAGGGAAGATTAGGCGGTAAATAGAGAGAGAGAAAGAGAGGGAAGGGAAGAAAAAGGATGTCAGGTGAGAGAAGAGCCTACAGAAGGAGGTGTGTTGCAGCAGCAAGAGAATAGAGCTGCAGGAGAAATGGAAGAGGAAAGGAGAGCCACTGTAAGGTTCAAAGACTGGAGCAGTGCACTATGGGTAATTTAGATAGGAAGAGGTTATGGACAGATGGAGGTGAAGAAGGACAGGTATAGTGTGAAATGGGGAGGGGGAAGAGGAGGACGTGTGGATGAGAGTCTCAATGCATTTCACTGTTCTTTCAGAGGTTCCACACTGTCACTACCAGCACCCCCACTACAGGTAACCCCTCCCCTCAGCTGCCCCCTCCGCCAATAAAAGCCCTCCTTTTCCACGCACCCCCGTGTGCCTCTTCACTGACCCGTTCCCTTTCGATTCTCACCCCTCCTTCTCCCAGCTTACCGCTTGCACCCCTCTCAGCTTGATATAGTGCCCCTACCCCCCCCAACCCAACCTACTGCCCCTTGCTCCGAACTGACCGCCCCCCCCACCCCCCCACCACACTACTCCTCCAATCTGGTTATAACAAAACCAAAAAAAAATCTAACTGGGAGCCTCTGCCGCCAGTGCCGTATGTGTGCGTGTGTGGATGTGTGTGTCCATGTTGTCACGGCAACTCCTCCATAGGGTAGGCGTCCCTTGAAAAGAAAAAAAAAAAGGCTCCGCGTGTCCCGCCAGCCTAGCCGCTCCTGCCGTGGGCACGGCAGCGACTGAGTGGAGGCAGATTAAGCGCGGCGATGGCGCGCCGATAACAACCGAGAATTAAAACTCCTACAGCTGACTTCAGTTAATTAACCGGCGCTGGTGGGTTCTTTTAATCACAAAGACCATCCATGCCACCAGCAGTCCTCCTGCCTGTTGTATGCTCTGAGATATGATTGCGCTTGTGTGTGTGCGTGTGTGTGTTGATCTTCACCGTGATTCTTCCCGTGACTTAACAAGTAGATCCCCCACACACTCTTCCAATTGCACTGTTCGGTATTGTTGACCAAAACTGGAGCTCTAGCTTGCTCCCCAGCTCGCCTGGGCTCAGAGCTGCTCAAGCTTGTCCTGCTGTCTCGGTATGACTCACATGCTGTTTGGCATAGCACACGCCGGCGTGAGTGTCAGCTGTTGAACTGTCTCCGAGCGAACCGCAAACTCACCACGGTGCTCCCGCAGTGAGAACCTGCCTCCCCCCCCCCCCAAACATAATTTTTAAAAATCCTCCAAGGTCTTTTTTTTTGTAATCGCTAAAGTTTCAAAGCCCTTGCTGTATTGGTGAGAAAAAGGATGAGAAATGGTCTCACTCGAGTCGTACTTAGTGATACCACAACAAATAGTAAAGCAACACATTTAGGTTTACCATGCAGCAAGCAGTCTCCTTTCACAGCAGCTCCCAAGCACACCGGTCACCACACAGGGCCAATATGTGCTACATGCACAGCAGGAGACATCATTCTTTGAAAGTCTTGTTTGTGTGCGACACACATCACTTTTCGATTACTGATTCCTGCAGGACATGCAGCATAGGTACTATGTTATAGTATCTATGGCTGTGGTGGTTGCTTCCTAAAGGCATGGAGATAAAACAGAGCCAAACAAGAGGTTGTAATAAAGCAGTAATGTTTTTAAAGCAATGCCTGGACATACCAGCACTGTCATTTGTGCTTATTCAAAGGCCCTCACATCGGGACGCAGGAACCTGGTCCAGCTGTTTGTCATTTTCATGTCAAAAACACTGCGAGCAATCGATTATGGCTGATACCCCTGCGCTGGAGAAAGGATTGATCTGCGTGGAGTGTCCTCCCTCGGGGGCCGCTGGGGCTCGGCCAAATGCTGACTGCAGCACTCAGAGGCTTGTGTGCGTGTGTGATTTTTGTTGATGTTTTTTTGGGCAGAAAACAACAATGTTTCCTTTTGTTGTTGTGTGTGTTTGTTTTGAATCGGATCGTGCCCACCTCACCTCTAGACCTGCTGCAGTGTCCGGGCTCACCTCCCTGTGGCCTCTCTTGGCAGATGGCAGCCAGAGCCATTTTGTTTTGTTTTTTTATCCCTCCATCAATAACTCAACTTTCCATTATTCCAGCAATTAATTTCCTGAATAAACATTCCCAATTGACTGTCTCACACAGCACAGATCTGCATTTTGTTTTCGTAGTAGTATTAGACTCACAACCTTAATGCAGTTACTCCCTTAGCGGTATAACCCATAAAGCGGTTCAAAGAGTTTATAAACTAATAACAGCTTGTAGGGCTTAATATTTTTGTTGAGATTTGTTGTTTCTTTTGAGACATTCACACACGTGACTGGTTTTCTGGTTTTCATCCATCGCCGATGATTAGTCACCAGTCCCCAGAGGACTTCCACCGACTCGCTCAAAGTCGCTCACGCACCCTGGAAGCATTACAGCTCCAACAAGAGGCTCATCTGATAGTCAACGCAGCTCAAACTCCCCTCCCTGATAAAGACATTCGTCATGCTTGTTATAACTGTGAAGCACTTAGTCACGCAAGCACATAAGCATGGGCACTAGCGTGCACAAACACACACTCACACTCACACACTCATTTGCACACAACACACACACACACACAATCACTCATTTAAACTAATTTAAACTCGACACACACTTTCTCTCATTTAGTCTCATTTAAAGGTATTTAAACTGTACACACTTGCTTATGCGTGCACACACACACACACACACACACCAATATAATATTCTCACAATAGTCCACTCCTTCACTGGTGGCTCTTAAACCCCCTCCCTGCACTCTGGTGTTCCACATGTTCTGTACTTGTGTTCTAACCACTAACACCTGACCTCTGACCCTTCTCCTCTCTTTGTCTGTCTCTGCCAACACCTAACAGTGGACAGAGGTGAGCTACATGTGTGTGTTTGTCTGTGTTTGTGTGTGTGTTTTTTTGCACAATGACATGTAGATACTGTAGACAGTGAAATAAATTTTGTTTCTTTGTGTGCTGAATGTTATATCATGTTTGCTTCTGGAAAATATCAGAGAAAATAGAAATGTCTGTTTTCTAAATATGCTTTAAGGATATTGTGTGTGTGTGTGTGTGTGTGTGTGTGAGAGAGGAGGGGTGAGTGTGAGTGTGTGAGTTTGAAGTATTCTGCAGAGTCAGTGTTAAGAGTAAGTGTAATTAAACATACTGTAATGGACCCAGTGAGTGCACAGTCGTATTGTTATTAATCTAGCTGTAATAAGAGCGAGCATAAATATCCTTAGCAGTGTGTGCTGTTCATATGGCTGTATAATACTGAGCTCTGTGTCTTCTCTTCTACTTTCCACAGCTGCCACACCATGGAAAAAAAAATCAGGTACAATGACCAATCTACATATTAATCCACACAGATGCACTCACACACAAGGCTGAAAACCCAAAGCGTGATGAAAAGAACCATCAACACTGCTGAAGCACTGAAGCATTTGCGGAACTGTTCGACTATTGTGTGTGCCTGTCTGAAACATTTGTTTTGAAAGATAGTCCCATAGGAATAATCTTTCATGTGTAACTTCATGTTCCAAGCAGCAGATGTAGCCTAAATAACTTTAGGCGTCTCACAAAGGTGTCTCATAAATAACATTTCCCGCTTTTTTTTTTTTTTTTTTTTTTTTTTCAAAAAACATGAAGGTAAATACGACTGATGATCATACAGGAGAGAATAGTTTGCTAGTGTTATTTCTTTAAAGAGACAATTCACACATTTTAATTTACAAATCTTTAATTGCAATTAGCCAGCTAGAGTAGCTAACTCAGCAATGCTATGTCAAACAATGTTGATATTGTCGAAACTGCCACGTTTAATAGCCATGTCATATATTAGTTACAGCTGCAACCTTAACCCATCGACCAAGTCTGCCAGTGTCAAAAACTCCTCAACCCTCTTTACCACACAGTGATGATACCGTTACAGGATAACGGTATCATTTATTTCTTTCTTCTTAAAAGCTCCTAACTTCTTGACCTTTTTCCTGTTGTTTCTGTAGAATTCGAATCCTCACAAGTTACAGAGAAGAAGAGGACAGTCTATCAGATGGCTTTGAGTAAGAGTCTTAGTATGTCTGTGTGGACTAATTTGGACCATCCACTTCATAGAAAGAATTTGTGTGTGTGTGTGTGTGTGTGTGTTTACTAATGAAAAAGCTTTTCTTCTGTCACTGTATCTCACTGTGCCCTGCTCAGATAAACTGGATGAGATTTTGGCTGCAGCTCAACAGACAATCAGCACCAATGAGGGGCCGGGGGTTCGGGCTCAGGGGTCAAAAAGAGAGCGAGGCCGCAGCTTTTACGGCAATGAGGTGTGCATGTATACAGTATATATTAACATATATTTACATAATGCAGATATAATGAGCTGTACAGTGTACATGTGTATATCCATTTCATTATTTATTTACATGTATATATGTGTGTGTGTGTGCGCACCTGCCAGTGTATATGGATATGTCCCTGAGACTGCATGATGTTTACTGCATGTGTTTACAGCATAATTGCAGAATACTGAATCACATGAATGGTATTAACACAAACACAAACTGAAGTCAATTATCTCTATATTAACACTGACTTGTCATATTGGAAAGCACATTCATAAAGTCTCTGTATCATTTTAATTGACTGTGTGGGCAAATGTTCACCACAAGGGAGCAGTAATTCACATATTGGTAAAATGATATTTGAGTAGCCTTATATTAACTGCTGTGATGTACAACACTGACAATATAATGCAAGCTCTCAGTATGTCTTCTGTGTAATTGTCCTGTCTTTGCTGGTGTCTGTGTGTGTCTCTGTCTGTCTGCCTACCTGTCTTTGTGTCGGCCTGTCTACGTGTCAATCTCATTGTGCTCCCTCTACCTCTTGCTCTCCCGTGCAGCCAAATTATGACCAGTCGGGGATGGGGATGATGTCGTCTGGGGCAGGGCTCGGCTATGACCGGGGTCAGTTTGCCACCGGCCATGGCCCTCCTCACGGTATGCTGCGACAGAAGTCCATCGGTGAGACTGTCCGACCTCCCAGCTGTCTGTCTGCCTGTCTGTTTGTCCGCCCACCTCAAGTCCCCCTCTGTCTGCTCAATCTTTAGTCCCCGAGACCTCTTTCTCTGTGTATTAGCAGGTAGCACAAATAGTGTCCTTAGATACAGTAGTGGCATTATTTGTTTTATTCTAGAATTATCTTTAGCACCATGAAATCTATGCTCAATGTGTGTGTGAGTTTCTCTGTGTGTGTGTGTATGTGTGTGTGTCTATGTGCACTTGTAAATGTTAGTGACTGACAACTGACAGTGCCATTCGGTGTGTACAGGCTTTAGAATTAATTTGGAACCAGAGCAAATGAACCAACTATGAAATAAGCAAGAGGTGTCCATTTGAATCTCCATACAAAAACTGTATAGCAGATGACTATTTCATGTGCATTTAGTTGGCTATGCAATGAAAGTTGAAATGGTGGCACATTGATGTTGGGCAGGCAAATGATTAAAAGGCTTAACACAAGTACCTTAACATGCCATAGCATTTGATGGAAGCTCTAGGCAAGGACAAAGGTACTTGTGAGATATCATTCTCATGACAGCACATAAGATGGACGCACATCTTTAAACATGACCAGGCAGACAGACCAACTTCTCAGTGGACACTCTCACTTGTACCCTGATGGCATGAGTTCTTATGTCAATCATTTCAGAATCACAGCCCTGGCATTTCCTGCATGCCATCTACCTACCAGATGCGTTCCCCTCCTCCTCCATAGGTTTCCATTTCCTACTTGTGTCAGTCGTCTCACCCTCTCTTCCATGTCATCTGTTCACAGGCTGCTCTGTCCATCATGTGGCCTTGTTCCCTCCATCCCTGTGCCACTCTTGTTCTCAAGGTGAATCCATCCTTTCCATCACATCTTCCCTTTCTCAATTGACCTCCTCTCCCCTTTCCCATCGGAATCTATCTTCTACCTCTCTTTCTTTTTCTGTCTTACTTCTTATATGTCTTTGGCTTTCTGCCTCTCCTTTCTCTTTCTCGGCCTTTCTTTTCCTCCCTTTCTTTCACCCCTCCTTTATCTCTCCTTCTCTCCTGCCCGTAGGGGTTCCTGAGGAGGAGAAACAATATCTCCATCCTCCGGCCATGAAGTTCGCTCGTAGCCTATCTGTCCCTGGCTCAGATGAAATCCCCCCTCCCCCGACGACAGCCCCTCCCGACCCCCCATTCTCATCAGCGCCCCCCCTAGGCTGGAGGGGCAAGAGCACCCAACAGTCATCCGCCGTGTCCGTTTCTCAGTCCACTGCCACCTCCACGCATTACCAGCTCTACCAGCAGTCCGTGCCCTTCAGCCACACCGGCAGGGTGGAGAGGGGCGGAGGTGCGCAACCAGACCATGCTGCCGCCTCCTACGCCCACCAGGCCCCCACCAGGACTGCCTCCCGCAAGGTGATTGGCTACCCGGGGGAGGTGCCCGGGGCCGCAGCAGGCATGGGCATGGGCGGCGCTAAAGCGGCGGGCTTGAGGAGGGGTTACAGTAACGCCGTGCCCCCGACGAGCATTGCCACCGTGATGCCCCAGCAGCAGATGCAGGCATCCCAGACCCAGAGCCAATCACGTGGCCCTGTAGACCAGCGTGGGGCAGGGTTGGGTGCTGGAGCAGGAGGTGGTGGGGTGGGAGCAGGGGTGGGTGGAGGCGGTGGCGGTGGCGTGCCAAAGGGCGGTGCTCGGCGGGGGAAGGGCCCTCTGGTCAAGCAGTCCAAGGTGGAGGACATGCGCTCGGCCCAGCTGGCAGCGCTGGGCGGGAAGGGCTCGGTGGAGAAGAGCTCCATCCCCATCCCCACAATCATCGTCAAGGCGCCCTCCACAAGCAGCAGCGGCCGCAGCAGCCAGGGCAGCAGTGTGGAGGCCGAGCCTCCCCCGGCCACCTCCACGGGCGCGGACGCAGACGGCTCTAAGCCCCCATCTGGAGCACCGCCACCGGCCCCCGCCATCACGCCGCCCGCTCCCCCGTCCATCCCAGCCCCACCGCCTCCTTCCATGCCCCCGGCGCTACCACCCTCGCTGCCCTCCATCCGAGCGCAGGACAGCCTGGACTTCACCAGCCAGTTTGGCGCCGCCATTGTTGGGGCTGCAAGGCGCGATCGCGAGCGCTTCCACGAGGCACGCCGAAAGAGTGCCTCCTTCTTCCTCTCGGCTGAGGAGGATCTGGGCGGACCCATCGTAGGAGGAGGTGGACTGGGAGCAGGAGGAAGGCTCGGAGCTTCGCAGCAGCAACAGCAGCAGCTGGGCGCCCAGCCCTCCCCCCGCTTGCGCCCATCCAAGTCCATAGACGAGGGCATGTTCTCAGGCGACACCTTCATCCACCAGGCCCGCAGCATGCCGCCGGCCTTCGGCCTGCACGAGTATTCCACCACAGCCACGTCTCAGATGGGCGACTACCAGCCCAAGTCGGTCCCGGTCGACTTCTACGGCGCCGGCCTCCGGACTCAACAGCAGCAGCAGCTGCAACAGCAACAACAACAGATGCAGCCTACCACCACTTTCATCCACCCGCTGACGGGGAAGGTCCTGGACCCGTCGTCCCCGCTGGGCTTGGCCCTGGCTGCCCGGGAGCGTGCCCTAAAAGACGATACCCGCATGCGGCGCGACCGCACCGCCACCGAGCACATCTTCGCCCGGCAGATGTCCAGTGTGGGGGTTTTCCCTTCCTCAATGGCATCAGCTGGCGGCGTGGTCGTCTCCTCTGCGCCCTCTCACTCGTCGGGCACGTCATCCTACCTGGTCACGTCTTCCTCGCTGGCAGCCACCACAACGTCCACGCGCCCGCCTTCACCCAGGATCCTGCGCTGGGGCGAGGAAGGCTCCAGCTCGGAGCGCGAGAGGGACACGGCCGGACCGGCGGCGGGACCTGGTGGGGGTGGGAGCGGAGGTGCAGCTCCTCGCGAGGGTTTGAGGGTGCGCTTCTCGGAGGACAAGACGGTTCACACGCACCACTACCAGGCCCAGCAGCAGCAGCAGCAGCACTACCAGCCCACCTACAAAGAGCGCGAGCGGGAACGCCAGAGGGAGAGGTCCCGGGAAAGGGACGCGGAGCGGGCGCAGAGAACTCAGACGCCACCGTCCCAGCAGCAGCAACAGCAGCAGCAGCTGCAGCAGCAGGCATCCCAGCAGCCCCGGCGGCCGTCTTTCCTGCGCATGGAGAGCGAAGCGGGCTCCTATATCCTGTCTCTCACTCCTCCCTCCCCGCCTGCCATGACCACCCAGACCCCGGCAGCAGGAGGTGCAGGGGGTGAGCGGGGTGCAGGCAGTGGCTCCGGGGGCCTCATGGTCCTCCCGCCCCCAGCTCCCTCTGTGGACGCCGATGACGAGTTTGTGTTTGCTGACCCGCTGCCGCCACCGCTAGAGTTCGCCAACAGCTTTGACCGGGGCATCTCGTCGAGTGGCATGAGCGCCTACGCCAGCCTGGTGGCCAACAGCATGGTATCCCGCCAACAGCATCAGCAGCAACAACAACAACAGCAGCAGCAACAGCGGCAGCAGCATCAGCAACAGCAGCAGTACAGGGTCCCCCAGGCCCCTCCCCCGCCTCCACCTCCCCCTCCTCCACCACCCCCACCCCCACAAAGGGACTCCTACATCCTGACGGGCTACTCCCATCAGACCCCCTTACCCTCTCCCCAGGCCGGAGACTCCACCACCTCCAGCCTCACCTCTTACGACAGCGAGGTGGCCAACCTGACTCAGTCAGCCCCGTCGCCCTCCTCCCCACACACCCAGCCCCCAGTCTCCCCGTCCCACGGCGGCATCTCCCACTCCCACTCTCATGCCCACACCTCCTCTTCCACCTCCATGGGCCTCCAGCCATCTGGTCTGCCTCCCCCGCCCAGTGTCTCGCCACCTCCACCCCCAACCTCGACCGCTCCCTACCACCACCACCGGGCCTACGGCCTCACTCAGCAGCAGCAACAACAGCAGCAGCAGCAGTCGCAGCATCACCTGTACAACAGCTCTCACGCAGTGGCAGCAGTAACAGGACGGGCCACCTCCCCAACCCCTCCACCCCACTCCATCAGCACAGTGCCACCACCCCCAGCTTACAGGAGCCCGTCGCCCGTACCCACGTCCATGGCCTCCGTCCCCCATCGGGGGGTCTCGCCGGTTCCCCCTCCTGCCGCCTCTAGCGCTGCCTCTGTGACCAGCTCAGCACTGGGCGAGCGTACCGCCACAGTGTCAACGGTTGCCACAGGTGGCGGGCTGCGCAGAGCGTCTGACCACCGGGCGCCCGCGGTGGCCGCAGCCACCTCCTCCAAGAGCGGCGAGTCCCAGGAGACGGTGGTTGATTCGGGCATCGAGGAGCTGGACAGCCGGAGCAGCAGCGACCATCACCTAGACAGCATCCTGGCCATGAGCCGCGCCGAGAGGCTGGAGCGGGGTGGTGGCGTGCTGCCTGGCGAGGGCGACAGAGTCAGTGCCGACCTCCTGGAGTCTTACATGAGCTACCTGGACGGACAGTCCTTCGAGATGCACAACGCCAAGACGGCCGCCGGCGCTGGCGCCGCCGGGTCCACCTCCGCGGCCCCCGGCTCGGCCGCTTCCACCTACCCGAAAGTGCAGCGGTACCGTGAGGGCGTTACCCGTCGGCAGACCAGCACGGCACCTGCTGCCTACCGCCGCCGCGAGCAGCGAGCAGAGGAAGAGGAGGAAGAGGAAGAAGCAGATGCCGTTGCTGCGGCCGCAGCGGCTGCGGCGGAACGACAAACCGAGGAGGACAGCTACCGGGTGAGGGACACGCAAAACCTTAGCCGCTCCTCCATCATGTACTATGAGCGGCCCCGCACGCCCGAGATGAAGTCTATGTGGGGTGACGGAGCACAGATGTCAGCCACGGCCTCCGGACAGGGCCTTGGCAGGGACGAGGGAGGGGTGCAGAGTTATATTGAGGGGCGCAAGCTGCACCCACCCATATCCGGCATGAAGGCCAGCATCATCAATGAACTGAGTAGCAAACTACACGAGAGGAACAAAAGCTTGGAGAGCTGGGGCAGCCAGAGGTCACTTGCCAGACACAGGTGAGTGAGTATGTGTGTGTGTGTGTGAAATGTGTGATTGTGTGTGTGTGTGTGGCTCTTGTAGTGGTGCGGTGGAATCAGAAATCTATTTATTGTGTTGCACAGGCTCTTTGTCCTTATTTATGTTCTCGATAGTTTGCAAGGGCCATCGTTAGTTTGTTCAAGCAGGGTGTAAGGGCAAGTACTCTTTTACACACATGGCGCTTTAGAAATGACATCTTTGCCCTTTTAAGACCCGTCTTGCTTCGTGAGTATCCTGCTCAATTCAGCTTGATTAATGTTCAGTAAAAATGGAACTAGTTTCATAGTGGCAAAAACTGAAATAGTTTTATAACAGTAAACACAGCGCAGATCCTGGAACCTCTAGAGCAAGAAGTAAAGCACCAGCTAGTCCTGTGGCCTTGAAGTCGGCAATAGTCTTGAATAAAGCAAGGCAGACATTAGGGGCTGAAAAAAATGCCTATTTTCACACAGAAATGCATCTTTTTGATGCAGAATGGAATGGATACAAAATGCAACACTGACAATAGTTTAGTTATCAGAGTGATCAGCCGCTCATTGTGCTGGTACAGTTCTCAAGCAACCAGCCACCATTAAATTAGACAACAAAAATAGAAGGCAACTCTCTACAGTGCAGCAGGAGGAGGCAAACGAGACTGAGTGGACAGGGCTAGGGTACCCTAAAGGTGCAGTCAGCCATGCTTGTGGATGTCATGTTTGTTAATGAGGGGATATTTGTTTTATACATAACATCTCTTAGTGCACCTATAAATGCCTGTGTGTAATTATACTATAGGTCATGGTGATGAGGAACAGTGTAATTACAGCTAGTGTGTTTTTCACAGGGAAATGTCCCATATGGAGAAGAGTAAGGATAGGTTAGGTTACTAAATATCATAGTGTCTGAATGACTCACCACCAGCTAATTCATATTGCGTATGGTATGTATGTATGGTATATATATATATATATATATATATATATAGGCTACAGTGTATTTTGAACATCAATTTCAATATGATCTGGCATGCCTGGGGGTAAGGAGAGGTTTGGTAATTCATTCCCCAGATAAGGTTGGATTTTGACATGAGTCCAAACTAGGGTGGAGACAGAGAGAAGTTCTAAATTACAGAAGTTATGAACTTTGGCCATCTTGAGCACCACAGCTTCTCAGGATCATCACTATAGCACAATATGAAAACAAAGACAGGTTGAAGGCCTATTGGACCTAATTATTAGTAACATTTATCAGATCTATAATACATTGTTTCTCACAAACTACGGCACTAGCTACGGTTTTCAGACATGAGAGAAAAGCATATCCGCAATTGAGAAAGCAGTTCATTTCTTTCTTCTTTAAAAACACTTCAGTGTGGTGTGTAATTCACTGACAGTCTGCAGTGACACTTAAATACTACACTATAAATACTACAGGTATTTTACTTCCTTCCTTGTTTGCATTTGATGATACCATCAGTCAGGCTTATTTCCATGTTATAATGTGGATGTTTTTTGGATGTTTTTATAATGTTTTTTTTTATGTTATAATGTTTTATAATGTTTTTCCCCACTATAGAATCATTCAAGCTAGTGATCTGTTCATTGTGTGAGTGTCTTAAATTGGTTTGGTTTGTTTTAGTAAAAAGGTGTGTGTATTTAGCGGTCTAGTTTTGCCATATGTCTGTGTTTAAACTCTGCCTCTTTCTCTGTGTCCTCCCTGCCCCACCAACTGTGTGTTCACGCTTAATCATCCCCAACATCTGTCTGTGTGTCAATCATCCAGACACAGGTAAAGTGCTCATACTTTACTTAAAGTCCTAAGTCCATCTCCCGCTTCTCCTTGTCTCACTGTGCTCCTTTCAACTCTTCCCTCCCTCCCCAGGTTCTCCGAAGACTCCACGGCAGCCCTGAGTCCTCCCTCTGTCCGCTCTCCCTCACCCTCCCCCCTGTCGCACTCGCAGCCCTCCTTGGCTCCCTCCCCGACCGCTGGCTCCCAGTCGGGCCACTACTCCAGCTGGGCACGCTCGCCCTCGCCCCAGCCCCCGTCTGCAGTCTCCGGCTCTTCCCAAGCGGCCCCAGCCGCCCGCTCTCATTCCCCCGTCTCCCCCAGCGCTTACTCTCCGTACCCGACTTCCCCCAAGCACCGGCCCGTGTACCGCACCAAAGCGTTGGAGTTCCAGTTCATCCCTAGCCGGGAGCGCAAGGGCGATGCCCAGCAGCGTCGCCGCGCCCCGAGCCCGCTCATCTCGCCATCGGACCGGCCCAAGCTGGGCCCGCCGCGGCCTTCGTCGCTGCCCATCCTCCCCACCACGCCGCTCTACAGCAGCCTGTATGACCTGCGCGGTTCCATCACGCCGCCCTCGCCCGCCAACCCACTGGGCGACCCTTACTTCTCGCCCTCCCCGCCGCTCTTTGCGCCGTCGGGGGCACCTCCGCCGCCCAACGCCTCGCTGGTGGTGTCGCGCTCACTCTCGCCCACACACTTCCTCTCGGGCACGTCGTCGCCACCGTTGCACCCCATACCTCCGCCGACCTGCCTCAGTTACCCCCACCTGCCGCCGCCATCCCCCTCCAAGCCCTTCGCCTCCAAGCCGCTGCCCTACTGGACCAAGTATGACGTGGCCGACTGGCTGGGATACCTGAACCTGGCCGAGCACCGTGAGCGCTTCCTGGACAACGAGATCGACGGCACGCACCTGCCTTCTCTCACCAAGGACGACTACCTGGACTTGGGCGTGACCCGTGTGGGCCACCGCATGAACATCGAGAGGGCACTGCGCCGCGTGATGGACAGGTGAGAGAGGTGAGAGATGTGAGATAGAGAGAGGGAGGGTGTAGAGAGAGAGAGAAAGAAAGAAAGAAAAGGAAGTGTAAGGAAAAGAAGGTGCTGTTGTGTCTGCCAAGGCGCACCCCACCCCTTCCAGACTACTCAACTCCTGGCAACATGCATGATTGATCTTTGCACCATAGTGTTAGAAAACATCCGCTTAACAGAGAGAAAATGCAAAGAGAGGGAAATATAGCGGCAACTCCTATCAAACCCAAACTCTGCTTTTCCTTTTCCCCTCTTTTGAAGGCTCTCCAGTAGTCCCTTTCCTGTCTCTGTTCTCTCTCCCCGGGATGGACAGACAGAGAGATTGAGGGACGAGGGAATGAGAAGCTGAGGTGGAGTAGAAAAAAAGGACAATGAAGGTGTGTATGCGTGTCTGTGTGTGGGTGTGTGTGTCTCTGTGTGTGTGTACTGTATGAGAGAGAGAGAGAGAGAGAGAGAGAGAGAAAGAGAGACAGAGAGTGAGTGAGAGAGAAAGACAGAGAGAGAGAGTGAAAAAAGTGAGAGGAAGAAAGCGTGTGTGTGAGTGAGTGAAACGTCAAGAAAGAAAGAAATGGGAAGCAGAGGCAAGAAGAGACTCAACCACTGCTGCTATCAAAGGTGAATATTCAAATGGTACAGCCTGGAGTGGAAAGGACTTCACCATCAGCAGACTTTGCATCACAACCAACTATTGGATGGCTAAAGGGCTGAAGATTAATATATGTGAATATGCCCAGGGTATACACTCAAAGACACCTACACGTGCGTGCACACACACACACACACACACACACACACTGACAAGCATGTGCCTCACAGCAACACACATAATCACAGCCCAACAACAACATGCATACCCACACACACACACACGATACAAGCACATTCACTAAGAGAAATATCCTGAATGAAATAAAGGAATCAAGTTATGGCCATGACCAAAATAGCTGGCAACTTGGTAACAAAAAGCCAAAAATAACAGATACAATCAATTATTTAAGCTTTCCCCTATTTTTGTTAATTCCAACAGGTAATTCAGAAAAGAGTGTGTGTAGAAAAAGTGATGACAACTAACTTTTACCTGTTCGCTCTTCCGTTCTTTTGCACCATCATCAGTGACCTTGAGTTCCGGTGCTTTATTTAGCCTGTTGGATCAATGTTCAAGAGCCTTCTCCACCGTTAATAAAAATCCTTAAAGCTTAACTCATGGAAGCTTGGTGTAAGTAAACAATTGACTGAGTCTTTAAGTGAGGGTGGTTGCGATTGGCTATTTGTACAGCGATTTTCATTCTTATTGGTAGAGCCATGTCACCCACAGGACATAATCGAAAGGGGTTTGCATTGCATAATGTCATCATGTGTCTTGGTAAATGGCCTGAATGTGTCACGTTGTGACAGACTGACATGTACACAGGCCGTCTTCTTGGGCCCGTGGCGGTTTGCAAAGCAAATCCATCCTGTGTTGTCGAAGGCCCAACCTTAGCCAGAGGTGTGACCGGTGAAATCTATGTGTGTACGTCGGAGCAGCTAGAGAATTTAGAGTAACAGATGTTGTAATCGGTGGCACTTACTGTACGCATGCATTTAGTTAGTAGGTTGGCTCGCTTTGCACTCTGGTGTCGCCTGAGAAAGCCGTGGGCTGGGCCGGGGTTTGCGTCATATTCAAGGGGAGAACTCTGCCTGGCAGCCAGTTTACGCAGGTGACCCCAGTAGTTTGAAAAGAAGCCCAGTTCCTTTCTTGTCTTCTTGCCCCATCCACACCTGTTTGAATAGTGTGAATGTGATTGGTGGAGATGTGTTTTGTAGGAGTCAGCATGATTGATATATTTGTTCTCTTACCTCACCACAATGGGGGGGGACTCTGTCCGCAGATGGACCTTTGGGTTCTGTTGTATTTCGCTACAGCTTCTTAATAATCTTACAATGACATAAAATTATATATTTATAATATAATATATAAAGTATATATATATATATTATAGATATACAGACTGGTCACTGTATTTCAAATCTGTAGCAAAAATAAGTGCCCAGACCAACAGTAGATCAAACACACACAAACACACTCACAAACACATTCAAAGAAACTCAATCTCACAGTAAACACACTGACACCAATTGTACAGAACAATGAAACAAAACCTTCCACTTGAACGACGCGCACTCACACACACTCTCACATACACGCAAACCTTCATATATTATAAAAGATGGGACACCTTAAATGTCTGTATGAATCATCACTGACATGGACTTTAAAAAAAATAATCTGTAAGATGAAACCAGAGATGTAACATTGTACAAAATATTATGCTATAAGAATTGTCAAACTTTTTACATGAGATGGAGGAACTGAACTGACTGACTCCTAGACCTACAACAACTCTAAAGCTACCATGGGCAAGGTTGGGGGAATGGGCTGGGGTGCGGGTGGGAGCTTGGAGAGGGCAGGGTTGAGGGGGTCACAGTCCCATTAGGAAGAACAAGCGAGATCAAGAGGGGGGAGGAGGAGGAGGAAAGAGTCAAAACTGCCTAAATCTTTCTCTTTCCTGTCCAATGCCTCCTCTACCCTGGGACCCTCCACACGGCACTTTTTCTACAGAAGCAGAGGAGGAAGAGGAAGCCTGCTTAAGGGATGCGCACTCACATCTGTTTTAATACGACAATTGTTATTCTAACAATTTTTAAACTTTGAGAAAAAAGGGTATGGAACACTGCTATTGATATAGAAAATTGTTATTATTGCTGCCATTAATATCACTGGCCTTGTTGTTATCACCATTCATGTCTCCCTTTTTTGCTTTCTAAATTCCACTGTGTTGTCCATGGTAAGGCCCATGGCAAAGGGTTCAAGAGGTGTGAGTTTTTTAATACTTTCTATGCTTGCATTGCTACCGCTCCATTTCAGCACCCCAATATCCCAACATTTATTTTTGATTGTTGGTGGACAAGTGTTTTGAGAGCTGCATCTTCTTTTAAAACCTATCTGGTTGCCTCTGTGATCAACAGAGACGTTAAATAAACCGAGGTGTTTATTTTTTGACCCCTCAGCTACCTTGTGCTATTGTCAGTTATAGCCGTAGAGCTCTTCCATTGTCCAATCCCAACTGATGTTTGCTTTGTTTAGGAATGCAGCGACTACCATTGGCAGGGAAGTGTACAATGACAAAAATGATGGCAAGAATGGCTGCACATTCTTTGCGTCTTTTGTTTAGTTGTTTGACAGTCTCTGGAATTTGTCTCATCTTGTTGTTGCTCTGCCCCACTGTATCACTCGCACTTGCTGAAATCAACACAAAGGGCTCCTCCTTCCCCTCACTGCAACTGGCTGAACCCATCACTGCTCTGACTCATTAGCCATTCATCCCTTTCTCCTTTCTCCAGCTTTTTCCACGTTTGATGCATTTTTCTTTTCCAAATATTTTTTAAGTGGCTTTTAATTTAGTGCATGGATTTCAATCCTCTCATTCATCAGTTTTGTTTTGCAAACAACATAAAAACACAAATTCATTTTTTCATCCACCCTGCTGATTCATGTCCACCTGCCTATTCTTTTTTTCTTTTTGCAAATTGAGCTTGTTTCTCAGTGTGATGACAGCAAGGACAGTGACATACATGATCATCCTAATCCTACTACTTAAAAAAAAAAAAAAAGAATTCAAAAGTTCTAAACAATCTCTGTCTTCCAGCTACTGTTTAAACATGGAGAAAAAAGATACAGTTGATTTGATATTTATCCAGAATGCTTTCTACACAATCTGCACCTCCTCTTTCTCTGCAGCTGCCCCCCTCCACCAGTCTCCTTCTTGTCCATGGCTTTGCGTTTTTCCACAGTTGCCTCACCACCTGAAAACCCCCACCTCCTTTTCCCCACCTTGTCTTTCGACACAACCGCACACTGCCACCTCCTGTGAGGGAGACCCAAACGCCTCAGAGGCTTGGCCAGTGTGGTCCACACCAAGGCCTAGACCTGCTCCATCCCACTGTGAATCTTTTGCTGTGCCCCATCCGCATGGACAGATTGTGACTGGTCCACTTTGGTGACGGGCAACGGGTCACTTCTGTGCACTTCTCAAGTACTCAAGTAGCCTGTGGTCAGATGACCAAGGTTTAGGAAGGGGCAGCAACAAAAAAAGAGGAAAGAAAAGTGGAACGAATTATATGGCTGGTCAGGAGGTGTAGAGAGCATCTTTTTTGTTTCCTTTTAAGAAAAAATGAACTATGATGAGAAGAGAGATTATTTACAGACTATATATGTATATGTGATCTACATATACACACATTCATATACGCATATATAAGAATTAAAAATGTTTTAAGATATGAATAAATTATTAGTTATAATAAAGATGCAGGAATAATTCTGTGCAAGTCGTTAGTGTGATGTTTTCAGTCTGTTTCTTTTGTAAAGAGAATGTGTCTCACTTTGGTGTGGCTTCCATAAAGCACTTAAGTTCTAAAAAAAATGAACTTACAGGGCATGTACAAAAGCTGTAAATTGGTATGCTTAGCAGATCAGTAGGCCTATGTGCAGAAGCTAGATCACAGAAGCAGCTTGATTCATATAAAATCTTTAATCAGGGTTCTCTTTTTTTACTGACAATTTCAAAACTTTTCCATCACTTTTTAATTACCTAAAGTGAATTTTCCTTGACATTACAGCACCCTAAGTGTGTAATTTAGCATACATTTAAGGCCAAGTCTGAAGCGTTAACTTCCACTGACTTTAAGGTGGGTCAGTCAATGCCAATTAATTCATCATTAAAACAAAAGCCAAATATGACAATGACTTTCAAGATCATGGTATAGTAAGCCAGTAGCCTAGTGGACTTAACACTATTGTAGGCTGTAATCATAGCCTTATAACTGAACAGAACACTAATTGCATTACTTCCCACCAACCTTCAGTGAATTGAAAACAAATCCATTACTTTTTCCACACCTGGGAAAATACAGATTTGATTTCCATGACTGGGAACCCTGTTTAATGCAGATCCAGTTCATCTGCAGGACACAAAACTTCACTTTTCCTATACACTGCTTTGTTTGAAATCAGGCAAGATGAAGCCTTGAAGCGTTTCAGCAAATGTGTTGAGCTTCATATGCTCACTAAAGCCATCTAAAAGTGAGCAAATGGGACAGAAAAAAACTAATGTCTACATGGTTTAATTGTACTAAATGGGTTTAAATATCTCTACCAAGCATGCACTCAACCTCACAGCTAATCTAGCCAATCAAGCTATCAATATAAACTATCATGCATGTTGAGATTAACACTGCCCTTTCAAAATGGTTCCCATTTGAAAAATGCTTCCTTGGCAAATTTTTAGTTCCAGGCAAATCAAGGCCATTTACACACACAAATTGCACTCTGGAGTGTCCATTTAATGGACCACATCAATTTATATTAGATAGTCCAGGACTACTCATACAGGGCCAAATTTGGATCCAAGTGTTTTTTTTGTACACACACACACACAAAAATGACCACCCAACATCAATTTCAGAGTTTATTTGGCACAAGTTCTACAATAGAGCAGAATTTGGATATTTAATTTACAACTAGCACCACAATAGCAGGAGACAAAAGGGACAATTCAACATGCATGCTGAACATCCAGGGACCATGCTTCAATGGTCACCTGAGGCTGGTGAAATGTAGTGCGAAACAGACACAACTTAAATTTTCAACAGCTTGTCAGCAACAGCCAACTCAGACTCAATCATTAAGGGACACCAACCTCTGAAGTCCATCACCAAGGTAGAAACTTTTGCCATCTGTGGAATTAAAGGATATGATTGGTTAGGATTCTCGTTAAAAAAAGTAACCGGTAAAGTTAAATAAACCTGGTCGTCTCTTCAGACTCTGCCATGTTAACTGCAGAGCGCACATTGTTCCCCACAGACATTCAGAGCCCAGTGCAAGACATCACAAGAGACCCATTTTGTTGAC
>JAGFZM010000175.1:2133338-2144382 GCA_017657215.1 Limnothrissa miodon | reverse complement strand
GAAATCAGTCACCTAGGTAGAAACGCTTGCCATCTGTGGAATTAAAGGATATGATTCATTATGATTTCTCGTTAAAAAAGTAATCCAGTAACGTTAAATCAATTTGACCGTCTCTTCAGACTCTACCATGTCAACAGCAGAGCGCACATTGTTCCCCACAGTTATTCAGAGCCCAGTGCAAGACATCAGAAGAGACCAATTGTAAACCATTATGTTTACATGGACTTCATTATTTACATTTCACCGGCATAATAGAACCGATAGTTGATTGTTGGTGGACACGTTACAGCGAACCCCACGTGTGGCTAGTTCCGGTAAGTTTGGATTAAATACAAGATTGAAGCATGATACACAACCCAAGTCAGCATCGATTCATAATCAAAGCAAATGGTTGGGTTAAATAGGATTATCAGATACGCTTATTGTCTTAACAACCAAATAACAACCTTAAAAATTCTACTCACAATAAAGAATGCAATGCACTATCAAGTTGTCTTCTGTTAGACCATTAAGTGAGACCGCCCACGATGCCACGAATCGTATTTATACGTTCTTCTCAAAGGACCCTTAGGTACCCAAGTTATCGCCTGTTTTTAAATTATTCTCATTTATTTTAAATCCGATCACCAAGAATAACGTTACCTTTCGCCACCCTTCCTATTTGAGTTGAATAATTGAATATATATATAAACCTGTATATATATATATATAGACACACTAGGACTCATTTGTTCAGTCTATTTCACTTGTTTTTCAATATGATTTTGGATGAGATTACTGTGAGCTAAACTTTTTAAGATTACTAAAGTAAAAATCACAAAACAATGCAAAACTTTTTAGACGCCACACAATGCATTGTGAAACGTTTAAAAAGGCTACCACTGAAAATGAGACTGTAAGCGAACATCAGAGCCAAAGGGCGCAACCATCTCTGGCGCTACTAGCAGCACATGTTACATGTGTACACAGTGCAGCTCACTGGACATGTGAAGAATAACAGCCGAAATGTAGGTTATGCCTAGCTATAAAGTAACTGAGATAGATGAAATTCGGTCACCTTTTTCCTTCTTGTTATCCACTTTCAGATAGGACCAGTTCCTGTTGTGTCTGATGAAACCACGACCAAAATTTCTAATAGGCCTACTTTCTGTGATCAAATTAGATACGGTAGGCCTAAAACTACCGGTATTGGATTGTATTTGATGAGAGAATGCTGCACATGTGAGGAAGGAAGGCTAGTCCCAAAGCAGTGAAGTGTCTTACAGAATTACATTTGCTGAGTTTACAGCCTGTTTTGAAATTTCATGTTATATGAGATTTTTTATGGAACTTAGGGTAGAACTTTTCTCATATTTTCCCTTAGTTGAAATCTACCGTAGGTCTGTTATGTGGTGTGTCTAAATTTGTAAAGCACAATGAGGTGGTATGCAGTCTTGGTCTCTTTTATAAATTCTCTGATGGAAAAAATCTCCACCTAATTCATTTTCAGAAATGTAAAAATAGAATCCTACAGAAAGAGTCTGGGGCCATTAATACACAGCCATGTTAAACTTTTTTTTGTAGGCTACAATTATTTGGGATAATGTAACCAGGGCGTCTTTATAGGCTAGGCCTACCGATCACTGCTCCGTAAAAGGAAATGTTTTTGTTTCAGATGCAGAGATTTGCAACACCATTCTACGTATTTTCATTATAAGTTTACGAGGTTTTGCATTAAAACAAAAGGGAGCTTTTGCTACTGTTAATGTATTACAGTATGAGTAGCCTACAATTTCTTTTTGTAGTGTGTGATTATACAGCTATTGCATTGAAAATTGTGTGTTTGTGTGCATGCACTTGTGTGTGCTGTCCTTCCACAAAGCCACATCCAAAAGCTGTTTCATAGAAATATGATACATTATTCTCTCTCCCTTACCCTCTGTTTCCAGGGCATATCTTTGCCAACTGAGCTTGATTCTACAAACACCCTGTGGACAAGATGTTCCATCTGGTTTCAGGAAAAGTATATTTTTCCCAGCACTGCCTGCGTATGGTACACAGAGTCTTTTGTTTTATCAGTATTGTAACAATTCCATCACTTCATTCAGCCTCTACCAGTCAGGGTCACTAGTTTAAAGGTGCAGTGACTATGCGCTTGTTCACCACAGACAAGGCCACCCTGCATTCATGAACAGTTTGTCGAGAGCTCAAGCAGGAGTAGGAGAGGGAGGGTGGGACAGGGGGAAGAGAGAGCAGCGGGGTGTGTGTGTGTGTGTGTGTATGGGGGGGCTGTTTAGCTCTGTGATACAGCGAGCAAGAAGCCTAGTTTCCTGCAGCTGTTTTCTGTGAGAAAGGGAACGAGGGAAAGGGAGGAGAGGAGGGAGAAAGAGAGAGAGAGAGAGTGGAAGCCACCTCACCAAACACAGAAGACGGGCCAAAAGGAGGGAGAAAGGAAGAGAAAAAAAGAAAAGCAAAAACGGAAAAGTGTGTGCCAGAGACAGAAGGAGGGAATAGACTGACCACAGGAGGAAAAAAAGGGAGAGGACACTGAAAGCTGAGGACGGAGAGAAGAGACAACCGGAGCTGAAGAAACGCAACTTTCCAAGCCAACTACCCCCAGGAGGACACTCACAGGGGAACAGTTTGGGGTACGTATTTCTCTGCACTTTTTCTCCCTGTGATCTCAGCGCTCTTTGTGTGAAATCTCCTCAAACCTTATGCCTCCGGCTCCTGATGCTTTTCTATTTCTGTCAAATGCGCTCATACATTGCTATATATTTCCAGCTTGCGCGGGCATGATTGCTAGAGGTATGTGTGGCAGTAGGGACGGGGATAGCGGTTGGCAGAGAATGGGGGCAGAGAACGTGCGCCAGGGTGGGTGAGGGGAGTTTTAGGGGGACAGAAGAGGGAACCAAACAGGGGTGGTTTGTAGTTGACAAAAGAAATGGAAACTTTTATATAAATTGCCAAACCAGCCCATCTGAACTGGCTCAAGTAGAAACATTTATGTGTAGAGGCCAACTTTTGCACCCTATATCAGCCCACAAATAGAGAGTTATTTCAGCTAGACGGATTAACAAAAAAGGGCTTTGGCTGACTGAAATGCTATAATGTTTCAACATTTTAACAACACTGTACTGTTTTTATCATTCTTTGTAATTACCCCGAGGGGGAAAACATATAAAACTTTTAACTGCTGTAGTTCTGGACTGCTTTGTACTCGTGACAGTATCTTTGTGCCCTGTCAGACCATCCAGTATACATGAAACTAATGGTGATGCCACATGTTTGTTTTTAGTTAGTAATTCTT
Organism: Limnothrissa miodon; assembly: GCA_017657215.1. NCBI lineage: Eukaryota > Metazoa > Chordata > Actinopteri > Clupeiformes > Clupeidae > Limnothrissa > Limnothrissa miodon. Next base: position 2,141,093 of record JAGFZM010000175.1, on the reverse strand, counting down.
AGAGTTAGTAGTTTTATTTAGTCATTCTTAGAGTTCATAAACACAGAGAAGGATATGACTGAAATGTGCTGGCTGCTGAGATGGTGCAAAAATATTCTATAAGATGGAAGCTTGGGGACGTACAGAATTCCATACAAATCCCCTCTGAGTACATGGTAGTTTGATGGGAGGGAAGGGGACAAAGAGGAAGCAGGAAGTGGGGTCAAAGGTCAACTAGGGGAAGATTTATTACATCCGTGACCCCCTGTGATGAGAAAAAGGCAAATTTAGTGAGTGTGCTCCCGTCATAGCCCCAAAAAATATTGAGCACATACAGCATACCATATCACACTGAGAGAGAGGCAGGGATTGCGAGGTAATTCCACTGGTCTTTATTATTCTGTTTATCCAAGTGTATGTGCCATCTTTTTGTATCTCCACCTAGAAAAGAATTAAGACTCATTTAATGGTTTAAAGATACACACTTTAATGTAGTATGGTACATTAATGTGGTACAGGATTTCTACAGTGTGTGGTATAAGATACACAGTTTGATACGTTTTTTAATACGGTACAAGATGTCTGCAGTCTGGTTAGTGTGTGGGATATATATATATGTGTGTGTGTGTTTGAGTTTGTGTGACTTCTATGCTATGTTAGGTATTTGAAACCATCCTTGTCAATCAGCTTGTTCATCTACACAAGTGTCGTGCAACATTCGCATTTTGTCTTGTTTGGACATGTTTGCATGCGTGTTTATAAGAGCTTGCATTGTTCCTGGGTCTCAGTGCTTCAACCCACCAGCATGGGGAGAGACATTAGGGGAGAAGTGGGTGGGAGTTGACCTTTCACCTCTGTTTATTTTGGGATAGCTCATCTTTCAATGCTTGGAATTCTGGGTAAGGGCATTCCATGTGCAATCCCTCCAACGAATGCTAAACATCTGAGCGTCTGACATAGATATTAGTCTTGCCAGTACTAGAGACCACTTTAGCAAATGGTCAGGCACAGCGCAAGGCACAGCCAGGGTATATTCTCAGACCCTATACAAACCAGTTTTAGGCCTAGCCTTATTACATTGTCAAACTACAGCACGTGTTAGTGGGCTTTGAAGGTTGTTTGTTTCCTAGATAATTATGGGGTAGCTACATTGTTCCACCTGGTTTCTGTCTTGTGAGACAGTGTACTATGTTGTGCTGGGTCATTGCATTGCCCTTTGTGTTTCACTGGAGCAGATTTTCAGAGCATATGGAGTGCATTTGAGCAGTGCTTGTGTTCTCTGGAGGCCGAGTTGTCGACATTACGCATTTATATTTATGCTTGATGAAATGGAGTGCAGCATAATTTAATGCATTTTAATTATTCCCGTCAGCTCTTGTTGTTACCATATGTCCTCATTAAAGGTCAGATTTTTCTCTTGAAAAGTGATATTTTCTGTTCTCTTTTAATGTGTTCTCAGATAGTGTGTGAAGAATATACACTGTTTTTTAAATATCATATTTTATAATCAGGTTTCTGCCTGTTTGTGGGAACTCATTTGACATATTGTTTTCTCAAATGTGTTAAACGGTGTCCTGTACCTCTATCTTTATCTTGCCTGCACATTATGGTAGCCAGTATTCTTCTAGGGTCTAATCAATGTACATAATACAGTCAATGGGTGGTTCCCATTACATCACTACCAGTCTCACTCTTACCCCAATATGCAAACAGCCCTCAGTGTTCACACAGCGCTTACGCAACACTCGAGTGCTTTAGGTGAGAGGAGTGGCTACCTTTATCTCGAGCTCATCCTGTCAACAAAGAGGGAAACACCCTGCATCACCTAGCCGGAGGCTCTCCAACTGATGGTGTCGGTGCATGTCAGAACTTGGCGGTGTGGGAGGAGAGGAGCTGCTATAGGATAAAAAAAAGCCCAGCCTCACTCTTCCAAAAAAAAAAACCTTGAAAACAAAAAAAGTCTCCTCCGTGTCTTCCGCTTCGCCTCCATGACTCTATCCGTCTCGTGTTGTCTTCTCTTCCAGTGTCCACCATGTCCACTCCCCCGCCCGCCAATGGCCCAGAGGACGTCAACAACCACAGCTTCTGGATGGTAAGTAGAGAAAGAGCGCGCGCGAAAGAGAGAGAGAGTGAGAGAGAGAGAAGCAGGGAAACTGACGGTTGTAGAGTTGAATAGCAGGCACGCAGAAAATGGCATGATGTGTGTGTCTCTCATGGCGTCAACACCCTTCACTTCAAAGCGGTGACCGAGGTAGTAGACAATGGCCGCCTTTCTGTGAGACTTTGTGTGTTGGCATGTGGGCCAGGGTTTACCATGGGCCCATGTGAACCCCATGCTGTGTCTTCAGCAGCACTGATGAGCTTTTGAAGGGAACCCTGTGCTGATTTCCCCCTTGAGCGAGCTGCTCGACTGGCCTGCATCCTTTACTCATGAAAGGCCATCTGTCTTTCCTAAATGGCTCGTGCTTCCATTCAACCACACCAACCTGATTTCAAATGCTCAGTCCATTGGCTACGCTGGGTGGTTTCCAGTCATCTGATTGGTCTTGTATGTCTTTGCACTGATCACCCTCAAGTACGTTTACTTGTGTTTGTAAACACAGACGTCTGATTCTTTTCTCTGCTCTGTGTGTTGATATCTCGTGTCTTCCCTGGAATTTCTGTGCTCAGCACTAATATTGAGGTTAATGGCGATGGCAAGGTGAGGTGGTTGGATGGAACCCTTTTAACCCTGACTCATTTTTCCAGCAGCAGAGACTAATAAGAGCTGCCTTTGGTGTCTGTGGTAATTGCAAGTGCATGTGTTTTATAGAGTTCATGTCTGCCCGTAATTTCTCCGCTGTGGAGTCTGACCCAGATTGAGAGTCACAGTGGTGAACCGGGGCTCGTCCCAGTTACGCCGCGATTGGTCAGCTCCCGTGCTGCTGAGGGAGCTCTGCTGTGTGCTCCGCAATGCCATTGGAGGGACTTCTGTGACAGGCCCGTGTCTGCTGCTGCGATTGGTTGGTTACTGTCCTTGTGCGTTGGGCCTGGCGGATGAAAAGATTCCTCAGCTGTTTTCACTTTACTCTCAGATGAGTGTGGCGAAACAGTGCCACAGAAACATACTCACATTCCAACACATAAACACACACACACACACACACACAAACAAAACATAAAATGTACATGCATACACATACATACCCACTTTTAGCAAAAACCCATAAAGAGCACACATGCAAACCCAAACATTCAAATCCTTGCACAAGCACACACACACACACACACACACACACACACACACACACACAGAGTCAAAAGGAGAGCAGGAGTATTGTGGCCAAATATAAATGGAGGGGGTGAAAAATGGGGAGCAGAAAGATTAGGGAGAAACCTGAGATATGGGACAATGACAGGCAGGGTAAAAGATAGAAAGATATAAAAAGAGAGAAGGGAAAGAGAGAGAGACAGAGAGAGAGAGGACAACAGGCAGTGTGATCAAGAAAGAGAGAAGAAAAAAAGACCCAGCATCTGAGTGAGAGAGAGAGAAAAAGAGTTGGTAAAGACTGTCAAGTTCTAGGAAAACAGAATCTCTTTCCAGATTCCACATCAACAAGGAAAAAAAAACCCAAACCTAAACGCCCTTTCTGGTAATGTCATTACCTCATGCCTCTTCTCCTTCACTGTCTTTCATTTTCACTCCAGGCCCTGCTCATGTGATCGTCCCGGCAACCTGTCACCTGATCACCCCAAACTGCCTCACCCCTCTTGGCATCTGACTTATCCTTGGCTGACACACACACACACACACACACACACACACGTCCGTACATGCATCACATACACACACACACACACACACACACACTTGTCCATACATGCACAAGAGCCCTATACTGGGGGTGAATAACAAATTCCTTCACATACACAATTTCCACAGCCGTACTCTGTCATTCTGTTCTTTGTTCTGTAAGACCCCGCTCCATTTGCTCCAGCTCAGTAGGCTTATCACGTTTAGTTTTATGCAAAGGCTTGACTGGCTGTGAAGCTTTGAGACCTGTAAAGTATTCTCACTAACTGGTTTGCGCGATTAATTATGTATAAAGTGGTGTTGTCGAAGAAACGTTTGGAGGGGTGGGGTTTGAAACCAACACACCCTTGTTTGTCAGGGTGCCTTCCTGCGGGCGTGTCAAGCCCTTGTCATCATCCGGGTTTTCACTCGCACGCACTCCCTTGCACACACCTGCCGTCTCAGGTGCAAGAGTACGTGAGGTAGTAATTAACACAACAACCCCACCTGTCCTCTTTTACTGACATCCTCTCTCCCTCTCCCTCTCTCTCTCTCTCTCTTTTTTCTTTTTCTGACGGTGTGTTTCTTTTTTCTCTCTCTCCATTGTTTTTAGCCGGGGAACTATCACAGTACGGTGAAGCGCACGGAGAATGCCTTTCAGGCATGTAACGACATGGTGGCATGCTTCCAGGAGAGGGCCCGCGTTGAACGGCAGTATGCCCAGCAGCTCAGTGAGTGGAGCAATAAATGGAAGCCCCTAGTGGACGCAAGTGAGTACTACAACCCGCCTCTGCAATCCTGCCCCGTTGTTTTTTTCAAACAAAGCAAAAAACAGCTCTTTGCACTTAATGAACTCTAGCCCATAAACACTGCTAGAAAATCTTTATTGCGTTCACTTACTGTTTTCAATGAAATTACTAATAAAAGCTCACTCCTTTGTAGTTTTATGTTTTAGGTTTGAACTGCTTGACTTACTAGATCTGACAAACAGTAACTCAGTGTCAGTCTGTTTTGTTGTTGTTAAGAGATGTTGTTATGAGTTGTTACGTCTCTGTACTTTGTATATTTATTAGTCTCGCTTATTGTATGCCTCCCCCAGGTCCATTGTATGGGTCGCTCTTGCAGGCGTGGCAGTGTTTCCTGTCCTCGGCCGACCGCATCGCAACCTTGCACTCCTCCATCTGTCGCTCGCTGGTTTCGGAAGACGGCGACCGCATCCGCACCTGGCAGAAAGACACTTTCCACAAAAAGTTCTTTGGGGGCTTCAAAGAGTCCCAGGACTTTGACACCGGTTTTGCTCGTGCTCAGAAACCATGGGCCAAAAAGCTGAAAAAGGTGAGGGGTTTGAAGGTGCATGATGTTAGCAATTTACATACGAGCTGGGTCCATTGCAATGTACAGTGCTAGTTGAAATTCTTCATGAACTACTCTATATGAACAAAATAGATAGATAAATAGATAGGTAGGTAGATGGGTAGATAAAAAAGGCAGATGCAATAAATAAATAGGTAGATAAATGGATAGATAGAGATTCTTTATTTATCCAAAAGAAACTCAACTATTTTAACCAAACAGAGACATCTGTTTCTCTGGTAGAGCTTTGGGTCTACTGCTGCTGTTTGGCCTTTGCTTCTCACTAGTTAGATGGATGCGAAATTTTGAAGGACTCAATCTCGGTTCTCTAATTTGGATTTACGCTGAAGATTAATCAGGGACACACTGTGCGTCACAGCATCCCTGTGTGGCTTGTCACCTGTGACCTCTCCCAGACTATTCATAGTGACATAGTTACAGATATAATTAGTCAATCTGATTACTTGGTTGGATATGAATCCCAGCACTATAAAACAAGTGTGAATATCTGTTTGAAACATTTTACCCCCTAGACATTTTAACTGTGCAAGTTAGTGACTTTATATCTCTTGCAAGCATATTGCTGGACTGGTTCTTGAAATGTGGCACACTAGAACTACATTAAAGTCCTCTGGTGTCTATGGAAGATATAGAGCCATGGTTTCTCACCTTTATACTCTGACTTTAGCAATATCCAAAAAGACAGGACCAGGCATCTTTCACCTGATTCTGATTATATCTCAATCTTTTCCAACTGTCTGCCTTCTCTAATGTTATGTCAATACGTTTATGATTGTTTTAATGGCCTGTGCAGCATTATTGAATTTGTGTAATTGAATTCATTTAATTCCTTTAATCAGACATGCATAAGCAAGTCTCAGGATGTCGGCTCAGTTGATGTACAAACGGTGAACAAGAAAAGTGTGTGGATATAAAAGACGTATTAGTTGGCAGCTCAGGCCCTGCAGAGGCTATTGCAATACATTACGGGCAGCTCAAGAGAAGACAATGTTTAGTTGGCTTTTGCTCTGCCATATGCACTTATTGTTGTGGTGCTGTTCTGTGCCCAGCTGGACAAAGTCAAGGCAGCCTTCCACAAGGCAAGTCGCAAGGAGCAGGCTGCCATCGACCGGGAAGCCCACGCCCAGGGCAACCCGGACATCGCTATTGAGAAGCAGAGGAAGATTCAGGACGAGCGGGAACTAGCCCGGGCCGAGACCGAGAAGGTGAGGAAGGGGCAGCGGTGTGGTTGGTTGGGGTGGGGGGGTGGGGGTTGGGGGGGGGGGGGGGGGGGGGGGGGGGTAATGAGAATGAGAGTGATGAGTTAAGAGAAAGACAGAAAGAGAAAGAGAGAGAGATTGCCCTGAGGGAAGGTCGAGTACAATGAGGCAGGAGAATAATGGTGCAGGGAGAAGAGATGGATAGAGTCAGAGGAGAGAGACAGCGGAAGAGAGACAGAAAGACGGATGAGAGAATAAGACGTCAGAGAGATGAAAAGAGTGCTGGGAGACGGGGAGGGAGCGAGTGAGAGACGGAAGGAGCAAGTAAACAGATGAGATGAAGAAAGGAGGGAGAATGAGAGAGAAGGATAGAGGGAGAGAGGGAGCGAGTGCAAAGTGATGAGTTGGATGGTGGGACAGAGGAAGAGACACTGGGTGAATGCAGAATGAGGAGCGGGGTGGATTGGATGTGGGGGCCGGCCTCATTGAGAAATCCACATGAGGGTTTTGCATCAATGCTGACAGGGCAGAAATGGCTTTGCACAAACCACTGAGGTACGTCAGGTCAGCACCACAAGTTTCCACGCATATCAACTACAGTAGCTCCCCAGAGACAGATGCAAAAAAGACTTGCCCCCATACTCCTGAATTCTTAGTGGTACGCACCACCTCCTGATCCATTTTGTGCTATTAGGCCCTTTTAATGAACCATTGACCTCATTATTCTGTGGAGACAACGTTCATTGGTTGTGTATTAGGTATATTTCATAGCATTCCATTATATTATGGGGAATCTACTGTAGCTATGGGACAAACACTAATCCAGTCCAGGGGATGTGCTGATCGACTGCATATCGCAGCCTACACTTTGCCGATCTCCAGAAAGTGAGGTGTACAAAACATTTTGGTTGACAGCATTTCCACTGGTTTCCCGCCTCCCATCGATGTCCTACAGGTGCGTAGCAGGTACGAAAAGGTTCTAGAGGAAGTGACGCGCTATGCCCCACGCTACATGGAGGAGATGGAGTCGATCTTTGACCAGTCGCAGGAGGAAGAGAGGAAAAGGATTAGTTTCCTCAAGCAGGCCTTCCTCTCTATCCACAGGCACCTGGATGTCACCAACAATGAGAGGTGTGTGTGTGTGTTTATCTATGTTTTTATGGTAGCCAGTGTTATGTCTTGGTAATAATGTTTTTATCTCTTTCTATCTGTTCTTCTCTCTCTCTCTCTCTTTCTGATTGTTTCCCTCTCTTTGTTAGTGTGAAGGCCGTCTACAATGAACTCCATAACACTTTAATGGCCATTAATGAGGTGGAGGACCTACGCTGGTGGAAGAACACACATGGGCCTGGCATGCCCACAGATTGGCCACACTTTCAGGTGAGGAAACACACACACACACAAGATCACACTCATATTCTATATATATAT
>JAGFZM010000175.1:2101262-2117372 GCA_017657215.1 Limnothrissa miodon | reverse complement strand
AAACATAGTTACACTGATGTATCCCACCCCCAGCCCCCATTGCACATTGTACATTGTATTATACCCCACATGTAAGCCATTTTTTATTGTAAGCGTCCATTGTTTCACAGCATTTTCATTGAGTATTCAGATAATGCAGTGCTGACAGTAAGACACCCAGCAGGAGTCTGTCAGTACTCTCACCGGTCGCTCTCAGCGCTTCTGCTCACGCATTTGCCTCCTCCTCTCACAAGGTCCAGGGGTTTACAGTATAAGTTGATGGGGCTCGATCCTTTTTTAATTTTTTTTTTTTTAATTTGTGTATGTGGTGTATCTGTGTGTGTGTGTGTATGTGTGTGCAAGAGAGAGAGAGAGAGAGCTGCTCTCTAAGTCAGGGAGTTCCTGCCGACCGTCATTTTCAAGGCCCCAAGTTTGCGTTGCTGTGTCTGAGCTGCCAGGGAAGAGAGTAAGCCGCGGCTCCAAGGTCACGGTTTCCCCGGGAGCACGTGTACTAATAAATGCAGAACTCTGGACACTGTCAGGTAGGCCAGATAAGGCCTTCTGCTACGCGCCTGTGCACCTTCAACACATGGGCGCAAGGACGAAAAATCTGTTTTAGCTGTGGGCTGTGAGTTAATGAGTCAACCCTGGCTGTTTGTTTATTTGTGTGTGTGTGTGTGTGTGTGTGTGTGTTTAGATTTTGGACTCACAGTCAGCCTCAGGGTTTGCGTTGGAGTGCTCTTTTGTGAAATGTCGGGGCTGGAGCTTGCTTGCTGGGGCCTCGCCTTTCAGCGTGTTTGTTTTTTTCGAGAGGTGGCGGATCTTTAGCCTGTTTGCAGGCCTGGTGTTTGATGTGTAATGTGGCGGAAACTCTCCGTGACATTTCCTCGTGAATGACTGCTGCCAACCTTCCCGTGGGCCTTTGGCTCAGTTTTGGAGTTGTCTCTTTCTGTTCTTTTCTCTCTGTCCCCTTCTTTTAAGCTCCATCTCTCTCTCTCTCTCTTTCTCCCTCTCTCTTGCTTCCTCCACTCACCACTTCTCTGGTACTTTTCTGCCCTTGTTTTTGAGGCTGTTGTCACTCTGAGCCCCTGTGTCCCCTGGCTATTGGTTTTCCTCTGAATTATGATGCCGATCCAATGCTGAAATTGAGTATAAATATTTCAAGTTGGACTTTGGTGAGCAAAGAAGCTATGTCTGCTCCTGTGGCAGGGGTGGGGGCAGCTAGCAAAGTGTCAGCTAGGAAAGCTGACCAACAAGGAAGACAGACAGGGAATGAGAGAGAGAGAGAGATAGAGAGAGAGAGAGAGAGAGAGAGAGAGAATGAGAAAACGAGGGAGTCAGTGAATGCCATTTTCAGGAAGGAAACTTAAAAAAATGAAGGAAGGAGAAAGAGATGTGAGAGGTGGGCGACTCACCCTTCGGCACAGTTGTCATGGTAACGAGATGGAGATGAAGGGATGGACAATGAAGAAAGATGAAGACTTGGTAAAGCATTAAAAAAAACCCGGTGGTGTAGACCCGATTAGCAGAGCCACCACTGAGTTTTCAACCTCTCCTTTTAGCCCAACACTTTGTATCGTACTTAATTATGATTTTTTTTTTAATTTAATTCTTCCTGTGACATTAAAAGCTCTGAGCCCATAAAATGAGATCAGTAAAAGCTCAGTTACACTTTAATGCCGTGAACAGTGGGATATGCATTGGAGTAATGAGTGCAACATCTGTTTGAAATGCAGAGGACATGACACCCAGAGCCATGCAACTACTTCAGGGCCGGAGTAGATCTGCCAGCTTCAGTATGCTGGATGACACAAAAGAACCGGACAGGGACAGAGAGGGCTACTCAATTTGGATGGCGGTTTTAGCCCTATGGCAAAGCTTTTAGTCCACCATCACCACTACCAACCCCCAAATCCTTTTCATACCTTTGCCACCCTCCCCTGCTGTCTGCCTCTCTCTCTCTTTCCCTTCTCACACACGCACTTGTTCGTGGGCTACATCTATCTCATGTGTGTGTGTGTGTGCGTGAGTGTACACGTGTGTGTGCGTTGCCCTCTGCTGCCTACGTGTAGGCGCTCCCTCGCTCCCACTCTCCTCACTCCACTCCGCCCTGTCCTTTTGTGTTGCATCCCTCACTCCGTCCCACTGCACCGTGGTGACAGTTAGCAGAGGCAGCTCTTTACACTCGTTTATGTGTCAATCATCCATGGCTGCAGGGTTAGCTATTGCTCTCTGCCCCCCCGCCCTCTCTACTCCTCTCTCTCATTCTCTGTACTGTACTGCCTTTGCTCCTACTGGTTTCGAACACTGGCACACTGAGCAGTGATAACAACGTTGCAACTGATAGTGGCCTCACACCAACTGCTTATACCTCCACAGCACGCTCCAACTTTCATTTTCCACAGCTTGATGAGGTGAAAAGGTCAGGGGTATTTTGACTGAGCAGATAGGTCCAACAGTACTTGTAGGCAGTTTATTTGCCTTTCATTGACGTGAGGATGAGATGAGCGTTGTTTTATCGGTTCAGTCTCTCATGTGACTTTTCCGAGATAGCGGGGGGTGGGGGGGGTGGGGTGATAGTGGAACCTGCAGTGTTGGCAGAAAAGGAAGTGGTTGTAAAATTACTCAATATTGGACGATGGGGTCATGCTTTTTTGGTAAGAGATTGATTCATCATGGTAATTACAATGAGTCTCACAGAGACTGAGATTTAAAGCCTGAATTATGACATTATGCAATAATGAAATAATTACTCCAATCCTTCTGCTTTCACTGAGATTTCTTACTGCAGTGTCTGTTTGCAGACCTGTGGCCATTACAGCATGGCCTTCTGCTGTGAGCACTGTCTAATGATATCCTGTTGTCAGACTCCGAGTGGGTGGCATAAACAACAAATAAAAAGACATTTTGTAGCTCTGAGACTGACAGGATAATACCTAGGGTACTGGGACTGTGGCGTAGTTGTAGTAGGCCTAGTTATGTTTTTTTTTTCAGCTGAACTGGCTTCTCTCCACCAGCAAAAAAGTATTTCCCTCAACACAAAAAGGGAAATTAAGGAATGCCCCAAACTGTATTAGCCTACGATAAGCTTTCAGGGGACACATGGGCGGTTATCTAGTAATTGCACTGTTAATTAGCGACTACTTGAGTAATTTTTTTTCTCTGGGTGTATTATAGAGTGGACTGGGCGAGATTTCTTCTGTTTAGCTAGGACCCCTTATCACATACACACACGTCCATAGAAGTTATACGATAATGCAAGGCCTATCATAAGACAGCCAACATACATGAGAGGTCTGACGTGCCTTATATAACTTAAAATGGTACTGATGTGCGCACAGCCGCAGGTTATGCGCTGTCTAAACTAATTCAGTCAGATCACATGCCCGCCCGAAGGGAAGCGGCGGCAGCAGCATAAATGGGTTGAAACTCAACCCTTCAGATAACACGTCCTATCTTCAGCCGATCAGCGAACAACGGATCCGTTTTAATTAACGTTTTTTAAGGATCGGTAAATTGATTAAAGTATTGTTTCGAAAGAAGCACCGAATTTTTTCAGGCTTCCACATCTTGACGGCCATCGGTTGGTCTTTCACGTCGCACTTTTCACACGCCGTCTCCCTCCGGCGGTGAGTCTGACCACAGTAGCCGGTCCAGTCCATCCGTCTGCTTTGGTATCGGTGTACCCCTCCCCTTCTTACTCTCCATCCGTGCTCTCTCTCCCCTCTCTGCCCGGTACATACATCAGTATGTCTTTAGCACTGGTAGCGCTATACACCCCCTGAACGGAGACGGAGCTCGTTTAGTATTCCGCGCACAAGGCGGCGAGAGAGAGAGAGGGAGAGAGAGAACGCGCGCGAGAGAGGGAGGGGAGAAGGAGTGAAATAAGGAGAAAAAAACGAGGGTGAGAAGACAAGAAAAAAACAGCGAGAGAGGAGAAGAGGAAAGAGGAAGAGGGGAGCGGAGAGATAGGCTACCTTATTGTTAATTTCTCCCTCTCAGTCCCTCCGTGCCACCATCCTCATTCCAGGTGCAGTATTTGGACCTATCCGTATTTTTCCCCCTAACAGTAGTTATCATTCATTCAGACGCGGCGCGTCTAAAAAAATATTTACTAGACCGATTGGGCTTTGGATAGACAGCGGAGACACAGAGACTAGGTGTGGGCTGTGCACGGAAGGTCTAGATCGTGATCACGAACGGATGGATTGCATGTTCATTTATGGTTTGCGATGTACACGGGTTAGCCATCACATATACCGTGAGATCTTTGCGCGCACGACAGTGCTATTGGCTATATACCTTTGTCATCCTGTTATTTTCTCTGCTTGTCCTGTCCTTTCTCTCTGGCCAGCGTTGATGTGCTGTGGGCATTTCAGTGTGCTTTCTGATATGTATTTTGGGGTTTTCACAAAGTATGTTAAATAGATGTACAACGACAGAGTCGTGACCTGATCTAGGTTTGCATGCACATTGCATGTACCTTGATTACGCTTGGAATGTGTAGGAATGTGTAGGTGCATCTGGCTTGTGCTATGGTGTATCGCCATTATAAATTGATATTCATAACTTTTCACGTGACTCCCGCGTATGGGTGATTAACACAAAGAGGAAAAAAATCTTCTCACCGGCTACAGCTCTTGGATATGGGCACAAATGCATAGACACATATGACAAACACCAGTAAATACACACACTCAGAGAAAGAGAGAGGGACACACACACACACACACACATGCAACATAAGTGTAAAGGTTGAAATGTATGGAGAAAGGTCTCTTCTACACTCAGCCACCCACCCTCTCCTTCCACACCCCACCCCTGGCTCCCCCACCTCATCTTCAAAGGCAGGCTTTTGCCCAGGCTTTATCAGGCACACTACTGTAATTATGCTAATATTAATGTATTCATGTGTAGCCTGAGCCACAGGGAATCTGAGCTAGGCTCAGTGTATAGACAGCCATGGAAATGTATGCGAAAAATGAAAGTGCCTAATTCTCCCATCGTTCTGCCGCCTGTTTGGATGGCAGTGACGTTTGCTGGCTTGGCTGTGGATGATCACAGCTTCTTTTTTATGATCCTCTATATGTGTGTGTGTGTGTGTGTGTGTGTGTATCAAGGCCTAATTCAGCAGCAGCCTCTACAGGAAGAACGGTACAAGTATCTGAAGCTTCCTGGCTTGCTCGCTGTCCTTCTCTCCCCATCTTGCTCTCTCTGCTCTCCACTCCTCTCTCTCTGGCTGGCTCCCGTGATGTTATAGATAATTTAGATACTCTCAGGGCTGGAGGGAGAGTGCAAGCACTGCCACGTATCTGAGCAGAGCCTCCTAGGGTTGCCCTTTTTTGCGGGTGTGTGTATGTATGTTTTTATGTGAGGGTGTTTGAAACTGTGTGTGAGTGTACGGCTGCCAGTGTTAGCGTGAGTGTCTGCCAATGCATGTCAGTTTGTGTGTGTCACTGTGGGCGTTTGCATATGTGTAATATGTGTATGTGCATATGTGTGTGTGTGTGTGTGTGTGTATACTGTCTGATTTGGACAGCAGCAGCAGTCAACAAGACCACGTAGCCAGGATCCTCCATCAGTATTTTTTCCTTGCCGGTGTAGCTGTGAGGCAGAGCAGAGGCTCTAGCCTGGGCCTACCAGGGCCTGTATCTACATCATTATCCTCGCTCCATAAGTACCACCATAAAGTTTTCATACTCTGATCCCTAGCATTAGGCCTTTCTATCCTACTCTACCTCACCTCACCTCTGTCTTGGTCTGTCTGTCTGTCTCTCTGTCTGTCTTTCTCTCTCCCTCGCTACCCACTTGTCTCTCTCACCACATCTTGGTCTCCTGTCTCTCTCTCATTCCTTCCTGTTTCTCTCTTTCTCTCTCTCTCTCTCTCTCTCTCTCTCTCTCTCTCCCTCTCTCTATGTGTCTCTTCCTCTTTCCATCCCTCTCACTCTCAGGCTCCCAGCACATCTCAGGGGTTGACTTACATAACAGAAGAGGTACTCAGGGCTGCTGATGGTACAGTAGTCAGGTAGATATTTCCATGTCTCTCTCTTCTTTCACTCTGTGTGTGTGTGTGTGTGTGTGTGTGTGTTTGTAGTGCGAGATGCAGGTGTGTGGTTGCTGAGAGTCCTCACTGAGTGAGGGGAGGTGACCGTCAGCAAGTTGGGCAGGTGTGTGTTGGTGTGTGTGTGAGCGAGGTACTGTAAAACGTGCCTTTGTCTCTACACACACAGGGTCAGTATGGTCTCAGCACAGTGGGTGCCAGCAGGCCTGTACTAGTGAACAGCAGGAGAACAGGTCAAGACCCCTCCTGACTCACAGAAAAAAAAAACAGACATGCGCTGTCTTGTCTGTCAGCCTGTCCTTGTGTCTCACTGTGTGTGTGTGAGTGAGGATGGAGGAAGGTAACAGAGGGAGTGTTGCATGGCCAAGTCCTCAGGGTGCCTACTAGGGGAACAGAACGCAGCATAGACCACAACAGGAGGGTGAGGAATCACATGTGCCATAGCGACGTAGGGAGAGATGGAGAAAGAGAAGGTGGAATGGACAGGCAGAAATATTGCAGGTGAGTGGAGGAGTGGATTCAAAGGCTAAGGATGAGGGGATCGCAGAGTAAGAGATAACAAATAGAGAAACAAAAAGAAAGAGAGAGAGAGAGAGAGAGAGAGAGAGAGAGAGAGAGAGAGAGAAAGCAGCACAGGATTGTTGAATACCACAGGTTTGATAGCATTCTCTGGCAAATCAAAGGAAATAATGCTCAATCTTACAACACACATACGCACCTGAAATGCATGGGTGGGGAAACGGATATCAGGTAATCCTCCACCAGACTGAGTGTGTATGGGAGGCATTAGGGCAAACAATGGCAGATAACATTAGAGATGACATTGCAGATAATATCACCCACACAAGAAGACGGAGCAGAATGGAGGAGAAGGGAAGCGTAAAATGATGAAAAAAAGAGATATTGTTGGAATATGGTATTAGGCATGCTCTCTGGATTACCTTTATTTGTCAGCTACAGTGATCTGCTGCTCCTGCAGAGAGAGATTAGCCGTTTTATTATTTCAAAAGTTTGTGTCAGAAAAGAAGTTGCATGTCTCCTATATATCAGTTAAATTACATATTAGATTCTAAGTAAGTTTGAAGTGCTGTGAGTTGTGCAAAGCATATCTCATTTGATTGAGGTAAAATGCATTCATATGGGTCACATTCTGCCTTGTAAAGAAAAACATGAGCACTATTATAAGCACAGGACCCTATAAATATACTATATGCTAAAAGAACATCAGCCCTAATTGACTTCCTTTCTTTTCAAACACAAACCCTGTAAGGGAAATGTTAGGGAGGGGATACGTCCATCACATACATTTTGACCTACAATGCATATCCTTGACACTATGGAATAACATTAACATAGACTAATGATAGTTGACGGTGATATTTATATAAGTGTGTGTCTGTGTGTGTCTGTGTGTGTATGTATAGTTTGGGGACAGCTCCGCCTAAGGGGACTTGCTAATTACTCCATTTGTTACATACCAGAGTGAGTTTACCTCCAGGTCAATGACTGTGGCTTGCCATAATGTTCAGCTGTTGTATGATTGTATAATGTCCATAATGGCTTCCCTATCACTGCTATGTGATTAGAATGTAATTGTAATGTTTCCATGGTCATACTGTGAGAGGAATATCAGCCGTCCTGTACTCCTCTGGTTGCTAATTGGTTTGAGGCTGCAGAGTAGTGAGTATGTGACTGCTGGCTCGGGTGATGACGAGAGTGTGTATCTTGGAATCTGGAGATGTGTGACTGTATGATGATATCTGACCTTGCTAATTTGAACCGGTCACGAAATGGAGTCAAATCACTGTATAATTTATGTGTGACAGCATCATTACCATAATAGAGTTTGCAGTTGTGTGATTGGACAGTGGCCTCAGTGGCCTGGCCGTGTCTAATGTGTGATTGGAACATGGCCACGCTGGCCCGCATGATGCTGCTTTGTGATTGGAGCATGACCCAGGCGGGGACACAGTGCCGTGTGCCTGATTGGCCTGCAGACCCAGTGGCTTCTCAGTGTCCGCCCCATGCGATTGGGCAGTGACCTTACTGGTTGCCAGGTCCTTGTTGTGGTGAAGTGCTTTTCCTGCGAGTATTGATTGGCAGCAGGACAGCAGTCAATGGATCGTCTGAGTGAGGGTTTTGTGTTCCACGGTGGCGACGCGTGTGTCCCGATGTCCGTGTCAATGTCACCCGTGTGCATTACAGAAGCAAACAGAGTCAGGCTTCACCCACCAGAATGTCTGCTAGCGTAGACTCCATTTGGATCAGATTCATGTGGATAACAACAGAGAAGATATAGTGAATTGATAGATTTTTATTTTTTTTCAAAATTTTGGTCCACGGTGGACTCCATTATATTTCTTTTCTTTATTTCTCTCTTTCGGTCTCTTGCTATGCCTTTCTTTTTCCTCTCTGTGGTGGCCAGGTTTTCATGTCTGTTACTCTCCTCAATCCCCCCTACTCAATTCCCCCTACTCTACCCAACCCCCCCTCCCCCTTCTCCATTCTGATGGCTCTTGCAGTGCTCTGCCTCTTCTTCTGTCCTTCACTTGTTTTTTCTACCACTTTCTCTCCACATTGTTTCCCAAACCACTTTTTCTTTGCTTACAACCCTCTGTGTTTCTCAATCTCATCTAATTTCTCTGTCTCTCTCTCTCTCTGTCTCTCTTTCTCTTCCCCCTCTGGACAGCCCTTTTGTGCTAGTTTGGTGCCAGACAGCCATCTTTCAGATTGAGATATGCCGGGTTTTAAAATCAAACTCTGGACAGATTTACCGAGCAGGGGCGAGGAAGGCTGGCTAAAGGTGGCCCTTTTTTAAAGCACTAATCTCAGAGTCATTTTTACAATGGAGCCAGCGTCGAAGACGGACAGATAAATGGTCCTCTCAGTGTCTGTCGCTCTTTTGTAGATGACGATTCTGGACGATAGACTGCACTAACATGCTGATTAAGAAAGCTTCAGGAGGGGTGGAGCCAGACAGAGAGAAAGACAGGAAGAGAAATGGAAACAGAGACAGAGAGAGAGAGAGAAAGAGAAATAGAGAGGGAGGACAGGGAGGAGAGAGAGGAGAGAGAGAGGCAGAAGAAGAAGGGAGAGCCGCTTGAATGAGCGTGTGAACATCTTGACCCGAGTCTTGTCCCGAATGACGTATGGCTGTACTTAACGCGTTGATTGACTGATTGACCAGCTGATGGCCGTGCGGATAACTGCTTTAGTAAGGGAAAAAAGGCAGACAGAGGAGGAGCACTCGATTGGAAAGCCGCCCTCCTCCACACAAAGAGAGACGGATGGCATTTTAGAGAGCCGCACGGAGTGAGACAGTTCATCCATGTGACATATGGACAGGCCCCTCAATAACGAGAGCTCTTATTGGGCAGCCAGACAGTATCAAAACACTTCATTGGAGAGAGAGACAGAGAGATGTTACCACGAATAAAAGTAGCACAGATACTCTGAGCACTGACGCCAGAGTCATGTATTGAATTTGTTTAATGAATAGATGTAACCACAGAAGAGCAAGCCAACAGGGAATGGGGGAGAGAGAACGAGAGAAAGCAAGGGGAGATAGTAGGAGAGAACGAGTCTGAGAGAGAGAGTGGAACAAAGAAAAGGTAGGAGAAGAAGGTGGAGCATTGACCTGTTTTTGTGAAGACAGAATGAGCACAGAACAGAGAGAAAATGCTAAGGAGCCCGCGCAGATACAGTCAGATCCACACTGTGACACACAGACAAATTACATACTCCACCTTTCACTGTCGACTACAACGAGGAACGCCACCACCTTTCATGGCTTCCTGCATGCAACAAATCTCAGCAGAATGCGTTTGCCAGAGCAGGCCCCAGTTTTCCATTTCCTTTTCCTCTGTGGCACTTTCTTACCCTCTTCTCTCCAATGTCTTTCAGGCAACGCACTGGAGTCACCTCGAGATTCTCCTCAAATGGAACGGCCCACCGTCGACGTTAAGGCTTGACTCGCACGACTGGAAAACCACTGCGTCTCCCGGAGGTCCCACAGGAACTACGTGACCCAGAATTCCACGCTCTGTGCTGATGCTGTTCTGTGAGGCAGACTTCATAATAGGCCACCCCCAGACCATTTCTTCTATTAGCGCTGGGAGCCTGTAACATTGTGGGAGGCAGCGCTACTGTGGACTGTCCGTCGGTAACGCCAGACGTACTGGAGGGATATAGCTCCTCGACACCATCATGAAAAGGACTCCTCGGCTGACCTGCCATATATCTTTAAAGAGTATGTGTTATCAGTTACAAGCTCTTTAAGTTGGGAGACTGTCTATAAAGCATATGGTGTGTGGCTTCCCATTGGAATTATACAATATTACAAAAATATACAATTATACTCTTTTTTGTTCTCATGTTCTCCATTGTACTGTAAAAGAACATACTGTGTGTTCCTAAAAAAGGATTTTAGCATCATTATGCTGTATATGTATTGTGTTTGCTTTAGAAAATGAAGCTTTGTTTTGGCTGACGAGGGCCTATAAAGGTCATGCCCTCAATATCAAAGGTCACTGGGTCATGGTTGACACTGCTGTAATGATGGTATTTCTCTCTTTTTTCCTTTTCTTCTTCTTCTTTTTTAGCCTTTCTCCAGAAACTGGTGACCATATTGTAAGGGCTGTGTGGCCTAGTAATTAATGGGCATAGCAGTCACAGATGGCTTCTATTTAACCTAGGCCCACAGAGCTGTGCCTGACAAAGCCCTCCCTTACTCCCCTCTCGCTCCAGCTCTGATTGGCTCTGCTGTACATCTCCTCTTCACTGATTGGAGAAAAAAAAAGAAAAAAAAAGTGGCCAGTCCCTTCCCACTCAGGCACCGTCCGATTGGTGTTGGGGGGGCAATAGGGCTCCTGCGCTGAGCTGAGCCGAGCTGAGCTGAGGAATCGGACTGGCCATCTCTGTCTGCGGGTGGGCTGAGGAGTGAGATGCGGATTGGAGGATGTCGGGGGACTGGGATGAAGACATGTGCAGGAAGGTGCTGGTGCTGGTGGAGGAGCTGTGCTTCAAGTCCCCCGAGGGGCAGAGCCAGAGTGAACCCTGCCAGGAGTTCAGCTACATCATGAGGGGCGGCAGCCGGCATCCAGACTCAGGTAAGAGGACACAAGCACGTCATCACAGATGCACAGACACACTCACACACCCACACATACACCACATATGCACACACACACGTAAACACACACACACACACACACATACACACACACACACACACACACATGCACATAGTAATACATTTATTTGGATCCCAAACAGGTTAGGAGATCCAAACATACATACAAACATACACACACATAAACACACATAAACACACACACACACCCGTGCATGCACAGATGTACTACATTTGCATTCAGTCACTTAGCTTGGCACTCTTATCACAAGAGACCCACAGGTAAAGCAAGGTGAGCCTTTTTACTGTGATGTATGGTCCCTGAGTATCGAACCCTTGACCTTGACGTTGTTAGCATCTTGTTGTACAGGAACACATGGCGTGGGGGAAGGGAGGGGAGGATTGTGGGCTGTGCCTGGCTGGGGCTGCAGAAGAAGTCTTCTGTGTTAGAGATTCACAGTCAGTTTGGAGCTGGCTTCTGAAGAAAGAAAATGTGTTTCTTTTCAGTCCACATGTTCATGGCTCTGATGTGTCATAAGAGAGGGTCACGGCATTCATTTAAAAGACAAAAGCAAAGGCCAGGGACAGAGAGAGAGAGAAAGAGAGAGAGAGAGACAGAGAGGGAGAGATAGCAAAAGGGAGAGTGAGAGAGAGAATGAGAGCTCCAAATTTAGATCCTTGGGCCCCTGTGTCGAGCAGCATCTATCCAGAGGCACAATGCGGTGTTAGTAGTGTGTGCACAGCTCGTATCGCAACACTTTGTGGGGGATTACATGTCAAAGTCACATTTTGGTATTCACTGACTGTAAGCCACTTCAGAAAAGCATCTTCGACATGACAAAACGTGTAATGGGTTTAATTCCCCCAGATGCAAAAGAACGAAGGGCCAGTCATTAGACACCCCCCCCCCCAGTCTTTTGGTGACAGAAACGGAGGAAGCGTCCATTAAGTTGCCAGTGGATCGGAAACATTGGGGAATTATTTGCCGCGAGCCTAGAACTGACAGTGGCAGAATTGGATGCCAGCGTGCGTTGCCACATCAGCCAACGTGTGTCAGGCTGGAGCCTCCGTTCATTTGCTCCCCTCGTTCGCCTGTTCTCGCTCTCTCTCTCTCTATCGTTCTCTCCATTTCCCTCAGGAGGGGGGAACAGGCTTTGTTGCAATGGCTTCTTAAAACTGTTGGAAAACAGAATTAAAGCACTGAATGTCACTTACAAAAAATTATGCAAAATTATTGTAGCACATCCTTATAGGCATTCATGTATCCCTGTGCAAAATGTAACGTCTGTAATCTGTCTTTGAGCCATTTTATAACACTTTTACAGCATAACAGTCTCAGTCATATGCTGAAGACAACCAATAGTTTTTCTTTTCAAAAAACATGAATTATTCAACGTTATTTGTGAAATCCCAGAATGCAGCAGAGCACCTGCTACTATGTGTCCCTTATAGGCATAATAATTCACACAATATAGAATGTGAAACAATCATACAGTTAAACAGCTTGGTAAAGCTGTATTCGAGGTTTTGTGAACAACAACAACAACAAAAAAAAAGCGTGGCTGTACTGCCCTGTTTTTTCTCGCCTTGCTGAACACTTGGGTAAGCGAAATCTCGTCCAACAATAACAACGACTAAAAACAAATGGGTGGTGGGGTGGGTGAAATAAGGGCATGAAACAAGACTGATGAACATTGTGTAGTTAGGCGGAGTATTGGCGAGCCATATGCTCGGGAGCCAGCGTGTGTCAGAGAGGGACGTGGGGCAAATTTAAGGCAGAGTGAACCGGCGAGGAACGCTTTCTCTCTCCCTCTTTCTCTCTCTCTCTCTCTCTCACTCCGCCTCGGAGCTACTTAGAGCTGCAACGGCTCAGCGTGGACCATATGGAGTGCTGCTGCGCAGAGGTGAGTTTGGCCGGGATGCTGTAATGTAGAAGAGGAGGGAAGAGGGGATGGGAAAGGAGAGAGAGAGAGAGAGAGAGAGAGAGAGAAAAGAAAGAAAGAAGGAAAGAAAGAAAGCGACACAGATTTCAGCTTGTGAATTTTATCCCTGTCAGGGAAGAAAGAAGGGGATTGGTGGGGGATGTAGGGAGTGTGTGTTTGAGTGTGAGTGTGTGTGTGTGTGTGTGTGTGTGGGGGGGTGCAGATCCTACGAGAGGAAGAGGGAATTCTTTTTCGGTGCAAGCTTTCTATGCAGAATGAATAGGGGGGATCAAGGAAAGATCTACTCAAATCACCAGATTCCCTTCGCAAACCGCAACCCGGATCAGCATCATTCTGTCAGCACCCCGCCGAATGGGTCTTGGGATTTCTGTTGAGTGGGCCAGAATGATTGGCAGACTCTGATTGGCATGGCGTCCTCCTGGGTCTCCCGGTAGGAGAGTGCCGAGGGTGGTGTGCCGGGTCGGTTTGTCTTTGGGTGGTGAACGCTAGCACAGGAGAGTTAGATCAGGTGTTTATCGACAGAGCCATCCAAACACACAACCCCCACCCCACTCCCCGACCCTCCTCCATTTCCCCCCATCCCTGTTTTCCTTTGTCATTGATCAGTGCATTAACCTCACACGTCTCAAAACCACTCCTACATCCAGTTCCATTCCCTCCGCTCAGTGTCTGCGCATTTACTCGTAGGCTCTGCCTCTTGCTTTTCTATTTCTGTCACACGCATGCACGTGCGCCCTCACACACACACACACACAAACACACACACCCAACACTAGCCCATCTTTATTCACCCTTTTACCTGCCTCTCTCCATTCCTTCTTCTCCTCCTTTTTCTTCCTTGTTTTCTTTTCCTCCGTCTGCATCCTCCTCTTCTCGTTCTTCCTGTCCTTTGTCTGGCTGTGGAGCCTTGTGTGGAGCAACTATATTAACCCCTCTCGGATAGGATGTGGCTGCCTCTCCTTGGCGAGCAGTGGGGGAGTGAATACGTTTATCTTGACCAGTCAGCCACTGTGTCGCTTTCCACATGTAGGCCAATCTGTTACCTCTGCAACGCACCACCACCACCACCACCATCTTACACACACACACTCTCTCTCTCTCTCTCGTATACACCCACACACACACCTTTCTTCCTCCACCTGACTTCCATCCTCGTCTCCTCTTTGCAGTGTCACTTGGCTCTTACCCACCCCCCCTTTTCTCTCTCCTCTCTATCTCCTGCCATCACACACACATACACACACACACACACACACACACATGCGCACACACTACCTTATTCTTCCCCCGTTGCCATCTTTCCACTCATACTCCCTCTCACCTCCCCTGCTGGCTTTCCTCCTACCCCTTGCTGCTTTCCGACTTCCTCATCCCATCTTTCATTCCTCTTTCTCTCTCTCTCTCTCCTCTCTTTCTCTCTCTATTTGTCACTCTCTCTTTCTTTCCATCTGCATCTTGTTCTCCTCAGTGACAGATCAATGCCCCCCTCCACAACCACCTCATTGCCCCCCCACCCCATACCCCTCCCTTCTGTGTGTGCTCTCTGATCATATCTTTTGAACAAGTGCTGATTAATGACATACACAGACTGATGAATAATTCACCAGAAGAGAAGGGGCGGGGTGGAAGAAAAACAGAGCAGGAAGGGAAGAGAGAGAGAGGAGAGAGGGAAAGGATGGGGAGGAAGGAGGGAGAGAGAGGAAAGACAGGAGACTGGAGGGATGAAAGGAGGCATGAAAGACAGGGTTGGGGGGAGAGAGAGAGAGTGAGACAGAGAGGAGGCAATAGGGAAGAAATAGAGCAAGAATCAGAACAACGAAGAAGAGGGTGAATCTGGCAGGGAACAGACTAGACACAAACACACACACACACAAACACACACACACACGCTGGGACGAGGGACGACGCAGACAGACAGAGATTTAGGTACACAGAAATATGGCCAAGAAAAACAGAAAGAGAACAAACTGACAGACTGAGATGTACCGGTAAATGTGAAAGCAGGGCCAAAAAAACAAACAAATATAAGGTTTGATGAAAAATGCACAAATTCTTCACTCACAACACCCTCCCACCCACCCCTCGGTTCACCTCGTCTGAAGCACTGTTGTTCTTGCTCTCTCATTTTCTTTCCAGATTTATTTTGAGCGATTTGTTGACTTTGTGTATTTGTTGGGCCGCGTAATCTCTCATTCGTGAATAAAAGGGTGCCGTCACACCTTTTGTGCATGTCTGCTGTGCGGAAGAACTGTGAGTCAGTAGGAGACGGATGTAGGTGACAGGAGAGGTGAAAAGTGCCTGCTTTCGCCATCGTCAGCCCCAACAGTCTCCCTAGTGTCGACTGGTGTTGTGAATGGTTGTCATTTTACAGCCACCAAAATCGTGACTCGCGTGTTTAGACATTCAGAGCTGTGACATTTGTTCTCTCACTAACAAAATTGTGGCACTGTTGTTAACATCAACTGCTGGTTGCCACTTAAAACGGTTTGGAGGTCAAGCCTTCAAAAGGGTTTTTCTTCATGACTGCCTCAATGAGTTTTTTTTTCTGTTCATTATGATTTTCTTATCATAGGCTTCCACCTGTTGTGGTTCCCTGTCAGGAAAATGGGATTTTCTGGGCCTTCTCCTCAAGTAGAATTGTGACCAAGGAGAGCACTAGGAAATGTGAAGCGAATGTACCAAATTCTTCCAGGTATTTCTCGTACATGTTCCCCACTCGGTTTTCATCCCCCTATCTTTTGTGGCTCCTGTAACAGCCTCAACCAAGCACCGGGATCGGCACCGCCATCTTCAGAAGGCCGAGTTGGCATTGTCTGTGTAATTACATGATCTGAGATAGATGACAGAGAGACAGACGGCTTGACAGATAGGCCCGTTGTCCCAATGTGATTGGCAGTTGTCCGCCCGGTACCTCGGTGCATGGCGAAACGGAGCCACTCAGTGCTCAGCTTGATGCCGGAACGGAATATTTCGCCCCGTTTTTCATCGATGATTCA
>JAGFZM010000175.1:1995245-2062600 GCA_017657215.1 Limnothrissa miodon | reverse complement strand
TGGCCTTGTATCTTGTTACATGATTCGTGCCACATTTTTCTCTAACATTATTCACTGTAGATATCACTAGCTGCTCCTTCACATCACAGTGGTGTTAAATATTATCTTTTTCTGGACATTTTCCCCATCCTATTTATGACATCAATGCCCATCTTTGCACTAAAATGGCATCTTAATTTGTTTTTCGGAATGGGATCAGTGGTCTTGATTGACTGAGGTCTGAGGAATCGTGCCAGCTGCATTATTAGTTTAAAAGGAAAAGGTGGTTGAGGGATGTCTTGGCGTGTATTCGTCCTGATGAATGACTTTATCCTCTGAGAAGGCTTGGGCTGGGTACTCTAAAACTGATTGGCTCATTGACTCTAGGTGGTTATCCAGTGATTTATGCCAAAGGGATTCATGGGAATCCATTGATTTAGGTTTGCCCAGGCCCAGGCCATCTTGGGCAACACCTGCTGTGTGTGCTGAGGTCTTAAAAAAAGTGCTGTGTTTTTCTTTCACTCCGTTATAGGTTGAACTGAACTGGTTGCATTGAACCCCTGAGGTCAAATTTTGGCATTAATTTGAATTTCCTTTGGTCAGCATTTTTTTTAATTCATGACACAAACGGCAAAATGCATGTACTGTACATTCAGTGGTCATATTTTTACCTGAGGCTCATTTTTTCAGATTGGTGCAGTCAATACGGCATAGATCTATTATTAATCTGCCACTGACAGAGAAGACAAACAAGGTCAGTTGATTTGGCCATAGGCTGTGGCCTGCACCATGGAAGGCTGCGCTAGGCTGTTGCTAGGGTGATTGCTCATGCTTCACATCTCCTCCTTGAGGCATAAATCACAGGTCCAGAACTGTCAGGGTCACTGTGGAAGTCACGTCTATGTATTGTAATGTTAACCTCTTCACACCTTTTGACACCCTGCCCTTCCATTGACAGAAGCCAAAGGCCTCCATGGACTCCAACACCAAACTCACACGCTCACTGCCTTGCCAAGTGCAAGTCAACCAGGGGGAAAACCTGTGAGTGCACCACCACCACCTGCTCTTATCAGATGCCAGTGTGATGTGATGGCTCTTTGATAGCCAATGCCCAAGGTGACCTGCTTTGTGTTCATTTTTTCTCTCAGAAACACCGACCAGTGGCCTCAGAAGCTCATCATGCAGCTCATCCCACAGCAGCTACTGGTAAAGAGAATGATTATGTTAATAGCAATCAATATCTAACACAGCTCTAAAACACAGCTTTAAAACCTACTAATAAATCAATAATTTTCTCATTGAGTGAGTGATTTACCATTCCCAAATAAACTACAATAGCATGCTTAAAAGTAGTATACCAAAATACACCAAAAATGCGATGTATTCTTTAAGTGTTTTTAGGAGTATTTTAAGAGAAATGAAGGAAACGGAGCATTATGGATGGTAAGAGTGCAACGGATCATGCCTCATTTGGCATGCTGGTGGTGGCAGAGATTAAATAGCCTAGAGGAAATATATCTGGCTGCTCTTTGATGGTAAAGTAATAATTCTCCATGTCTTGAAGCAGAATTACATTGGAAACTGAAATAAGCCAAGAGCTAGACGTGCAGGGACATTACTAGGGGAGTGTAAAAACAGCAGTGAAATTGGATGTGTATTTGATATTCAGCACACCCTAGGCTATACAATTTAGATCTTTTTTGGTAACTACTTCCAGGAGGACACTCCAGTTTAATTACTCAATCAAGCTCATGGAATAAATACTATACTATACAAAGGGAAACAACATTGGTTGTCTCTCTTGAATTTCAACTCAAAAGCTCTCTCTAAAATGTCAGTTAAATTCTTCTATGTTATCTAATGGACTGTCTGCAAATTACAGTCATTACACTTTGACAAAGCTGCCAATATCCATGGGTCAGTTGAAATGAGCCGATACACACACAAATTTGTCCTCTTGGTGAAATACACACAAAAAATTGTGAAGTGTTATAACTGTGGGTTTTGGGATCCATTCAATAAAAATCACTAATAAAACAGTCCTAGTTAATGTAGTTAATAATAACTTCATATAGTGCGAACACAGAACTTGTTGGAACAGTTGTTGGAATTGTCTGAACAAGGCAATGCAGAGGTGTTAGGAACCCATTATTGGTGTGTCCCAAAGGGGTTTAAAAACGTACTATACTATAATCAATGCTGATATTGGTAACCAATTGAACAACTTGGCCAAACGTTTGCTTTCCTCTGCGTCTTTGTTATGCCAATGAATTCTTAGGCGGAAGAATTGAGCATTCCATTAGTCTAGTTTGCCATTAATACAAACGAGCATTAATCTCTCAGTGTACTTTCACAATGTTCCTGAAGTGATAAAAAGCACTTTAGTCGCACAGTGAGCACATAATGCACTTGCATCATGTATTTGAAATAATGGAAAGGTTTCCAAGAAACAGCAGGCTTTTATCCACTGTGTTCATTTTCATGTTGAGAAGAGAATACTGAATGTTATTTCACGTGTGCGTCAATCTACACCTGCACACCTACACTTGCTTGCTCACTCAATTTCATTATTCAGAATTTAGATGTGAAAGCAGACCGTTTTTGATCCTACATTCCTAGTCATTGTTAGACTATAACCAAGAGCCTTTCCAAAAAAAAAAATACAAGCCTGTTAAATTTTAGCAATTAAATTTTTTTTGAGTACCCTCATGTATTGAAAGTATCCTTCATGCTGAGCAGGTCTGTGTTATGCCTCCGTGATCACTACAATACACTGCAACCGAGTGATCATGAAGAACCATGTGTCTACTCCTGATGCCTCTCTATTCAGTCTGTTTAGTAATCCTCCCTCCCTCTCTCTCTGACAGACAACACTGGGGCCGCTGTTCAGAAACTCGCGCATGGTGCAGTTCCTGTTTACCAACAAAGACGTTGAGTCTCTCAAAGGCCTCTATCGCATTATGGTCAATGGCTTTGTAAGTAGTGTCACACTTCTACAACACCTATACACACAGACGCAGACTAATCATCACACTTCACACTTTTTTTTTATATTGTGCACATCGAAAATACCAACACTAATCACTTTCCCACTTTGTTGATTTTAGATGACTTTGATAGTAGGGATTTTGGTAATCATATATGGCTGTACCCATGAAAGTTTTGTCTGTGCGTATTGTGCTGTGTATTTGTCTGTGTATTGTGCTGGTGTAGTATCGTGTGGAGAGATTGTCTACTGCTCTAAGATCAGTGTCAAAGTGTAGTTGTTGGTAAAAAAAGGGACACAGCAATCGTGACAACTGCTTGAGATGTCTCCTCCCCTTAAAGGCCCACTATGCAACATTTTTCATATAATTAATCCGTTTCATACTGTTTAGGATGCTTAAATGAGTCATTACACTGCGAACAAACGGTGTAGAATGCGCCACTGTGGCCTATAGCGGTAGATACAGCACTTGCAATGTTTAGCAGCGTGGACCGCCTCCAATAGAATGCAGTGCAATACAATGCAATGCAGCTGTCTTTAGAGGGAGCTTGTGAGAGAAAAAAAACAGAATGTTGCTTAGCCCTTCTTTAAGAGATGAAAACCACATAAATGAATCCAGGGACGTAATTTCCATGGGGTGAGGGTGGTCAAGACCTTTCCCCAATAATCAAGTCCAGCCAATATAACCCCTCCACCCCTCCAATATTATCACATCATTCCAGTTAATACAATTATAAATATTTATTTTTTTTATTTTTTTTTTAGAGATCTTGACCCTCCCAGTCTTCAACACAAAGTTACCCCCTTGAATAAATCTAGTTCTGGAAAATTAGACTCCCGCTGCAGTGACCTAAATGTGTCAGCAGGGGGAGCAGGTCAGCATAGATAGATGGATTCATAGTAGTCATACTGAAAGGGGATTAGATTTTACAGCTTTCAGTGTGCCATCTCCTGGTTGAAAGTGTATGCACAAATTCTCAAATGTAGTCAGCTGTGGTTGTGTGAGCCTGTAGTGATGATGGTTTTATTGTGTGTGTGTGTGTGTGTGTGTGTTCGCAGGCCGGCTGTGTGCATTTCCCCCACAGTGCTCCATGCGAGGTGCGGGTGCTGATGCTGCTCTACTCTTCGAAGAAGCGCATCTTCATGGGCCTCATCCCCAATGACCAGAGCGGCTTTGTCAACGGCATCCGCCAGGTCATCACCAACCACAAGAACCACCAGCAGCAACAGCAGCAGCGAGTGGTGAGGATGGGACACAAACACAAACATTGGCTGGGACGTGTTACTGTATATTCATGCATAGATGGCTGGAGATGCCTGTAGTCCACGTCATACTGGAAGTTGATTTTGAGCAGTGCGTAGACTGTCTATATGTGGACACAGCAACACAGACCTGCATACACGAACACATGTGCGTGCACACAGACACACACACACACACACACACACACACACACACACAGTCTTCTTTTATTGACCTGGGCCTCTCCACAGCAGGGTTTAAATCCAGCGGCTCAGATGCAGCAGGGCCAGGTGCCGCCCAATCAGAACTTCCTCAACCGACCACCTGGCGCTCTCCAGGGTGCCCATGGCAACGTGCAGCAGCAGGTAACACACACACACATATATATACATGCACCAATTTCTGGGTTTGTTCTGCATGTCTCCACTGTTCTCTCATGCATTCTCCAGCTTTGTTGAGTACTCCACAGCTCCTCAGACTTTATCCTCACATGTTCCTCGGCGCTCTGAAGCTCCTCCCCTTCCCTTTTTACCGTGTGCTTCACTCCGTCACTGGTTGCCGTGGATCCTCACCTTGCATCAGCCCTTGTGTTTTTCTTTGTTTGTTTATTTTTTCCTTTTGTCCTTGGATTGAACTCGCATGCCTTTTGTTAACCATCCGACTTTGCACCTTTTTTCCTCCTTCCTTTCTTTCTTTCCCTGACACTTCTTCACCCTCACTCCTCTCCCCTCCTTTTTCTCCTCTCGCCTCTCCTCGCCTCTCCCTCTCTCCTGTCGTGCCCCAGTCTGTGGTGGTGGGCATGCCGCCTGTTAGTCAGGTCACTATGATGGAGGACCAGCAGAGACAGACCAACATGGTGAGAGAGCATGTGTGCACACACACACACACACACACACACACACACACACACGCATGTGGTGTGTACATGCACACACACAGATTCTCCTCCTCACACTCTCACATAAAACCTACATACAAACTTAAACTAAAATGTACTGTATAGGCAACACCACCTAACATACAAATCTAAACTATTTTAAAAACACTATTTGTTTTTAACACACTATTTGCATACAGTGTAGGCCTATAAGCAATGCTACCACTGCAGAAAACATGGTCTCCCCCACACGTTTTCTACCATCACTAGCACCTAGGTGTGGTTAGTGACCGGCAACATTGGCAGAACCTGCTCAATCTCGTTACAGTGTTCCTCACAGCGACATTGATGACCTTGGTGTTAAGCCCAAAGCGCGCAATCAGATAACCCGCCACTTGCCACTGGCCAGAGTGATTCGCACTTTAGAGCCATTATGACAAAATGGTCTTTAGCATTTCGATATTAGTGTAGTTCTTTTATCCAAACTGTGTGTGAGAAAATCTGTTAGGTCTGTAGTTTAAGTAAGTGGAGTACTTCCAGCTACATTGAAGTAGGTTTTTACATCGGGGGATTCTACAATACACACCCATGCAAATACAAGCAGAATTAAGTTGATCTGTATTTTAATGCAACCTCTGTGTTGCACTAAATGGTTGGCCAGTAGCTGGCCAGAGATCTCTTTATCTCTGTATCTCTCTGTAGTCTCTCTAAAGTTTGCATGGCTGACTCCCCTCCTCCACCTCACCTCTGTTTATCAGGCCTGTTTAGTGCATCGCCTCACAGAGTTTTATTTATTTTTGCAGGTGTCTGTTTCTCATATGCTATTTTTCAACACTGAAGTCTCTCTCTCCTATGCATTTTGCACTCCCTCTTGTTTTGTCTCTCTTTCTGTCTCTCTGTATATCTTTCTCAGCTGACCATGCGTGCTGCCGCCACAGCCAATCAGCAGCCTCCAGTCAGTGGTGCCCCACCCAACCAGGTGGCTCAGGGACAAGCCCAGCCAGCTGCCATGCTCCGCCTCCCCAACCCAGGAGCCAATCCACAGCTGCGGAGCCTCCTGCTCAGCCAACAGCAGCCAGTAAGCACCTTAGGCCACCTTAGTGTGTGTGTGTGTGTGTGTGTGTGCGCAACGTTTGTGCGCGTGCGTGCGGGCAAAGGGGGGTGGGAGTCAGATTTGGGAGATGTTTCCATCTTAATATCGTGAAAAATAGATGGTATCATCAAAGGGAATATGGATGGAAGTGTGAGCTTGCTCTCATTGATGGCTGTTCTCATGTGCTGTGTTGATGTCAGGGAATCAGGTGGGGAGAATTTGAAACCACATCTTCTCTCTAATCTTTCCCTTGGATTTCTCATACAATCACAATCTCTCTCTTGCGCGCTCTCTCTCTTTCTGCTTTTCTTAGCAACCCGGGGTGGGCCACATGCAGGGCATGCTGCCGGGGCTGCCAGGTCTAGGCCAACAGATGGTCCACTCCACACCAGGAGGAGGCGCTCCCATGCAGGCCCAGTGGAGGCAGCCTCTCCCAGGTAAAATTAGAACAATACACGCACACACACACACATGCACACGCACACAGAGAGGCAGGAGCTTGCTGGAACAGAAGCTGCTTCTTCCAGTCCTAACCTAACTTGGGTGCACTGGTGAGAAAAAAAGCTGTGGGGGGTAGAAGCTGATCCAGAATCAGATCCAGAGCCATTTTAGCTCAGCTCATTCTGGCCTCAGCGGGCACCAGATTAAGCGGTCCGACCTGGACAGGCACCTGATTTAGAATATGATCTAAAAGTTGCTTGTCCAAAGCTGTCTAAAATTCCTGGAAATGATCAGTAAGGTTTTGCTGACACTGGCGATGAGAAGTATGCGTATCACACTTGTCTTTTTGTTTCAGGTCAAATGCTGATGACCACAGGACCTCGCGGACCTGTCTCTCAAGGTCCTGGAATTCCGCCAGGATCCAGTGTCATGGAGGATGAGATTCTTATGGACCTTATTTAAAACAGAAATATTATGAACTTTTTATAGTTATCTTGCCCTCTTTTTTTTATAATCTATCTTTATAATCAGGACTCCTTTTTGTGGAACACCCCAAACACACACCCACACACACACAAACACACTGCTCCAAAGACTGGTACATACTTGCTCTCACATGTACTGTTGTGATGGTGCTTCATTCAGCTGTGAGCTTGTGACATCAAGAGCCATCATGACAAGACTGTAGAGATGAACTTCATAATGACATCAGTGTTATTGTTGACTTGTGTAACCATGCATATAAGCTGTACACTAGGTATAATAAAGTCAGAACATTCTAGATGCTTCTTCCAGTTTGCCATACTTCTGACTTCAGGTTGTAGAGCAAGCACTGAATTTTCCTCTTCTTTCGTAGGATTACTTTTCACACTTTCAGAAATGCATCAGATCATGCCAAGTGGCAGTGGCATCAGGTACCAAGTGGCAGTCACATGTATGTGAGGGAGTTGGAGAAAGCCTATTGTTTGGTTTGAATGGGTAGGATGTATTAACACATTCATGTTGCCACTACTGTACGTCGTCATGGTATTCTCTTCCTACCTGATCTGGGTCTCTCCCTCACTCCAGGAGGGCATTCCAAAAAGGAGCTAGAGAAGGGGTATTCCAAGAAGTTAAGCTAGAGAAAGTGCTAAACCTCCAAATCGAGTAGCTAGTTTCGTTTACTTACTGTAAGGGAATATGATGATTATAAACTCTCTATATTGTAAGTGTTATCAGTTTAGGTTTACAGCCAAAACTGATTTAAAAAAAAATACTTCATGCTTGCACAGATGCTGTTTTTGTGACTTGTGTTTATTCATTTGAGAATTTTCCTGAAAGGGATTTTTTTTTTAACAATAGTGTACAACAATGTTGCCCATTTGGGATTGAGCCACAAAGTCAGACTCAGAAGTCCTGCAAAGAGGCTAACCAATCCCCTGCTGAAAATATACACGGCCCCTTTCCATAATGTCCCACTACAATTTCATTAAGCTTCCCTGAAATGATTAGTTTGCTTGCTTACTGAATCCTCTTTGTCACTTGTGAAACATAAGACTTCAATGAGCTCTTTCAATGGGACATAGAGCTGCAGTAAGCTCTCTCCAACACCCACAGTCCTTGGCAGCCTTTTTGCTTATCTCCCAATGAATCCTCTGAAGCTCCTGTACCACACTTAAGTGCCAGCTGTTTTGGGGTCTCCCAGGTTGTCGTTTTCCAGATGGTGTTCATCCTAAGACAACTTTAGGGATGTGTTTTCGCCCTTTCCTCAGCACATGTCCAAAGATGGGGTACAAGGTGTTTTCCTGGAGCACCTTTTACCACTAACAATCCCCTTCACACCCCTACTGCAACCAATTAATTTAATAGGACTAAAAAAAAAACCCACCATCCATTCCTTTGAAATGACCCTTTAAAATGACTGACTGGTAAGTTATGTCTATGAAATTCAACTGCCATATGTGCCTCCTTTTTATTCCTGTACTCCAGAGGTATTGCTTTGAGGGTAAGTCTTTAAGTTGGACTTTTTAATTGTGTATTTTTGAAAATGTTGCGTGCTTGGACCATTTTGTTTCAGCATCTCTCATTTTCCCATTAAGTGTCTTAATGTATTGTCCTTAGTGATGGGTTGACTCCTGGCATATTGTTTTTTGTGTGTGGATATTTTGTTGGGCCAATAGATCTGGCAGATTTGTCAGGCATCTGTTGTGGAGTACTGTTGTCAGTACTGACCACATGCCAACAGTCTGGACCATACAGGAAGATGGACTTCAGAGGAAGGGATGTTCTAAATGGGCCAATGGCCTGAGTGATTGGTGCAGGAGGGCCTTGTTGTGTGGATGGATTAATTTGCTCAAGTAAGGGGGTGTATCCATTATGTTGTGTAATGTGTGGCTAATTGTCCTCTCTCCCCTGGTTCCCACAGTTGGCCCTCCCTTGGGTACCTCCCCCGCTCGATTCAGCCGTGGCCGCGGCCACTGTGGCAGTAGAGGCTGCCAATACCCAGAGGAACTGCTGCGCTCTCCCCATCCCTCTCTGTCATTGACCCCTCCCCTGGCAATCTCTACTTGTCCCTGGACTTTCAGTCTAATTCAGCTAAATTCAGCTATTCAGCAGGTATACAGTGCACACGCGTCACAATTAAAGGATGTGTATGGTTTTGTGTAAAATACACCTCCCCCCCAATATAAATACTACACACTTACTACTTGTGTGTGTGTTTGGTGGTGAGTCTCTCTCTCTCTCTCTCTTTTTCTGAAAAAGCTGATAGCGGTATACCTCTTCACTATTACCCATGACAAATGCTATGCATGAAACGTTAGTCTTGTGCAAAGAAAGTTCAGTTGTTCAGCTGGGGGGGGGGGGGGGGGGAGGATCTGGTGGATTTTGGGCTAGCTTGCTGTAGTTCTGCAGTGCTTCACATTATTAATGGCCTATACATACCCTTCCAGACCTTCACATCTGAGTATTCAGCTTGTGATGAACTAAAGTCCCCAACACTGATGACTGTGCCTGTAGCCCATAAACTAGTGTTTCAGATTTAAATATGTTTGAATAAAATTGTGCAAAAATTAAACAAGATTAGTGAGTGAACAGCAGAAAATTGAGAAAATATCAAGAGCAAATTACACAACCAATGCAATTCAGTATACAAATAAAATACTACAATATTAATACTATAAAACAGTAAGCACATGCTACAAGGAACATAATGAAAATGATTATGTCCAAACACTAAACACACAATTATGGGGCTTGACTGGGACATGCTGAAAAAAAAAATGCAGTAGAAAACATTATTTTTCTAGAGCATTCTTCTCGCCCTTTGAAACCTCAATGCCTACATTGTTCTGCCTCTTTTTGCTTTCATTTATAATTGACATAAAAGCCTATTAAATTTTCTTGATAAATGCAAGCAAATATGTTAAACCACCTAATCCAACTGCGCACATTCACTTCTGCAAATCCTATCTGTGTGACCCGAAATCCACAAGCAAACAGATGTTTGACAAGATGTAGATTTTTAGACTAGAGTTGGGACTTAGGACACACGTGGGGGCGTGTGAAGGCACTCAAATGTGTGTTACATAACATTACATAACACAACATAATACACCATGACCTTTCTGCTACCTTTTTTTATATGACAATGGCATGGCATGATGTATCTGTAATCTTCCTTGTCATAATCCACTCTTGCGTTCCTTGGGAGGGTGGACACTCTCTCTGGCCCTTCAGCAATCAGTTCACACTTTAATTCAGAGAGCAGGGTCAAACTGCCCTCCCCCCAATCCAGCCAGCCCATCTTGGCCATGGCCTTCACGCCTCTTCAGCCCTCATCATGTTCCCAGTCCTGCCTCTAGCAGCTGCCGAAGGTTCCCATCTCCAGGCCATGTCTCATCAGCAGGTCCAGTGGCTTCCCAGCAGCAGGGGTAATCAGCAGACCCCCTCCTTCCTTCCTCGCTGCACTGCATACAGTATGCCTCCTTTAAGTGCTTGTCATAAGCGCCTACTACCAAGTTTGGATACGGCCATCATGACGACTTATGTGTGCAGGTGATGTTGAATTCAGATACACAGTACGTAACAAATGGAACCAAATAGGTACAAGCACATGTAAGGGAGACGATCGGGTGGGGGGGTGGTTTGTTCACTTTTTCCTGATGTTCATATTCCTATACCATAACATAATCTACCTGTTAACAAATGAATACAAATCATTCCACTGTTCATTAGTTGGGAAAAGTATAATGACAAAAATAAATATCATGTTTTGGGTCAAAAACATATAGGTAATGTCCAATATTTGTCACAAAATCTCCCATATCACGTTCTACTTTTGGTTTGACTCCACTGCCGTGACATCCTTGCAAGGGACTGTGATGTGCAAAGCTAGCGCAGAGACTAGCAGCAGAGGTTTGAATTGCTTTTGCTGATGTCAATGAAGAGGTAAAGTCTTCGTTTCCTGCCTTCCCAGTCCAAATATTTTGATTTGATTTTTTATGTTTACTGAAGGATTTAATGAAATTCTTTTTAAAGAGGTCCTATGCTGCATTTGCATAGTCATAAAATTATTATTATTATTTTTAACTATCCTGTTGTAGCAACAATGGTGGGGATTGCAGAGTTGAACCTTCACTCAAGTGTAACTATTCATCATTTATATGGTTGCAAGGAAACCTTTCTCGTGGGACCATACTGGTGAAATGAAAGTAGGAAGTAGAAGCCATTTAAATGGTCAGTGTGTATCAGTCTCTGTGAGAGAACCAACTTTGAGACTACTACACACGGCTGGAACTGTTTATAAACAGTTGTTTACCTTATTTCAGCCAGTAGCCTATAATACTGTAAATCGCCTTTGTGGTACATTACTGTAACTTGCATTGCATCACGTGACGTTTTAATGTGAACACCCACAATATACAGTACTGTGTTGTATTTTTTTTTTTTTAAATGATGTATGATACTGTATTCTACATTTTTATAACGGCTGCATTTATAGCGCGTTTTTGCAGACTTGTGGAACAAACAGCAGCATTAGTACATTAGCAACATTAGTTAGACATTAGTTTGGCGAAAGGACTCTGCCCCACATCCGTGAGACCACCAGAGATTAAAGTCCTTCCAGGATGCAAGGAGGTGAGAAGGAAAACCAACAAATGGGAGATGTCACAGTCTATGGGAGATGTCGTGTGTGTCATGTTGACGCTCACTAACATTAGTCAACTTGCGTTATGCTAACCACTTCTGGTTTACTGTTACTTAACTGAGTTTAGTGCTGAACAAAATTAGACTCAGTTCATGTAGTTCTTTATAGAGTTTTATCCAGTACTTTTCTTTCTGTTTCACGGTTCCCATAGTCTACAGACTGGGTGAATAAGTAGCCTATAATAAAGCCTTTTACCAGAGAGGGTTCAGTATCCAAGATCTTTGCTTTTACAGTAGCACTATGACAGAAGCTAGCTCTCTGGTATCTCCGTGTAACCAGAGACGGTTGATGAAGCTGTTCTAAAAGATCTTTGGTGTAACTAAAGTTTTAGAGGCACTGACACACTGTTCTCTAGATTGGCCTGCCTTTTGACTACCTTTTCATAGTCATAGAAATTGTTCATTACATCTCTACCACAATATCATTTGTCAGGTCTGCGTTCAAGAAGCCACTTCACAGCTTTTAGGGTTTTCCTTTCTGCGCAGTTATTTTCATGGGGTTCCACACAGACGTGCATAAATTCATAGACCAGTAATAAATAAAAATGGAAAAGGATGAAAAAACAAATACTGAGGTAAAATTAGGTATTAGTATTCTCACCTTACCTCACCTCATCTTACAGTGCACACTGTAAATATCCTTGACCACTGAGCCTCATTGGCCAGTTGGACACCGATTAGTTGTGCTGTAGCTAAGCGGAGGACAAATTGCTTCAATTGAAAATTATTTTTGTACAATGTGATTGGTGAAAATAAAGGCGTTAGTCTAGAGGGGCTATACTTCAAATCTAGACTTCACCAGATACGGTTGATGTTCTAAATGATCTTTGACTTCACCAGAAAGCTGCACCAGAGAGGGTTCAAGCAGATCTTTGGCTGCATGGTAAGTATACCGGCATACCAAATATAGCCTACTGTAACTAAACTATTATAAGGATGATAAATCTGTTAAAAAGTGAACTTGCACATAAAAAACTATGCATGATATCTGTCTTGTCATGTCAGAAATAATGCTGTTTGGTATATGAAAATATTTTTTGTAAAAATTATATTTACCTTGGTGGCCCAATTTACCTTAGGCTAACCCTCTAAGATAAAATGGGCCACATGATGTCAGCCATCCAATGTGTCCCACACAAACAGCATTTGCACACACACAAACAGCACACACACACACACAGACACACACAATATAGTCCCTAATCATATAAAATGTACATCAAATAATGATACTTTTATTCCCTTTGTTGCAATAAGGTTCTTTTTATTGTTTTTTTTCTGTTCAGTCTGTAAGATCAGTCAAGTTCACTGACTTGATCTCGGTGCCACATAGGGAGAGGCCTGTCAGAAAGAGAGCAAAGCCACCATCCCATCACCTTACAAGTGAGTAACATATTGAGTACGTAAAAAAAAAAAAATCATCCAGCATGCAACCAGCCAACAAGTACTCGGGTGGTAAGCCACCAAAAGGGAAAAGAATGGCAGAAAAAAAGAAAAGCTCATCTCCTTGTGAAGTCTGCAAACCCCCTTATGGTGACCCAAATGACTCTAAGGCTACTGAGGAATGGGTAAAATGTGTAAACTGTTCTGCATGGTTTCATGAGAGCTGTGCTGAAGAGAATGGAATTTGTGATGATGATGGTTTTGTTTGCAAAGACTGTGTTTGAAAAAAATTTAATCACAGATATCATTGTCTTCACTTTCTGTTCATGTATTCTTTATGAATTCTCCTAGAATGTATTCGTTTACACACACACACAGACACACAAACATCTACACACACACACACACACATACACCACTGACATAAGTAGTTGCTGATGGTGTTCGGTTTCTTCGGTTCTTGCTTTACAGTTTACAAAAATTTAATAGCACTAGAAAGGCACTATGAATGTAAAGGTTATGTGGCAGTTGAGTTTTTTTGTGTCATTAAACTTGATGATGAATTAGTCTACCGTTTCCCTTTGCTGTTTGACTGGCCCATCTTACCCGACAAGTGGCCCATTTTACCTGATAAGCTGGCCCATTTTACCTGAAACTGCTCATGCAAAAAAGTTGCCACAGCCAATGTTTCAAGAACTGTAGGGCCTGAATGATTACATTTTACTGCTTAATTTCAACACAAAATGATCAGCAACAGTCATTATTAATTTTAAAAAATGCATGAAAATGGTATATCTGGTATTGTGTCATTGTCCCAATTGATTTACCAAAAACTGGCCCAATTTACCTGATGTCACCCTACATGATACAAATACAGTAATAATACTGTAAAACTATATTACACTAACTTACTGCCAACAGTGTAACAAGAGGTGAGTGGTTTTTCTGTTATTCAGTATATCTATTGCATTCTTGAATATTCTTTCAGACCCTCTGTGTCTAACCAGTTTATGGCATGAAAACTAGCATCTCAATTTGTTTTCAAAATGGGATCAATGCTCTTGATTGACTGAGGTCTGAGGAATCTTGCATTATTAGTTTAAAAGGAAAAGGTGGTTGAGGGATGTCTCAGCGTGTGTTCGTCCTGATGAATGACTTTATCCTCTGAGAAGGCATGGGCTGGGTACTCTAAAACTGATTGGCTCATTGACTCTGGGTGGTTATCCAGTGATTTATGCCAAAGGAATTCATGGGAATCCATTGATTTGGGTTTGCCCAGGCCCCAGGCCATCTTGGGCCACACCTGCTGTGTGTGTGGGTAATCACTTGGGCTACTATTGAACTGACCGATTGCATTGCAGTCATTTGGGTCATCAGTAAAATTCCAAAATGAATTTATGTCATTCTGAAATGAATTGAGATTACGACCATCCATCAAGCATCATTGTCCACCATCAAGCAATAAGCAGGAATAGATTACACATAAAAATGTATTAATATAATAAAAACCAACCGGCATGTATAATTTGTCCATATGTCTAATTCAAGGAACGACTGTCTGTGTGTGTCACTCTTGTATTCCATAACGCATAACTTTCGAACGTCTCATCTAACTGACCTCAAATTTGGGATGTGTTTTGCCAATGTCCTGACTGACTGCTGTGATAATACTAATGCAATTGTTATATAAAAGCACAGTAGCCTGCTTTATCCATTACATTAGAAATACAAGCATCTGGTAGCAACCATAAAATGACATACATATGATCTACACACTGTTAAAAGTCTAAGCACGTCCATTCTAATTGTGGCCGATGTACATGTTAAGGTACTAAATTGTAAACTGTAGAAGTGGTGATATGGAAATGTGCAGAGGGTGTGATGACCAGTGCAAGTAAATTAACTAGTACAAAATATCAAATGTGGAATAAAGTGGCTTTAAAAAATAACACAATAAACCAATGTGGGAATACAAGAATATAGAGAAAATATTCAGTGAATTTAGTGAGCAGGTTTTTCTTGAGAAAGCTTTATTTGGATCTTGATTGGTTCCATCAATCAGGCATTGATCCATTATCAGACTGCCATTGATGGGGAGAAGATGAACGAGGTCAGTTTATTTTCCCATAGGCCTTGCTCTATCGACCCTCTTTAGAACGCTGTGCTGGGCTGTGGCCAACCACCCCCCACCAAGACATAAATCAAAAGTCCATTACTACTTCAGGGTTCACATCTATGTATTATTATGCTAACCTCTTCATGCCTTTTGACAGCCTGCTCTTCCATGTTATTATCTCCAGTAAAGCCTCCATGGACTCCAACACCAAACTCACACGCTCGCTGCCCTGCCAAGTGCAAGTCAACCAGGGGGAAAACCTGTGAGTGCACCACCACCACCTGCTCTTATCAGATGCCAGTGTGATGTGATGGCTCTTTGATAGCCAATGCCCAAGGTGACCTGCTTTGTGTTCATTTTTTCTCTCAGAAACACCGACCAGTGGCCTCAGAAGCTCATCGTGTAGCTCATCCCACAGCAGCTACTGGTAAAGAGAATGATGATCATAGTGAATGTGTTACCAGCAACAATATCTAATAGGGCACTTTAAACCTTAAAAAAACACAGACCTTTCTTGTCCATGAATGGCTGTAGTATTTTATTGAGAATAAAATATGATTCTCTGCAGACCCATGGAAATCCACACCTAGATCGCCCACACGTGTTTGCTTGTTCAGTCTTTCCTGTGAAGACAAATCAATTAGATGAACCATGCAGGCGACACAGAGAAAGACTAAAGAAGCAGATACTGAATTCTAAATATAAACTTCAATGAACAAGCCATTGTTTGTCATTAACCAGGAGCTTGTGTTTTTTTCTCATGGAGTCAGGAATTGTTAATGATGCCCTCATAGTGGCACATAGAACATAGAAATATAAGAAGCAATGACGGGCACAATAGAAAAATAAGAAGCAATGACGGGCTATTATAGTGAAAGCAATAAAAACAGGCTGGGTAACTTAAGGAATAAGGTTAGGGTTATAGGGCTCACAATATGGAAGACTGTTTGAACTTTAACCAGCTTAGTAACAGTGAAATAATCAATGACACCAATTTATTCAAAGAATATATACATTAAGGTTCAATTATTTTCTTTAGTTAACACAGCAGTTAACACCATTGTCATGTTGTGGTGGTCAATCCACATTTGAGATTTCCAATAAAGGTACAGGGCTGTGGTGGATGTGCTCCTATAACCTCAGGAGTCTGAATTACCCTAAACTACCACAAGGGGGAGTACATCACCCTAGATAATTCCATAGTAGCTGTGTTGTAATGACTTAAGATTGATAGCTTTTCCTGAATCTGTAGGGGTCAGAGTGAAATTTGTCAAACTGCACATGTACTGTAGGTTAATGTACAAATAATAGTGTCACAAACTATTAAAGCAATCTGCTGACAACACTGGCAATTTACAATTATAGTGGAAGATTGCCATCATTACACACAAGGCCCAAAAGCATTTGAAATGAACCATGAGAAAAAGCCTATTTACCTTTAAACCACACAGCTCAACTGAATGTAATGGCATTTCAAGGGCCCAAACACTGGAAACTGTTTGGACCAGTTCAATTCACCAAACCTTGTTGACTAAACATATTGGATGTCATTTTGATAAGACTGACATTATCTTTTCCTCTTGTGTCTTGAATTCACAAGTATTTGTCAGACCAGGAAAACTAGCAAAAGCCAGTTTTTGTACTCAAAATAAAAACCATTGAAAGATCAGAGTGAGGTCTTTTTCATAATGCTTATATTGCTGAACTTGGCCTGAACACTTGTTTTGTCTGTCCTGTCTTGTCTGTCTACTTGTCTGTCTCTAGTGGCAAGAATAGTGATTAGAGTATATTGTCTTTCAAAACAGTTTATGTTGTTTCTATGCACTTTCATAGTTTGTTCTGTCTTGTATTGTCTGTCTAACGTAAGGGACAGTGAGAAATGTAATTTCGATTCCTTTGTATGTCTACATGTGAAGAAATTGACAATAAAACTGACTTTGACTTTGATATTGTAGATGAGATAAATAAGACACATTTTTAAGGTTTAATACAATCTTTTTCTTTTGAATGTTTGCTTAGTGTGTATCACGAATCCTGGATGAATCCTGAAAGAATCTAATAGCTCTTGGTTATTGTAGTTTTGACACAGATAGCTCGGGAATATTTTCTTGAACATGATGACTTGTGATAGACTCCACATTATGTTTGACATTTTTGATATGTCACAGTCAATTTCCAGACTTCCTCCACAGATTTCTGCACCCTTAAAAGACTCTTGCGTTGTTCAAGTGGTATTTTCTGCAATGGTTTCGTCAGTGCTACTCTCAAGAACTACCCGTAGTAAATGTCACAAGTACTTAGTGGGTTGCTGGGCATATGCATAGAACTCACATCCACGACTACAACTCCCAACCCTTGTGATGGTGTGTGAATATATGTACATGGGCAGGGAAGGCTGCAGGCAGGTTCTTCACAATTGCTCCATGTAAGGTGTGGGTGCTAGTGGCATACCAGTCAAGACTTTTTATTTATTTATTTATTTATTTATTTATTTTTAAATCCTCCATAGCT
This sequence comes from Limnothrissa miodon, assembly GCA_017657215.1. Taxonomy (NCBI): domain Eukaryota; kingdom Metazoa; phylum Chordata; class Actinopteri; order Clupeiformes; family Clupeidae; genus Limnothrissa; species Limnothrissa miodon. The sequence continues at coordinate 2,044,784 of JAGFZM010000175.1, read as the reverse complement.
CCCCCTGTGGTTGCCCTATGACCACAGTGGCTTTGTCAACAAGTCAAGAGCCAAAAGCCACTCAGAAGAAGCCCCAGGACTTGGAATCTGAAGGTACATTTGCTACAAAAGAAAGCAAGAAGCAATGCCCTTCACACCACCACTTCTCCTTCAAACATAGGGTATAGTACATCAACCCTTTGACCAAACTATATTCTCTCAGATTGTTTTTTTAATGGCTTGTCCAAAAGTTATGTAACAAACCTGAAAAACATTTCAAAAATGGCTTTTCTTGGAGGCACTGTGGCTCAGCCGGCTAAGGCGTCGTGCCATGACTGGGTTGGATCAGGGTTCGATTCCAACCTGTGGTCCTTTGCCGATCCTGCCTGATCCTGATCTGTCTCTCCACTGTCACTATCCAAATAAAGGGCAAAAAGTATCTAAAAAAAATGTCTTTTCTTCAGCAGTAGAGCCATGCAGACGTAGCCCTTAATGCTTAAGCAGGTTAGAGTTTTATGATGTTTTGTGAGCATTAAGTAAAGATCAAGTAACATCTAACTATGTACATCTGTTCCTGCATACATGCATATACCATCAGATTGCTTTAAAGTATGTTTGTTACTTAGGAATACTTAGCAACACACACTCTCTCTCTCTCACACACACACACACACACACACATATTGGGCTTCTTTTTTGCATGTGAATTCTGCAAGGCCTAGAACAGTACTATCCAGTCAGAGCTCACTCAACTGAGTAACCGGAGCTCTCCATGGTGCTGATAGCAACATAGAGATGCAGCAGTGTGCTCCACGACACAGAATGGTAAACTATGGCAACCCTTTTAATACTGCCCGAACAGAGCTACTTCTGTATCATAATGTGCTCTCTGTCCCTCTGTTCAATGCGTCTGACGTGACAAACTAGATTAGATAAGATTAGATTAGATTCTTCTTTATTGTCATTACACATGTATACAGGGTAACAAAATCTAGTTTAGCATCAATTCAGAAGAGCAAGAGCAAGATATACAAACTATTGATGAGTACAGCATGCAAAACATACAGTCTTATCATACACACTCAAAGGCAATAATATTCATTAAATAATAACAGATAAACAAAGAACATGCCAATATCTGTACGTTTAAAAAACAATATAAATTTGTCTTTAAAACGTATGTGTGTTTGCAGTATTTAATTATGAATTTCACTGATACCCTTCCAGATATAGTACTTTTCCAAAATGAATGCATACATTTTTTCATATCTCTTTATCTATGAGGTAAATACCTGTGTACGGCCATACATTGGGTAGGCACTTCATTTGATCAATTTACTTTCTCATGGAATTACGTAGGATCTGATTCTGAGTTGATAAGTAATCTTTACACAGGTGTGGTCAGTATACAGTTTCATTATTTTCTGTAGTTTCCATAAAATACTGATCTAAAGTTTGCACATGGCATGGGTTACATTTCCGAAATCATCCCACTTATACTGTGATTAAGACAGTAATACTAGCTACTAGTATTGCAGGCATTTTGTAAAGTTAGCCACAAACAAAGCATTCTTTAATTTAATCTGGGTCTGTTTAAGGCAGTCTGTGTATGCTAACGGTCTGTGTATGCCTAGGTAAGTAGAACATAGAGCGCAAATCCAGCTCCATCCACACAGGTTGTTGCAACAAGGGATTGTGTTGGTGGGTATTAGTCAGCGTCTGTCTTGAAGCGATAGCCACTGGGAAACCTGTGTGTGTATAAACTGTTTAAACTGTTGACAAAATGTGAACCAATGACGCATATATTCTGTCTCTGGCCGTCAATCTCTCTCCCACTCCTTGATTTACATTCCATGTTAACTGACCAAGGCACATACACAGAAAGAACATCACACGGTTGATCTTCTGACACACACACACACACTCACACACGCTTAGACATAGAGTGTACTGTACTTTAACGCATCCTCTAGTGTATGTATGATACACACATACACACACAGAGAGACTCCTGAGGAGTGGGTACCTAATTCCTGTCACTATAGATTGGCATAGGTTCACAGGGACTCTCTGATAAGTCTGTATGGGAAAAACAATTGCATAAAGTGAGTGGCTACTCTAGCCATTGCTCTTATCTTAACTTCAACACCAGCCCTGCCCACAGTCCTGGGCGTGCTTGATTTGGACTCTCCTCCTCCTGCCTCATGTCTGCTTATCAGGCATTTCTAATGCGCCGTCTTGCACAGGTTTATTCTTTATTGGCTGTCTCTGTCTCGCTAAACCTTATACTGACTGTCTTCCTCTGTTCACTCTCTTTTTCTCTCTCTCTCTCTCTCCCTCATCCCAATTCCTCCTTTATCTGTCCACAGCCAATCAGGATGTCATAATAGAAACCCCCCATTTAGCAGCGGGCTGCTCGACCAGGTGTCTAAGGGACAAGCCCAGTTGGGCGCCTTGCTCCTCTTCCGTCCCTGAACACGTACCGCAAGGCAATCCTCCGCTTCCCCTTCAGCCAATAGCAGCAAGTTAGGCCCTCTGATTGACTGAGTCTCTTCTTTGTGAGGACTGTGAGATGGGATCCGATGGGATGGTATGGGAGCGTCTAGATCAGGAAGCTGATTTGACGTGACCGGCTCGTCAGATGTGATCTGGCAAGGATGGAACGTGTCCAGAGGCAGCGAGAGAAACAGAGTTTTCCATCTTAATTTCATGTGTTGAGGGAGGGTCGGCGCAATCCATGGGAATGTGGATTGATGGATTGATGTCAGCTCTCATGTGCTGTGTTGGAGTCAGAGAACCAGGTGGGGAAAAACTTGACACTTTTGAAATTTTCTCACATTTTCTTCCTCCCACTCTCACTTTCTTTCTCACTTTTCTTTTTATTTATATGTGATGTATATTCTCATTCCATTCTCTCACAAGTCTTCTTGATCTCTGTGTCCCTCATTCTCTTCCTTCTGCCCCCCCCCCCCCCCCCCCCCCTGCTTCTCCCCCCCCTTCCCTCTTTCCCCCTATATAGCGCGTCACACGCAGGGTATGTTCCCCCCCCCCCCCCCCACACACACACACACACACATTCAAACACACACACACACACACACACAGAGGCAGGCACTTTGCAGGCTCTCACCTAGGATCAGCCCCAGCTTCTCCTAACCTAACCCCCTTCTTGGGTGCACAAGTCATGATAAACCCCCGAGAGCTAAGATCAGATCCTGAATCAGTCCTAGAGCCAGTTCAGCTCAGTTCAGTCTTGGCTCAGCCAGCTCTAGATTAAGTGCTCTGATCTGGATGGGTGCCTGATCTGAGAACAGGGATTTGCATACTGATGTCATCTGCCTAAGGTGGTCTGAAATTATCCTAGGAGACCGTTAGATAGAGGCATTACTGACACAGTAGTTTCACTGCCCAACAAAAAGAAACATTTTCCATTACATTCCCTCAGCAGCTTCTTGGGAATATCCTCACTGTATCTGTTTCAACTCATACTGTGTCAACAAATTCCCTATTTCCTTGTTAATATTTCATGCATGATTTCTGAACAAAATGTGTCACTAATTTTGCCTCTTTTTTTTAAAACTCGTCATGCAATTAGGACAAAGTGGTTGTAGATCTTGTCTAAAGCGAAGACATTTTGGACTGCAAGAACCATTGGGTCTTTTAAATGGTCTCATATTTTTCAGCTTTTTAAAAAAAAAAAAAAAAAAGATTTTTACCGTGCCTTCAGAGAGAACACACACACATCCAAAGACCTTCCCCCATCCAGACATATTTTATCTGCTAGTGTTTATCAGTGGTAAGACAAAGAGCCATTGTGAAGGCTGTGGAGAAGATGGACTGCTTTTACTGGGATCAGACATTAAGACCCTCCATATCAAGGGAAAAGTACAGTAGCTAGGTATAATAAAGTCAGACTATCTAGATGCGTCTTCCAATCAACTACACTGCTGATGTGCAAGTACAGAATTCCTTCTCCCTTGGAGTCGTTTTTCACACTTTCAGAGACACGTTAAATCAGGTCTTTGTTTTCACACATAGTGAGCGAGAAACAGTGGAAAAAGCGGCAAATGGAGACAAAAAAGGGATGATGTGAAAGGCAGAGAGCGAGTGAGTGAGCGAGAATTAAAGAGGCAGATAAAGATAAAAGTGCATGAATCCATAGCTAAACAAATCTCTTCGGTGGTGTGCAGCCATGCCGAGGTGTTGTCTCTCTGACCCGGCAGTCGGCACTCAGCGACTGAAATAGAAGGAGCGCTGGGTTGTTTTAATGTCTGTTTCTGCCAAATGGTGTCAGAGTGTTAATTTTAACTACTCCAATATGTCGTGGAATCATACAGTGCCCCTCGGTGCCAAGTAGTCCTACCAGATGGCATGGCTTGGCCATGTTTTCTCTGGCATAATAAGAAGCGGTGAGCGGGCCGCATGCGCACATGCTACACTACTCACATGAAAGCGTTTCAAGTTGTAAAGGGAAATTGAACACACTCTTGTGCATCATAATAACAAGGCAAATAATAACTCTTCAACAAGGCAAAGCAGGCACTCAACCAACCAGGCCTGTTCCCATAGGAATTGGGACGGGGAAGCACATGACCACCTCAGTGAAAGCAAATAAACACACATAAACTCAAATGGGCTGTGAGAATAACTAGATTGCTTCAAGGCTACCTCCAAAAATACCAAAGTGAAGGCCTCCAAACCAAAGGCCTACTAGCACCTTTTCTCAAAGTCGAGGAAGCATGCCTAACGGCTGCTTTTTCGAGGATTCTACGTTATTGGACCTCGCCAAGTACTGTTACAATGTCAAGGATACTTAAAAATTCTATCAAGTACTGAGTCCTATGTTTGTAGATTTTTTGAGGCTGCACTGCATTGTTACAATACCCACAATCCTCCACTTTACGAGGCGAGATTTAAACCAAAGATTCTAGAGTGCTCGGCTTTAGAATCTTTGAGTTAAGCACACTTATGAGCCTGTTTCATTTTACGCGACTTGAATGCTACTAAGGTATGAAGCCTCGTCTCCATAGTATACGCCTTCTAAGACGAGTGCTCTAGAAACTGTGTAGAAATCTGGATGTACCGTAGCAGTAGAAAATGTGCTAAGCAGGTACATCTAGAAATGAACCATAAGATCTCTATAGCTGTTCTCCTAGGTTTGGTTGGACCAATCACATCACTCTATCTTTGCAGTAAGTTACTACGCATAAGTAGCTAATCAGACTACCTGCGTACTACGTACAACCTACTACGAGTTTGAAAGACAACCACATGATCCGGTTGGGTTGGTCTATTGGTCAGAGCCAGACTACTGTATACATTTTTTGTCAAGTTAGAGCCCTGACACACACACAAAAAAAGTCTCCTTATTAGACCTTGAAAAACATCTATACAACCGCATACACCTGACTCAGTAAGCACACTTACATTCTCAAACACACAGACAGGAAGTGATGTTATTCCTTGTCACCAGGGAGACAGAGACGGTTGCTAAGATACCATGACACTGGGATCTGAATCTAAGCCTCCCTCCCATCTCAGCCCTACACATACTCACTCTTTCCCCCTCTCTCTGTTTCTCACACACACACACACACATACACACACACACGCACACAGATGCTTATGTGTTTATGTGTTCATGTCAGCATGGGGATGACACTCATCCCTCCTGGATCCGCCCTTACTTCAACAACAGTTGGAGAACTGTAAGATGCTTGCTCTTTTTTTCTATCTCTTTTTCTCTGTGAAACACACACACACACACACACACACACACACACAGAATGCTGTGTTCCTTTTACAGGTCAGAAATCTCTGCCTTCTCTCTGCTCCATTGCTTTTTAAGATGGACACATTACCCTGTAATGTAATGAATTGCTTGCTGCCATCAGAGCCTTATAGAAACGCATTTGGCTTCATCTCATTTATATAATGCCCTCCTAGCCAAACTGTGATTGTGATGCTGACGTGAGGGTAATAATCAGGAGCTGTGCATCAAACATGACCATTACAAGTAACAGAGTGCTGCAGGTCCTCTTCATCTTAGGGAGAGTATTGATGGTTCTCTAGGTGCCTTTAATCTAACTGTGGCAGACCTGCAGTTGCTGGGTTTCTCTGAGTTTGATGATAAGTGGGTCACAAGAAAGCTACTATGTTTCCTCTTGTGATGGTGATAATTTTAGGAGGGCTTGCTAGAATCAGTAAAATATAATGTCGCAGAGGGGAGTCTGTGTAGCTTGTCTGATGTAGCCCTGTGAAGTTTTCTCTGGTGATCTTTAAGGGCCTTTGAAAGAGTTATGTTGCATTTACATATATGTCTTCATTTCATGATAGGAATGGGCATGAGATAAAAAGGTAGGTTGTCTGTTTTAGATTTCTCTAGGCAGTGTCTGTGCTTTTACAGGAACACCATTCAGTTTTAGTGTGCAACTACTGAACTACCTACATAAAAGGCATACATTTTCCAACCATTTCCCAGAGTCTTTTAGACACAGTTAGAAATTGTTTTTTGGCGTTTTTGGTAGTATAGTTAGAAATGTTACACTGCAATTATAATCAATAACTGTTACATTGTGCCGGTTTCCTATTTCCCACCGGCGGGTATGTATCCTGACATACACTTAAATATATGCCATTTGAGTTAATTTGGAGATGGTAGCAAACCTTTCGGATCAAAAGAATACACATCGTCATGTAAAGTTGCATAGTGTTGATTTCAAAACAGCTCTGCAGATGCCTGTTCTGGATTTGATACTGGAAATGCTTTGGAACAATGCTGCATGATAAAGTACTAAGGTATGGCTGTTGGAAAGTTGATTGGCAATTAACAAAACTGCACAGAACTCCCACCCCCTTCTCGTCCTATCAGGAAGTTTATCTCAACTGCCAGACATGAGTGCAGTGGCTATCACTCTTGGATAGTGAGGAATGAGGGAAGGTTTCACTACCAACCAGCCAAGGTTTCTGGATGGAAAGCTGGAGCAGGCAGGCATCGACTGCTGAGCCGAGTACTGTTTCCCTGTCAGCTGAAGAGCAGAGCTCTCTGCAGGGCCTTGGGACCCAGCAGTGTGTTTAGTGCAGAGGTGAACCAAGCAGAGCAGGTGCAGAAGCAGCAACAGCAGAGAGAGAGAGAGAAAGAGAGAGAGAGAGGAAGATAGAAAAAAGAAAGAGAGGTGGGTAGAGGGGTGAGGAATCAGGTGAGAGGTAATCTGTTTTCAGAACACCACCAGCATACCTGGGTAGGGTGGGGTGGGGGTCGTCGTGACCTACTCCAGCAATGCTGCCCCAAATCACTGTGAAAGAGATAGAAACACCAGTAAGGGGCAGGTTGGTGAGGGAAGGCCTACACAGACAAATAGAGGCGTAGAGGCTACAACATTGAGGGTTGTGCTTGTTTAACAATAATTTTGTTGAATAAAAGAAATGCACACTACATTCAGGAAGAAGGAAGTAATGCATGTCCAGGTGTCAGATGGTTTTAGTAGTTTATGTAGCAGTCTAGTAGTAGTTAATGTCTGTAGGAGCAAAGTGTTGTTTGGTTCCAATATGCATAAACAAGCAAGCATGTCATTAGTAGTAGTTAATGACTATAGGAGCAAAGGATAATGTCATTGGTATCATGACTGTAGAAGATGGTTCTATGCACTAATATACAGTAAGCACACCTGAATTAAAGTTTCTCATACGTACTACATGATTTTGAAAGGCTTGTGTGTGTATATGTGTGCAGAGAGTGGCCAGTGGGGGATGGAGGGTGCAACGTGTTTTTTTCTGGAAACACCATGGTGAAATAGCCGAAGAACCGTTCTGCAGAAACAGACCAGCAGACCACTTGTCTGGCTTCTATGTGGGCAGGGGGGCTATTCATAACTTCACCCAATGAACAGGTGTAATTTAGTTTTTTTTTTCTCTCTTAAAATTTAGCAACGCTCGTGAGAAGCCTTTTTAGTTAGGAAAGGCTTTTAAAAAGTAAGCTTTCATAAAGGAGAAGAACAATTTTGAATGCCTCTATAAAATTATAAAATATCTGTTTGAATCCCCATCTGAAAATGAATGATCCTTTTGGTAATAAGGCAAATAAGGTGTAAGCGAAAGCATGTGCACGAGCATGAGACATCTTCTGCATTGAGTCAGCTGCTCATCAATTTTACAATATTGCTACCAAAAAGCAAAAGCAAAAGATCTAGCAATCTACAGTGTTGGTTGACTTGAGTGGCAAGCTGGACTCGGGACAAGCATCTATGGTTGCTGATTCTCTAGTTAATCTTGTTGTAAAAAAAAGGTACAATTATTGTAAAAGCTAAAGTACAGTTTTGATGGCGCACTAGCAAAGCAAGTAACTAAGAGAGATTCCTGTAGTCCAGTCTGGCTTCCTGATTACAAAGGCATCACAGCAGTCATATTTGAGATGTACTGTAATGGGTCTGAAGACTGCACACATGTGAAACATCTAGATTTTATGTACGTGCACTGAATGTGGAGGTATGAACCATTCACTGAGCTATTCTGTTGATTTTGCATAACGTAATTCTTGTCTCACAGGAATTTTACATTGGAAGCTTGAACAATTGAAATGCTAATTCATCGCATACAAAATAATCGTGGTGGCTTGCCAACTTTATAGCTTCCAGTCTGACAACCCACCACCTGGCATTTTTTTTTTTTTTTTTATTCAGTTAGCTGGTAAAACCCACCACCCCTGAAGGGCTTTGATGATTATCCCAGGTGTAGACTGAATAGGCTATTTGCTGTGTTCCCTTAACAAATGAAGTAGTTCTATACTTCTGAGATGCATCAACTGACACCACTGCCCACTCAAATGGGTTTCAGGGCTTTATAAACAGAAATTCCATATGTTTTAAGAAAAATTACCACTCTGTACCTATGCAGCCACTCTGTATGTGGGGTTGGGGATACTACAACCACCACAAAACAAAGGCATTTGTCCAAATGTATCTTAAACATTACAGTATATTTCATCATGAAAATCATTAAACAATAGACTCGCAAGCCAGATTACAATTGTCTATGACCAATAGACGGGGATAATTTCAAGTAGCCTAGCAAAAACAGTAAGGGAAACAAGGCTTTAAGTCGTTAAAAACTGAATGATTCAAAAAGATTCAAATCTGTCATCAAAGCACACATAATGACTGCTGTTGTGACTGGACACCACGATCCTTGGATTAATGTCACAGATATTTCATTTTACCACAGCGTACATCTTATCAGCGTAAATGGGAGATGCCCAACCAGTCAATCGCAGCCATCCAGTCAAGGACCACAACAGTGCAGGTAATCGCAAAATGTTACAAGAAAAATAACTTTTTAGATATATAATGATTTTTGTTCAAAATGGTAACCTTTTTATTTTACTCTCATGAAGACATGAAGTCACCATTTTATTATGCTAATTTTGCCGATACATTTGATAAAAACTTTCATTTTTTACCATGTAGTGTGGCTCTTATTGGCTATTTCCTGAATCTGATAGCTTTTTATTAGTGTTTTTATTTGGCCCTGTCGTGTTGAAGATTTCCCTTAAACTACATTTTCAGCATTGGCTTACAGCAATAAATCTTCCATATAAGATTAGTTCTTCCCAAAAATGCTTTACGTATTATGGTAAATTTATGAAGAAAATCAAATCAGAAAAACTAATGGGCAAAATGCTGCATAAGAAATTACATAATCAGTACATGTAGCACACATGCATAGGCTACTTTTTTTCATTTGACCTTATTGATAAGCACTTTTAGTTAATTACTATTTTATGTCTATTAGAGAGATCTGTTTACTAATCATTAATCTATTGGAAACTCCTGCTCACTAATAAAATCTTAGCATCATTTTTGGATAATTTAAATCATTTACAGGTCAATTTAGTAAATGCTAAAGTAGTTTTGCCTGTTGTAAACTATATTACTATAAACTAGTTAACTATACTCAGCCTTTGGTTTTGTAGCATCAGCTGAACTACACTTGAGGTGACCATGAGCAACCTCCCTCCCATTTATGTTATTTTGTTTAAAAAAAAACCTTATTAGTATTTTGCTTGAGCGCTACATAATAATGTGCTTGCGATTTCTGTTAGAATAAAGATGACAAGAAAGACTAGGTGAGAGGTTGGCTGACTTGAGATATATTTTATTATAAAATTACACAAGCACACAGTTATTCATGTCTTGAGATAAAAGCTCATTCTAAATAAATAACTGATGTGACAAGTTAACAGAGGAAGAAATATACTATGAAGCACAAATTAAAGAGGAACCCTAACCTTCCATCAGGGAAAGTGCCCTGTATCCCTGGTGAGAGGGATCACTGAGAAGTGACATCTTCACAGGATAGTTCTCAATATCAACTTTTAGTGTTTTGGTCGAATGCCTCTGTCAGTTGATATGGCCCAAGCTGTATGATTAACTTTTTGTGTCTGCTGTTATCACAGGCCTCCTCTCACTCTCTCTTACTGCCCTAAATAGACTTCTGCACAGGCTATGTTATCAGTGCCGCCTTTTGTCAGGCAGTTGTACATCTGGAGAGCGACAAAAGAGCGTTTCCTGCCGAGTTGATGTTGCACACTATCTCATGAGCAAGCGAGTTCTTTTTAACCATTTCCCATGGGCTCAATTTCTACAAGCAAAATATTTCTTTCCACCCGTTGTACACATGAAAAGACTCAGCTCAACTCCCAAACACTGCAAAGTGAACAGAGCACAAAGACACATGCGAAGAACGCTGCTGTAAATCAAGACAGCTCATGAGCCCAAGCACAGGCAATGTCACGCGCGCACGAGGAGAAAGAGCAGTGACTAGGCATGCAAGTATGCACTGTAAACAAGACCCTGACCCCCTGCAGGACATTATGTTTTTTGTGTGTGTATAGTGTAGTGCACGACTGTGCAGGCAGGACACAGTGGCAGAGACAAAAAAAACGGCCCAGGGGACAGCATGGCACGCCGCTGCTGCTTTACTGATGCTGCTGCCGTTGCTGCTCCACTGGACCGGAGTGGACTACAGCGGACGGGATGGGATCGGACTGGCCTGGACTGTCTCGCGGCCGGAAAGGGGAGAAAGCACCTGCTCTCTGTGGCCACGAGCGGCTCGGGCAGCATACTAACCCCGACAGGCAGCACAGCTGCCAAAACTGATAACCCCTGCACAACTGAGGAGGGCACCCTCGGAGTATGTGTGTGTGGGTGTGTGTGTGTGTGTTTGTTTGTGTGTATGGAATGATGATGGCAGTGGCGGTGGGGGTGTAATACTGCCAACACATCTGCGACCTGTAGCACAACACTGGCAACGTGGGAAGGAGAGACAGAGAGAGAGAAATAAAGAAAGAGAGAGAGAAAGCACACATGCTCTCTATCTCCATCTTATGAGAAGCACTAATCCTCCCCCAGTGAGTCGCATCACTATTCATTTAATGGCCCGCGGTGGCCACTCAATCAGTCTCTCGCAGGCTGCACCCTGACGTCCGGCGAGCCACTGGGGAGAGCGAGGGAGAGGGGCTGCCGGCGACCGAAGCAGCATCCTCTGCAGCACTGGGACACCGGGGCTGCAGAGTCTGGGGGAGGCAGTGGGGGGATGTAGCCGGAGGCTGTGGAGAAGCATACAAGGATCTTTTGAATGGGGGTCATAGAGGATGGTGTGTGTGAGACTGTGTTAGTGGTCTATGTGGATGTGGGTGTGTGCATCTGTGTGTGTGTGTGTGTGTGTGTTCAGCGGGGGGAAAATTAGATGGGGAGATTGTAGGTGAAGAGGGTTTGTCCCCATCACAGGAGACAGAAGAGTTGAAGAATGAAGGGGAGGAGGGATAGGGGGATGTGCGAGAAGAGACGACATGCGAAAGATACGGAAATGATGAAGAGCTCCCGGACGACTACAACATTCAGGGAGCACTGGTGAGAAAAAGAGAGGGACAGAGAGATGAGAGAGAGAGAGAGAGAGAGAGAGAGGGAGGGAGGGAAGGGTGGTGGGAGGGGAAGGAATGGGATGTTGTGTGCTGTTTGTGTGTTAGGGGTGAGTGTGTGTTTGAGCGGGAGAGATGGAGGGAGGGAGAGAAAGAGGGAGGGAGGGATATTCACTGCACTGTTGTGTGACTGGAAATTTAATAGAGAGAGAGGGAGCGGGAGGGAGGGAGGAAGCGAGGGAGGGAAGTCAGGCGGAGTAGGGGAGCTAGCTAGCGAGCGAGGCAGGATGCAAAAGCAAAGAGAGAGTGCACCCACTGGTATAGAATTCCCGGGGAGCGCTATAGGCTGTGATAGCTGAACAATGCTTCCCCACTACTGCATAGCAAAGGGTGGGGGAATGGAGGAAGTGGCAAAGGGGTTGGGAAGGGTAGTAAAATAAGAGAGGAGGAGAGAGAAAGAAAGACAGAGAGAGAGAGATGGAAGGAATGAGAGGGACCCCATCGTATGGATGCGATGTTGGTTGAGGGAGTATTCAGATGTGTGCTGCAGAGGGACAGGAGGAGAGGAGTGAAGAGACGATGAAGATAATGATGAATGATGAAGATGAAGACAACTGCTAGTGGGGCTCAAAAGCATGACTGGGGCTTAGGGTGGCCACCAGACCGTGCCGGGCCCTGTGAGGTAGCAGTCACAGTCACAGCCAGACAGTGCCTTCCATACCATACCCGGATCCTGCACCCTCTCTTATCCACTGAGGGTAAAGGAAGAGGGGGGGAGATAAAGAGATGCTGACAGCACATGTGTTTACTCATGTGTTAACCCCAACTGCAGAGGATAATAGGCTAGCAAATGAAAAGACTTTGTGGTAGGGTCCATACCCTTCACTGGTGGATTATTTTGGTTTGGGAGACACATGAAGCATGTGGCTTCGGTTTGTGTGCGTAAGTGTTTACTGTACATACCACTGATTTTCTTGGTCCTACATTCTTTTACCACCAGTTCTCTGCAACCGCCTGTCTCCCTTACTCTCACACGCACACACACACTATTACAGTACAGTACAGTGACCCTTGATCTGCCAATCACTGCACCAGCCTACCAGGCTGCAACCTTCTCTATCATATTGCAATGTCTCTGAGAAAATCAGAGTGAACGGGGAGGAGACGCACTTGTCAGCAGCGCTTGAGAGTCAGCTGTGAGAAGTAAGCATGCTTCAGGGTGGCTTCTGCTACCGCCGTATGTGCCTGAGCGTTGCCAAGGGAACCAAACAGAGCCTTTCCTACAGCTTGCACATGCGCTATTGCCATTTATGTCTTTTTTACACAAGCAAATACGCATGCCCTCACAATGGATGTAGTATGTGTATGTGTGTGAGAGAGAGAGGGAGAGAGAGAGAGAACGAGAGGTTAATAGCAAATACTATAACACATTTTAAATCGTAGTTAAAGCACCGCTTCTCTCTCCCTGAGGCATTGTAGACGGAGTGGCATGTGCCATGGGTGAGTGGACATGTGACGCTCAGAACGCAGAACGTACCTACTGGAACAACTCACTCATGCCACTCTTCACCGGGAATGACTCTTCATGCTATCGACCATGAAATGTCGGGTACTCTCTCTGTAAATGAAACCCGAGACTCATCAATTAATGTGCTTTCACACCTCTGTCCTAAATTTGGGTGTAACCTACTTCTACAGTTTATTTTGCTCTTAATTTTCATAAAACAAGTCACATATCTAGCGCTTGTAAATCAGGGAAGTATTTCAAAACTCTAAAATAGAGTATATTTTATTTATCGCAATGCTCCTCCCCTTCACTCCCATGCCACCTGTGAATATGCCAATAGGCCTTCTATGTAAACCTCACTTTTCCGCAGAAAAAAGTAGTGTGTTACCCGGACGACTGTTTGATTTTGTAACTGGGGATATCAGTGACTTGGGGATGTATGCATATTCGATATATTACGGTGGTAATGTCCTTCTTACTCTCTCTATGCCTGAAGGTTGTAGCGATCTCGACCAGAGGAGGCTGTGTGTTCTAGACGATGCTATCCTAATTTAATTTACCATAATGTTTGAGCCGGGGCGCCTCTTGATATTCGCCTTCCCTCTGCTTGTCAGCATGTTCTCCCAACTGACCCAACACTACACACGATTTGCCAGCGTTTTCTCGTGGTGAACACTCGACAGATAGAACTATGCTTGCTCTCAGCGTTGTGAGGAGGTGAATCAATTTGAGAGAGAGAGAGAGAGAGAGAGAGAGAGAGAGAGGGCGGGTTGGCGAGGAGGAGCAAGGGAGAAGGAGAGAGACAGGGGAGAGAACACATCGACTCTACGCTGCTGTCGTTTTGGGGATATATTTCTGAGGGCAAAAGGTAGGAAAATTACATGATAGCGTATTTTAGGTTAAGCGGTGCGCGATAATTCATTGATGCAATATCGAATGTAGAAAAAGACCACATTCATGTAATCGGACTAGCGTTTATTTTCATGATTTGAACTATGACTATATTGCCTTGTGTGTCATTTTAAATCTCGGTCATTGTGTTTTTCGATAGAACAAAATTAATGCGGCAGCTGGTGTGTATGAGTATGTTTGTGCGTGCTTTTTGGCTTTGTGCAGGCGCGTGTGTGTGGCAGGCGTGCGCGCGACGGCGCGCATCCGCGTAAACTAATGAATTTGTATAGCTATGATAATGTCGCAGAAACAAATGAAACGACTCAAACATCCAAAAGTGTGGATATCTTGGAAACCCCGCATTGGCTCTTTTTAAAATATTGATACACATTCTAACCATCTGGGTTAGTGCAAGAGATATAGAGTTTATGCAGAGTATTAGACATAAAGACAAATAATACTTATGTTTATTGATTAAATGCAAACATATCAGTTGAACTTTAGGCCTACGTCTAAGGTGGTTTTCATATGATATATTTTGCAACCTGTTTCTCAGTCTAAAAGACCAATAGTGACTAATGTGTTGAAATTAATTAGGCTCATTCTGAACTCTTTTTTATGATTTATGGAATTTTGGCGATGTGCTTGTGTCAGTGAATTGTGTAAGTTAAATTGTGATGCCTTGAACCGCTGTTGTTTATTTGCCTTTTCCTTTACTGCCTTTTCTGAGCATATTTAGCCTACTACATACTTGTAATTTTTACGCACTAACTATGTACTGCTCGGCAGTAGGCTACGACACAAACCACTGAATCACGCAGGTTAAGTCTTGTGGAGCTCCATAGGTAAGCAACACTGCTCACGAACAAGGAGCTGATAGATTAACTCCCATGAATGAAGATCTAGTGAAGGCGGCTATCTCTAACACAATGCCACTGAAAGGATTTAAATGCTAATGTGGGCTGCAGTGTTTCAGCCGGCATAGAATTAGCACGAAGACGTGTTGAAAGTTACGAATGAAAAGCTTCTGGTGCCGAGAGGGATGTCAGCTTGTTATGGCCGTTTGTTGGAGGGCGCAAGTGGGCCACTGGGGCAGTTTTCAAACCCGAGGCAGCAATCTTGAACCGTGCCTACTTGAACTGGGCATCGCTAACCAAGAGCGTGCCTGTGAGCGTTGGGCCCTGGCCAGTTTTGCTTTTCAGCACACAGCAGTGTCATGATGAGACAGGAACTTGGAGGGGTGATTTTGAAACAGAGCGAAAGCTATTTCTCTCAGGGTCAAGTGGTGGCCAAGGAATGATTTCAACAGGGGCCTGCTGGCCATGGGATTAATAAGAGGAACATTTTGGTTTGTATGCTATGTATACAGAATTTAACAGCCTCACAGCATGCTTGCTTATGGTTACATAAGAACACGTGTGTGTTTGAAATAGTAATCATTTGGTATGTATTATTTCAGGAAGATGACCATGGCCGCATAATTTAGCCTAGATTTTTTTTTTCAGAAAGTTTTGGTTTCAGAATAGATGTTTTTATCCCTCTTTTACATTGTAGATTCAGCGTGATGTACTAAGTGTGGAAGTCATGGGGGGATGTCTAAAAGGCCAGTGTGATGAGGAACATCTGTTTTCTTTCACATACACTTCCCTAACAGGAAAGGCAATGAGATTCCCCCCTTCCCCAATCACATGCATTAATTCATTTCAACAAAACTGACTCCCCCCCCACACTGCCACTGCAGACCCCTGTGAGCTCCTGTGCTCTTACAGGAAGAGGACCTCTATCTCTCACGCGTCTCTCCTCCTGATGGCAAGACTGTGGAGAGGGAAGGCAATTAAGATTTCCAAACCACTTCTTTGCCATTCGGCACTAGCTAGGCATCTCTGCCGAGAGTCTTGGTCCTCCCACCACCTCGTACAGAGGCCGATAAGAGCATTTAGAGATGCTATCTCCTTAGCCCAACCCCCTCCCTTCCCCCAAAACCGACGGCAGGGAGGTGTATTCATAAAAATCAAGCACCATGTTAGATTTAACGCCACTTAATAACTCCGTAATGTCTTGGCAATAGCCTGAAAAGTGCAGTTCATCAGCTAGAGGGATGCTGGTGTGTGAGTTTAGTTAAAAACACAGTAGTGAAAATTTAAAGCGATGGTGAGTTTTATGAACAGCGCTCCCCTTAATACCCTGCTCGAGTAGATTTGTGCTCTGTCTTTGTCACTTTCTATCAGTCTCTCACCTCTTTTGCTGCCTGGGAATAGAGGGTAAGGTTCTGGAGTGTTGAGAGCAATTTTAAATGCTGAAGGAAGACTCTTTTCAGTCACAGTGGTCTGACATGTTGTGAAAGAAAGACGTATGAATTCATGGCCATGTGGCTGCAGTTGTTATCAGTGTATATGGGGTGCGGGGGTGGGGGATTGTGTGAATGTTTTATCCATTTTTTTTTATGACGGGCCCTGTCTGCCATTTTGATATTTGTGTTGATGCATTTGTGTAGGCAGAGGAGTTGTATTTATAGATTCACTAACAGGTTTTTGCATAAAAAAGTTGTTTTTATATGTCATGTCCCGTCAGTCTCTTTTGTGTTCTACATAAAAAAATGAGGATGAAGTCACTTGTACATTTACCGGGTCATGGGGGTGACAGGGGAGGCATCCCATGCTCCTGTATGTTAGCCACAGGGAGGATTTCGCACAACATCCACTATTTGTCATGTTGAGGTTAATTGATGAGCTCAGGGCCTTGAGCATCCTGCCACTGCACCCACTTCACAACATTCACTCAGGAAGTTTTTGATGATGGGTTGCCTGGTGTGGTTCATCAAATTCTAACTGTAGGAGAGTCCCCTAGGCACCCAAAAAGGTAACAGAGAGAGAAAGAGAGAGAGAGAGAGAGAGAGGGGGGGGGGGGGGGGAGCTGAGAAAAAGAGATACAACTGTGCAACTGTGAGCGGGGACTATGATCTTATTTGAGAAGCTGGTTGTTGTTACAATGTTACAAGTATGTTGTAACACATTGTCATTGATTATCTGGTTTGGATTTGTAGATGTTATTTCTAATTTGAAATGATAATCCAAGCAAATAAGTAAATAAAAAATACATGAATATGATATTAATATATCAGCTGTATTACAGGTTAAGTAATTATAAAATAATTAAAAATATATCTGTCCATATCCAATTGGCTTCAATGTCTTGGCTTTGTTGACCAGTTTTAGCCATTTGTTTACAGCTGTGCATGTCAAGATATAAAAATAGATGTACATTTTTGGTTTGTTTTCTTATTTGTTTGTTATTCTTGTATACTCTGTAGCACTTTGAGAGTTAATTTTCCCTACACTTTTTAAGACTGCACTTCACCACTGTTTTGAAAGTGTCTGTGTTCTTTTATTCTTGATAGTAAATAAAATAGAAATGAATGAATAGAATGAAAGAATAAAAAAGCATATTGCAGAGTTTTATCTAAAGTAGTTAGAAACACTTTCTTGCTGTAATGTCATATTAAAAGTCTCACTGGAATACTCCACTCTAAATATTATGGCATATCCTATCGGCACTTTAATGTTAAGCAGGGTGTCGAAAATAACTGTCAAAGATCAATTGTTTAGTGAGTACCTGCCAAGTTATTATATAACCTGTATGTTGAGTTATGTCTCTTTGTGGGGGAATGAATCATTAGTTGGTGCTAATGCTTGAACAGCAACATGTCTAAAACAGCATACAGTGTTCTTAATTTCAGGATTATTTATATTATATTATTTAAGGAAGATTATATACAGTAAGTGTGAGAAAGCATATAAGTATACTGACCTTGTTTTTGGACTACATTGGACCACATAACATTAAATATATCTTCTATAGTACTATGGGAGCCAAATAAAAGGTACATTATCTCACTTATTCCCAACTTTGTCAATATTTAAAAGAAGCCAATGCAAAAAAAAAAAAATCAATGATTGAAGGAATTAATTTTGCTAAGCGGTCGTTTAATTATTACCCACAGCAACTTCACTCACTCAAACCTAATGAGGGAGATGAATACATATGCACACTGTACTGTAACATGATTGCGCCTATCTGACAGTGCACACACACACACACGCACACGCTTCAGATTGCCACCTGAAATACTTGACTGAAGTGCCTGCAAGGCTAGGTTGCACGATGCCAGTCAACACAAGCTTCTAGCAAGTGACAGTCACTAGAGTGAGACAGGCAAACACGAGGCTCAGACATATGAAAGCCACCTCAAGCGATCCAACTTCTGGAGCGTGAGCAGGTGGCCAGCTAAAAATATACATCAGCTTGTAAAAGAACATGGAGATGGTCTTACCTGTCGTTGGGCATTTATAGGTCACTTATAGTAGAGATGCATTAGACTGATGTGGGCATGTGTGGTGTCTTGTTGTGATGGAATGATTCATTTTAATCACTCAACCTACCTCTTTCTTTCTTTCTTTCTTTCTCTTTCCCTCTCTTTAGCTCTCTGCCCCCCCCCCTTCTCACTCACACACACTCTATACACACCAGTTCCAACAATATGTTTGAAATTGGGTTGAGTGCATACCCTTGTCCTCCTAGAGCAGTGAAAGCATGCCTGCTGGGGAAAAGAGAGTGTGTGTGTGTGTGTGTGTGTGTGTGTGTCCAGCTGTGCTTGGCAGAGATGACAGCTCCCAACTCCCATCCCTGGCTGATGCAGCACTCTCACATCTGTCCTGGCGCCTCACTTGGCTCATATTCATCTGTCGCATTGCAAAGATGGCCTCGCGACACCCACCTCTTTTACTCTCCTTTCTTCTCCTCTTTTCTCCTCTCTCTCTCTCTCTCTCACTCTTTCCTCATGTTATTTGTTGAGCGAGTGTGTGTGTGTGTGAGAATGCACTGCACACTCGGCCTGCCCCTGCTGCATATGCATGGCAGGCGATGTCACCTTGTGTGTGTGTGTGTGGGTGTGTGCGTGTGCGTGTGTGTGTGTGTGTGTGTGTGTGTGTGTGCATGCATGGCCATGGGACAGAGATAAGTGGTCTGCATGATCTGGCTGAGATTCAAGTTCAATAACCGGGAGGGAATGGCTGAGGAGCACTGACCTGTTCTCAGTGTCAGGGCTAAGCAACCCCCCCCCACCCCCACACACACACACACACACACTTCTGCCTGGGCCCTCTAACATGGAGGGGGATGGGGCGGGAAAGGTGGGGGTGGGGGTGTGTAATTAGCTTGAGCCCACCTATCCTCACCCCCCCACCCCAATCTGAATGCCTCTCCCATCCTCTCCCAACTCAGGACTGGATGCCGTCCCCTTTGGGGGAGGCCAGGCGGATTGTGGGCGCATCAATTATTGAATAATAGCCTGAGCAATGGCAATGGTTAGTGATATAAAATTAATGCCATAATCCAGCGGAATGGATGTAATTGGAAATCGTTGAACATCTCCCCCGATAGGACGTGTTCATTGCGTTACACTCAGCCGGGGTGCTGTGTTACTTGTCTCTAAGTTTGTGTGTGTGTGTGTGTGTGCACAGAAGCACGCCAGAGCCACATACTGTACTGTGAGTTTCAGTGAGGGATTTGATTTATTTTTAAGCTTCAGTGGCAAAGAACACCTAAGTACAGTATGGATAACAGTCTAAGATAGAATGGCTGACTGAAGCCCTTAGGCCCTGTTTTCATGTATCAAGATATTTTTAGAATAATATTTTTCATTTATACCTAAACAACGGTTTAATTACCTCAAACAGATACTCTCCAACATGGAGATTTTTAAAAATGCTGTATTTACCGGATTACTAGCCTACATGTAAAGGCAGTTAAAATAAATGAAATACAAATTCTGTTTCTAAATATATTGTGACAGTACATAGCATTAGACTTAGACTATAGTGTGTGCTACTTAATTTAACAATATGTTATTAAATGGATCGGGATTTCTTTGTTTGGTGACAGGGTTTCCCATTAACCCATTCAGATTATCATAAGCAGAAAGTCGTGTGGGTTGTGAACAGAATGTTTTAATAGAAGCCTCTTAATTATACTTCACATTTATTAATTATTAAAACATGTATTTTTTTTATCTTGGCATAAAGTCGTTACCTCCTTAATATGTAATATTCATGGGGTAATATGCATATATTAGTGCAATATAGCAAATCTACTGAGGTTTTATTCCTGGTGTGTGGTTTAGCTTGTAGCCTAGCTGGTATGACCAGTGAGCTTATATCATGTGTGATGTGTTTACATTGTGTTAGTGAAAACAGCCATGTACCAGCCATCTGGCTCCAGCTAAACCATGTGTGCATAAGCTAATTAGGGATGAGAGCGGCTAGGGTCAGCAGTTAGGTCAGAGGAAATATGGCGGAGTGGAAACCCACATCACAGCACATCCGGCGGCCTCACTGAGGAATTTTTCGAAATCTCAGTGGCAAGACAAAATGAACCCTGGTCTCTTAAGTGTGGAATAGTGTTGTTTCAGACACAATGAGTGGAGCTCCTGTTGGTTTATGTATGTGTGAAATGTATTATATATAAGACAGTGACTTGTGTATGTTGTGCCTGTGTGGACTTTTTTCGCGACTTGGGAAGCAACCCGCTATAGTGTGCCTACCTATGGTGCCACTTGAACGTCATTGGAGGTGACACTCTATGGTCAGGTCCCCAGGACACGGGACACTGCTGGCTTCATCCATGACATGCAGCGGCGTGTTCAGGAAGAAGACGCTTGCCAGTGTCGGTGTCTTTCTAAGTAAAAGAGATAGCTGTCAGGACGCATTCAAATGACACGTCCAGTGAGTGTGAGCACGGTGTGCTTGGGGTTGTGGAGATGGGCCCGTACGTATTGGAGCTGAAGTGGGTGATGTGCCTACAGTTTGCTAGATCAAGTTTGAATAATGCCGTCTTGTCTAATGGGGATGCCGTCCGTTCCGATGTGTGCTAAGCAGAAACAGAACTCAGCCACTGTGACTAAAGGCCATTGACCACATAACTATGACCACGAAGGCAAGCGAAGTAGAGTGGGTCACTCAACTGTGCTCGTGTAAACACAACTAGGGCAAAGGGCTCACAGCCCCTTTGAGGTTTCTGAATGTACCAGGTGAGAAGACGTTTATCGGAGGGGCCGATTTGAAAAACGCTTTGTAAGGGTGGCGATGGCGACGCAGAGCCATAAGCTAACCAAGTGATCCAAATTAGGACGGGCGAGCCAGGCTGTCGACAGCCAGTCTCCCCTTTCGGCTCATGCGGGGCGGTGTCGTGCGCAGCCGATAAAAGTCAAGATGTGGTTCGATCATGTGTGAAGGGACCACCGGGGCTGAGCACGAGTGAAACGGTCAGGCTGCGGTTCGATCATGTGTAAGTAAGATCTCTCTCTCTGTCTCTCTCTGTCTGTCTCTGTCTGTCTCTGTCTCTCTTCTCTCTCTCTCTCTCCTCTCTCTCGCTTTTACTCTCTTGCCACCATGATGTGGCCTAGCTGCTCCTGCTGCTGCTGTTGCTGTTGTCTCTGATGCTGTGACCGAATGAGGAGATGGACTTACAGTTAGATCATGTGTTGGATGAGTCGCTAGTGGTGATGCAAACAGTCAGGCCAGCGGAGACACAGTGGATGGATGGGGGAATCCAGTCCTGATGTGTGTGTGTGTGTGTGTGTGTGTGTGCATGAGGGGAAGGGGGGTGATCTGGGTCACTGGTCAGTTGAGAGTAAATGTGACCCCGCCCCAAGCACACAAACCCACACACATTTCATCTCCTAACCCATGTGGAAATTCTGCGGAAGGCTCGAATTTGGGTTTTTCCCTTGTTTGTCCCTGACTCAGTGTGTCTGTGTGTGTGTGTGTGTGTGTGTGTGTGTGTGTGTGTGTGTGTGGACGAGCGTGAATGCGTTTGTGCGTGCATGTGTGTGTGTGTGTGTTTGTGTTTATGTGTGTGTTCTTAATTTCACTAGAACTAAGAACTAATTATCTCCCCACAAATTTCTTTTAATGTTAAGTGGATGTGTGTTAGTCAGTTAAACAACAAAAAATTCTGGAAGTAATAATTCTAATCTATATTAAAATGAGAATTTCCACTGTGACAGTGTGTATGTGTATGAATGACTGTATATGTCATGTTCTTGTCATGTGTCACTTACAGGGCAGTGAGGGTGATGACATTGTTTGAGCGATGACAAAGCCTACTCTATCTGTGTTTGCAGATGCCCTAGTATGTGTCAAGACTCGAGAGTTGATTAAAAGTGAAATTGTTTAGCACTAGCACCGGGGATCTGGAGTTTATCAACCACAAAAATGTCCACCCATGGGGTTATTTACAGTATAGATTGCACTCCTGTAGAAAAATATGAGCCGTAATAGAGTTGCGAAAAACTATGACACAACTTTCTGCATTAATCAACAGTGCAGAAAGCTGAAACACGACTTTTAGGGAAATAAAAATACGAAAAAGGTTGGAGTGTTGGTAGAGCTAAATCAGCGCTGTTTTAGGTGAATGCTCACATGTTTTGGACACTGTAAAATGTGTGTGTTAGAATAGCAAGCTATAGTGGTAAGTTACAGGGACTTGGGGCATCAGGGGTCAATGACTGTTTACACTGGTTCTGCCAAAGGTGCTTTTATGTGAGTGAGTGTGTGTGTGTGTGTGTGTGTGTGTGTGTGTGTGTGTGTGTGTATGTAAGTGAACATGCATGCTTGGGTGAGAGCACTCCAGTGTCAGGGCAAATAGATTCACTGTGCCATGAAGGGGTGTGGAGGGTGGTGTGTGTGTGTGTGTGTGTGTGTGTGAGTGAGAAGGGGGTGTCCCTAGGCACTGATCCAAAATGCCTTGGGAGGGAAACAGTGTAGGGTTGGGGGTTGGGTGAGATTGGGGTGGGGGGGTGGGTGCACAGTCGTCATGACATCAGGGGTTATTACTGCGATAAATCAGCGATTCTGCCGCATGGTTAGGATGATTACTTCGGCTGCCATCAAGAGCACGTGTATCACTTAAAAGCCCACGCTGTTGCACTTAAAGAGTCACAGTGCATATTTGCCATTGCTAACGGCCATTTTGTATGTGAATTTATGCCTGTCCACTCGGAGGAGTGGCACCCGGATAAAGGGAGTAAAGAGTTAAGGGAGAAGTGGGGGGTCTCAATGTGTGCTTTTGGACCATAATGACGCACGCCAGTTCTGTTTAGTCCATGAACTTCTGTTTAATTATGACTTCTTATTTCATCTGTCTTTGAATATATGTTCAAGTTTGCTGGCTAATTTGCTATCTCTCTTCTCACCCCTTTCTCCCTCTCTCTCTCCCTTTTTTCTTGCTTTCTTGCTCTTTGTCTCTGTTGTCCTTGACCGTGTGGTGGTTGCAGCTCCGTGCAGCAGTGAATGCTGTGTGAAGAGAGGAAGAGAGTGAAAAAGAGAGGAAGAGAGAGAGAGAGAGAGAGAGAGAGAGAGAGAAGGAAAGAGCTCCGGCCGTACCCCAGTCCAGCCCTCCGACTCCAGTGATGGAGCTGCCCCATTTCCCGAGCCGCCAAGTCAGGAGCTGAACACACCGCGCAGCCCCTGCCGACGCCATGGGGACACGCAAGATGGTGAGTGAGCCTGTTACCGTGGCAACCTCAGGCTCGCAGAGAGCGTGCTTCCATTTCACACAGCGTGGGAGAGAGAGAGAGAAGGAGTGAAAGAGAGCAAGACAGAGAGCAATGGGGTGGATGAAACCCAACAAGAGAAAGAGACAGGGAGGAAAAGAAAGAAAATGAGGAAGAGAGCAAAATGGGTGAAGGAGGCTCAACAAGGAGAGCAAGAGGGAGAGAAAATGACAAAGTAGAAGAAAGAGGCAAAGAGCTGGAGGGAGTAAAGTGGTGGATGGAGCTCCACGGCAAGAAGGAGGGATAGAGAGAGGGAGAGAAGCGGAGAGGGCGAAGGGATGTGTGAAGCAAACACTAGCGAGGTGGATCTGTGCCCATGGAAAGCCAGAACACAGAGGAGAAGAGGCTGAAGCGTAAAATAGAGGCAGCAGTGGCAACGACAGACCAGGGACCGCTAGAATCTGAGAGAGGAAGAGGGAGATGGGCCAGAAGGGACAAAGTGCCAGAGGAGAGGACAGATAGACAAACAAAACGAGTCAAACAGACAGGAAAGTCAGCAGGGCAGGGAAGCGTACAACGGTGGGCTGAGGGGTGACAGGGGGAGACAGAGAGGAGAAAGGGAGAAAGACAGATCAGGAGAGAGCGAGAGAGAGAGAGAGAGAGAGAGAGAGAGAGAGAGAGGGTGGGGTACAGGGGAGAGAGAAAGAGAGAGAGAGAGTTGGAGAGCTCGGCGAGCAGAACAAACAGGTGTTCACAGCAGAGAGCTCGGGCAGCAGACAGACTGGGTAGGAGGAGGAGGAGGAGGAGGAAGAGGCAGAGGAGTGCTATGAAAATAAAGATGCCCTCCATCTACCCCCACCCTCACTTCTCTGTCTTCAACCCAACTCCAAACAGCCCACGCAGCTTGTCTCTCCCTGCCTACCCCCTACTTCCATGTGTCCATCTCTTTCTCTCTCTTTCGTATGTATTTTTCTTCTCTCTCCCTCTGTCTTTTTGCTCCCTCTTTCCCTTTGTTTTCCTCCCCTCTCTCTCTCTCTCTCTCTCTCTGTCTGCTCATTTCCCCATCCATCGTATACCCACTTTCCATCTCTTCATTTCTTCCTCTTCATTTTTCTCTTCATTTTTTCCTCTTCTCTCTTCATGCCCCCTCTCCCCTCCCCCTTTTCTTCTTCTCTTTCTCTGTATTCCTCCCTGC
This sequence comes from Limnothrissa miodon, assembly GCA_017657215.1. NCBI lineage: Eukaryota > Metazoa > Chordata > Actinopteri > Clupeiformes > Clupeidae > Limnothrissa > Limnothrissa miodon. The sequence goes on along the minus strand of JAGFZM010000175.1, from coordinate 2,019,748 downwards.
TTCCCTCTCTTCTCTCTCCTTCGCTCCAGTATTGATGGCACTGCGCTGGGAGAGGCGCTGTGTCAGCCATGGTGACAGGTCTCCATGGAGATGTCCATCAGTCAGTGGGCGTGTGTGTTTATCGTGTTTGTCAGAGAGAGTGTTTATCTGTCCGTACGCCTGGCCGTGTGTCACTCACACACACATACACACACACACACACACACACACACACACACACACACACACACAGACAGGGGCACCAGGGCAATAGGAACTGCTACTGGACTAGAGCCAGAGTGTGTTAGTAATCACCTAGAATGTGCATGCAAACATTCTCATACTCTCTGTCTCTCTCTCTTTCTCTCTCTCTCTTTCTCTCTCTCTCTCTCTCTCTCTCTCTCTCTCTCTCTCTCTTTCTCTCTCTCTATGTATACCTCTCTTTTCGCATTTTATTCAGCATTTGGAGCTTGACAAAGCTACACTAACAGGGCCACATGGTTATTCCAAAGCAAAAGTCCCAGAAGACACACACACACACACACACACACACACACACACACACACAACAATGACATGAAATCTAACACATGCTGACCACTGTGCAATGTGAGCAGCCTTTCTTACAAAAGCCTACTCCCTCTCCCCGATGCTTGCACTTACACAAGCAACATGAAACACAAGGCTTAGAGAGAAGGGAACGTGCATTGAACAGGGAAAGGGGGTTGGACAGGGAAAAAAATGCTGAAGTAAGTAACCCTCTCTCTACAACACCCCCGCCCCCCTCACACATACACACACACACACACACACTCACTCACACACACACCCTCAACCCCACCTCCACGCAGCCTGTCTTTAAAATAGCCGGCAGCAGCCTAGTGTAGCATAGCTGCTGGGATGCACTGGAGGTTGTTGCAAAGAGGAGGAGGAAGTGGGGTGGGTTGGGGTGAGGGCAAGCCTTACATCTCGTCTGCGCTGCCACCACTGCGGCGCTGCTCTGGCCCCCCGCCTCCCAAACACACACACACACTCACTATGTAAATGGCTGGGGGACATTGTGATTAATGGCTGGGGGTTCCACGCAGCCCCTCAGCAAACAGCCGTCGAGTGTATCAACACGCTGAGCGCTCCTAAGTGCAGATTAATTGTTTGCATGAGCTGTGTTTGCCTCGTGTGTGCAAGGGAAGAATGTACACCCTCACCCCCACCCACACACACTCACTCTATCCCTCACACACACACACACATGCAAACACACACATATAAACCACCATGCTCAAAAGCTGTTTCGTGCACAGCTCAAAAGTGCCAGCCAGCCATTTTTAAGTTGAAGAGTGTTAATGGTGCATTTGTGAATTTGAAGCAGTGAGAAGACTGAGGCCGGAGCTGGAAGAGAAGTGGGGCCGTCTAGCCAGGCAATAGGGGCATCTGATAGTGTCGAAAACTATGAAGTGAAAGTTTTCAGTTATAGGTCGTCGTTTTGAGGGAAACCATTGTGGTGATGGTAAAACCAATCTGACCTTTGCCTCTGCCTTTCATAGTCCAGTAGAACACCCACCTAAAGCCTGATTTATACCTCCGGATCCGGATGAAATTCGTCCGTCCGTCACTAACTTCGTTACTAGCCTACATACCTCCGTCCGTATTACGGATGTCACATAATACTTCCTCTAGAGGGTAGTACTGAGTCCCTAAACTGGCTTCGACTTCGTGAACATGGCGTCTGTAGAGGAGGTCATTTTGTTGCGTGTTATCAGAAACCGGCAAAACAAGCGCCTGTCACGATGACCCGGCACTGTAGAATCAAATAAATGTATGTACCCTCTCACTAACTCGGATATTCTTTCTTCTGTGTTTAGCCCCATTTTTAAATGCCCAACACCACTCTTCTTCGTCGATTTTTCCGAATCGCCATACTTCTGACTCTATACTGCCACTACGATTTCCTGTGGTATTGCTCCGTTTTGTCCGGAGATCGCCGGATTCATAAGCACTCGGGTAACGGATAAACTTACGGATTAAACGACCTCCGGAACCGGACGAAATTGTCCGTTTCCGTATTTGCCGGAGGGTATGGGCCTGAGTATTTTCTCAGTGTGTAGCTTTTGTGTATTCATTCCTCTCCTATGAAGTACTAGTAGTAAAACAGAGAGCACAATGGTGGCTCAACAAATTGTATCAGACATGTTTAACAATCTTTAGTCCACTTATGGACCACTGTATGTTCTGCACAACAAAGTGGACTCTTTTGGACATGGAAGATATATACTATAAAGACAGAGCATAAACTTTTTCTTGCACTTGCAATAACTACATACACATTTAAGGGGTCTAGTGAATGTGGGAGACTAATTTTTTTAACTTACAATTGCCATTATTGTGAAATAGTGTTTCTAAAAACTGAACTTGCTATTTTTGACAAAACAACAACATGACAATGTGGGCGTGAGGTTGTTATTACATTAGGTTGTGCACACAGGTATGAGTAGTTTACAGTAATACATGTTGTGTTTTGCTACAGCGTGGTTCAACAGTGACTATAGCCTTTTATTAAACCAGAGGTGTCAGGTTCTTATAGGGTCACCAACGGGGTACCTTAATGTGTGTGTGTGTGTGTGTGTGTGTGTGTATGTGTGTGTGTGAATATGTTAAGACGTATACAAAACATTATTTAGTCTGTTATGTGCTTTGTATACTTCATAAAGCTGTCAGCTTTGGTAGTTTCTGAATGTAGTTATTTTCTATGACAAAGGTTTTCTCTGCTGTAGAGGGTTAGAATATCCTAATGTATAAACCATAAAAATGTTTGTGTGTGTGTGTGTGTGTGTGTGTGTGTGGGCGACTGGTGATAGCTTTGCTTATTCAGATAAATAAGATTCTATGATGGACAGGCCGGAGGCATCCCATCTGTGCCTTGTATTTAATGTAAAAATGCAAGATTTTACCATGTGTCTGTAAGTGTGAAAGAGAGTGAGGAATTCATGTAAGCGAAAGAAAATGTGTGACTGGTGTGTGTGTGTATGTTTGTGTGTGTGTGTGTGTGTGTGTGTGTGTGTGAAAGAGAAGAAGTGAAAAAAGTAGAAAGGTGTAAGGTTAAAGAGAACTAAAGAAATAAAGTGTGTGTGTATGTATGTGTGAGAGAGAGAAAGATGTAAAATGTTTGTATTTCTAGAATGCAAATTGTCATACTTAAGATGTGTGTTGCTCTAAAGTATTTAGACAGATAAGCAGATGGAGTTTCATGTCCATGAGTGTCTGTATGTGTGTGTGTGCATGTGCGTGTGCGTGTGCGTGTGCGTGATTGTGCACATCTGTGTTTTGTAATTGCTGCATCAGAGCATTTACGCCATGTACGACGTGAAGAGCAGCTAAGGCTGAGGTGTTTGGAGCATATGTGGTCCTCACACATATCACTCCCATCACGAGGGAGCCTCTCCCTGCTGTACGGGGCTATATCATGGCAAATTGCTCTTCATGCCACCCGCACTGTAACATTGACTACCATCTTCAATACATTCATAAAAGGCCCCGCTCTTAAAATTTTATGACACATGAAAACTGAAGACGTCTGCTTCGGCCTGCTCACGTGGTGTCTGTGTTCTTTGTCTTCTCTCTTCTCCTCTCTCTATCCCGCTCTCTGTCTTCTCTCTTTCTTCACCTTTCTCGTTCTCTCTAATCCTGTCTGTTGTTTCTCTTCTTTGTTTCCATTCTTTATTTCTTTATGTGTTTCAAAAAAACTAAAACAAATATGGCAGTTGACATATAAAATGTATTAGAGGTATTGGTGCAGATGTATATTACTGTATAAAATCTGCATGTCGAGAACACTTAACGTTCTGTATCAACTATCTGAGAACGGGTGACTCGAGAGTGACAGAACTGTCTTCTTTACTTGCCTGAGTGTGCGAAACATGAAAGACTAACTGGGCATCTCTGTCACTAATGCTCAGACACCAGTCTATTTAAAAACAGCTTCATTTAGAGAGCTTGATGTTACATGCACAGAGGCCTTGTAATATGGCATGTTCAGCTAATTAAACAAAGGCTAAAGAGTTTGTCTATTTATTTTTGATCTTCTGATCATCATAAAATTCACGTGCATGCAAGTGCATGCAGCTACACCAAAATATTTCAACAATGTGTGCTATGATGTCATATCATATGAAGTCATATCATCTTCCAGGTAGTGAGTATATGATCTATTCCTAGAATATAACTAGTCTCTGTTATGATTCTAATTGACTTCAGTATCACTAAATGATATTCTGAAAATTATGTTCAAATTCAAATTCTGAAGTAGAAACATTATGCAAAAAGAAAATGCCAAGTAATAGATACTTTCGCCGCTTATGATTTTGTAAACATTTGGGGCACCAAAATATTTCACTGTAGAGGCTAGAAACTATTTGGAAATATTTATAAATGCAGCAAGAAATCTCAGAGCAACAAAATAGCTTCCTTCACACTGCTTTCCCACTGTGCAGATATATGTATGTAATTTATATATATATACATTACCATAGGTGTTTTTAAATAGCAAAACAAATGGCAAAATGACAGATTTTGCTGTGCAAATGCTACACATTTGACGGGGCTGTGATTTTTCTTTTGTGTCTTCAAAGAGGCGGCGGATTGACATGTGTAGTGAGCAGAGGGATCCTTCCCTTCGAACCCCTGCAGGAGTTTGGCGAGTATCGACTGGGCCCATTGATTTACCTGCACAAACATTCAGGGCTCCGAGCCGCCACCGAATATTTCAATAACCTGGGGGCTCCTCTCCCACGAGGCTCCAGACATAAATCAGGCATTACACAGGCTACACAAAGGGGGGAGAGCACTATTAGTCACGGTGCTTACCACCAATGTGTGTGTGTGTGTGCCTCTCTCTTTTTCTCTGTGTGTGTTAGTGTGTGAATGTGTGTGCTTTGTGTCTATCTGAGCCTTTCTCTTTCTGTCTGTCAGTATGTGTGTGTGTATGTGCGTGTGTGTGTGTGTGCCTGTCTCCTCCTTCCTCTGCCTCTGTGGCTTGTGTTTCCTATCTATTTGAAGTAGTGTGTGTGTCTGTGTGTGTCTGTGTGTATGTACTGGAGTTTAGCCTTCTGTATTGTACATGGTTTGTGATTCTGTGGTTCTGTGTGGGTGTTAGTGTGCATTTGTGTGTGTGTGGAGTAGAAAGCATGCAAGTGTGACGTCAGATCCCATTCAGAAGCCTATAGCGTTTCCAGTGTTCAGCAGGGTGCTGTGCCAAAGGTTTAGTCTCGCTGGAGATTTCAGCTCGGTGGGAGTCACAAGCCAGGCTTGCACCCCTTGTCCAAATTCTCATAGTATCTCTTTCCTTCTCTCTCCTCCCCCCCCCTCTCTCATTTCTCTCTCTCTCTGCGCCTCTCCATCTATTCTTTGCCCGTATTAGTGCGAGCCATCTTCCCCAACCGAGTGAAATGCTTTATTTCCCTACCTGTTGTTCGTCTAACGGCGTGTCATGATGTGCCAAAATGTGCTCGCGCTCATTTCGGTAAAAGCCTCAGCATGGTGGGCTTCCCCCGCCTCCCTGCGTCTGTTCCTCCTGGCTCTCCATCAAATGTTTTATAGCATCCAGGAGCACCCAAGTCTCAAGGAAGGGCAGTGGTAGCAGTTGTGGGGGTGGGTGGTGTTTGGTTGGAGGTGGACTCAGGGTTGAATGGCCTTTCTTTCCCTCTTGCATTGGCATGGCACAGCAGTGCATGGAGCAGGCTCAGAACCACGAGCTTCACCAGGGGCCACATAGAGATGAAAGGGGTTTAGATAGGCTTCATGGATAAAGGGGGAACTGTGCTGGGGTAGCTCTCTGCCAGACACACACACACACACACACACACACACAAATGCACACACATGCATACACATACATACACATATCCTCATGTGCATACACACTCACACATACACACACATACACACACACACACACACACATAAAGTCTTACACATGCACACACATTTTGGTGTTTTTTTTTTTTAGTCTTCGGTGCATTTACTCTCTGTTTAGTTTAAAGGAAACATGCAAAAGCACTGCTTGCTTTCTCCTTTGTCTGAGTCAACCCATTACAAATGGACACCTCAACCCCTGAATCCTTGAGGAAAAATCGTCTACACAGAAAGATAACGATTTGCGGTTAATTATTCTCATGGCAGGTGTTATATGAAGGATGTTGAGACGATTTGCATGCACGGTCTGTCTGCGATGCTTTGGCACTATTGAATAATGTATGGCCGATGATGACATGTTTCATCTGAGACCGCTGACGTGATAGTTGAAACCATTGGCTGTCTTCAAACGTGGCTGAAGTGCGCCTTGATTGTCCCTTAATGACCAGGTGATATGCAACTGCATATAGACATTAATAACACATCTGCATAAAATGGTGGTGACGGCGAATGCTTATATAATTTCTCGACTGCTTGTCTGCTGTTATCAGATTAATAAAAGACCTTTCGTTGGAATACATTTCTGTTTGGCGGGTGGTGGGGATCAATTTTAGTTTCGTAGTGGTGGGCGGTGATCTGATTTGTGGATGTTTATCAGGAAACTTAAACTTCAGGTGCGCCCAGGACGCAATAAGAAGACGGATGGTGGCCGGGCGGCAACAATAACAACGAAACAAGGGCTTTGTAATTGTAACTATCTTCCTTTGTAAAGCCTCTATCAATACAGATAAGTGTAGCGTGAAATCCTGATCAATTCAATTAAGTAAATCAGCAGCTGCAGTTGTGGGCTCAGGGACGGCCATAAAGCAGACCTATGCCTTCCACTCCGCTCGACTGCTCCGTGCTGTGCTGCGTGGGGATAAATCTGCCTTCCTAGGAGGTTCTCTTCCAGGAGAGGGAAAAGGGGAGGAGGAGGAAGAGGTGGAGTACACAGCTCTGGGCCCTCCTGAGCTCATAAAGTTGCTATTTGGAAATGCTTTGTCATAACCTGGGACATACTTGTTGGGATTCCTCCTTCTGTGCTTTTCTCCTGGATTTGATTGGATGTTGCAGACAACATAGCCAGACATTTCATTTTTGTCTGATGATAAATAGGGTTTTGTGTCAAAAAGTGTGTGGGCCAAACCTAAAGTAATATGTTCTTTGTAGTATTCAAGGTTGCTTCATCATTATCATCTTTATTTGACAGTCACGATGCAGAGAAAACACAAACTGACACCAGACAAACCAACAAATAAAATAAAAACAAAACAAAACAAATCAAAATATCAAAACAGTTTATTCAAACCATTGTTTTTATCTTAGCCTTTTGTATGTTTTTTTTTTTCATTTTGGTTTATTCTTTGTTTATTAGTATTATCACCTGGTTGGATTCAACTGAAGTGTGCGATAGCTTTTAGCCTTGCAGCACAAGCAGGAGAAGGTCTCCTTTAGGTCTGTATGCTGAGCCTACCTTGCACCAGCATTCTGCATGCAAAAGCCTCCGGCAAACAGAAAACAGATTATTTTTACAGTATCTCACAAAAAAGATTTTATTTACAGTATCTCACAAAAGTATTAGATTTACAGTATCTCACAAAAGTGAGTACACCCACATACATTTCATTATAGCTAAATGGGACAACACAATAAAAAAAAAACGAAACTTTAATACCACAGTAGTCAGTGCACAGCTTGTATAGTATAGATTTATTGATAATAACTCCATACAGCCATTATTGCCTAAAAAGCTGCTAACAAAATTGAGTTCACCTTACAGTGAACATATCCTATATGTGCCCAAACTGTCAATATCTCGCGTGAGCACCATTATTATGCAGTGCTTCAACCCCTCTGGATTTGAAATTCACCTTTGCAGCACAGGTTTCCACACAAATCTTCTCCCACTCTTTCATGATGGTCATGAGGCTGGCAGATATCAGACCCCCTTGCTCTCCTTCACCTCCCACTTGAGGATGAACCGCAGGTGTTCGATTGGTTTTAGGGATCTGGCCAGTCCTTCATCTTCATCATCGGCTTCCTCGGCAAGGCAGTTGTCATCCGGGAAGTGTGTTAAGGGTCGTTATCATGCTGTGAAACTGCCAGGCCGTGCGTGCGGACTAGTTTCTGAAGCAAGGGACTCATGCTCTAGTGTTGTCCAGATTAAAAGAATATAACAGAATATTGGCCTTTCTTGCAAAAATGGGAGAAGTGTGTACAAGGATACTTTATTGTCTCATGCATATAGTAGTAACTAGGTATAAAAACGGAGTTCAGTTGTTTCTGTTTGTCAGCCTGAGTGTACTCACTTTTGTGAGATACTGTATGCATATTTTAAAATAGCATTGCAGAAATCTACACTTTATACTTGCCCTCAGGGGCCCATAGGTGCTGAATGGGCAATTTTAGCAGAGGCCCTTTCAGTAGTTTTCCGTAGCATTTTGGATGTCTCTGTCAGTCTGCATACAAACTGTCAGCTTGGGCCTCTTTAAGTGCTGGAATGTCAACCCATGCTGGTTAAAATAAAGGTAGGCATGCACAGCATTGTTGAAACGCCATGAAACGCGTGGTAATTTCTGCCGTTGCGTTCACCCGGAACGTTCACGACCTTATCGCACTACAAACACATAAGACGGGCTCTTTAGGATTTATTTATTTCCACTGTCGTTATCCTTGCGTGGTGCAATTTTTTATTTAGCAGGCTGCTTGTCCTTGTGGGCTGTGCTCGCCTGAAACGGTTCCCCGGGAAGGGAACAAACATGGTTAGCGGGGATGAACTCGCAGAGTGAGTAAAAATAGAATGGACGTTCCCTCCCTCCCATCCTCCACCCACCCCATACCACTCGCGCCCCAACTCTCTCCAACTCCCATCCCTGCATGTGTGTATGCAACTGTGTGTGTGTGTGTGTGTGTGTGTGTGTGTTTGTGTGTGTGTTTGTGTGTGTCTGGCCATATGACTTTTCTGCCTTTATTTAAGAGAGAGGAAGTGGAGTGTGTTGATCACAGTTGGTTGTGTGGCAATATGTGTCAGGGGGGTTGAGGTGCTGCTGCCCCTCCTGCTGTTGCTGTTGCTGCTGCTGCCTCATCACGGTGGTGGGAGTCAGTGGGGATGGTCCACCCCCAGACTGCTGCCTGTGCCCTCAGGCAGAATGAGAGAAGATCTGATTGACTAAAGTACTCTCTCTCTCTCTCTCTCTCTCTCTCTGTCCCTCTGTCTCTGGAGAAACAATATGGACTTATTTTCTCAAAATTGTATGTGTTTATGCATGTAGGAATATCAGTTTGGGAGTACATTGTGTATAGATTCGATTACATTTTACTGTTACATGCAAGGTGTGTGTGTGTGTTCATACGTGTATGTATGCATGTGTGTTTTTGTTTGTATCTCCCTCCCTCTTTCTGTCAGTCTCTATGTGTATCTGTATGTGTATATCAGGGTTTGTTTGTTTGTGTGTGTGTGTGCGTGCGCGCCTGTGTGGGTGTGTAAGTGTGTGTACGCGTGTGTCTGTGTTTGCGTCTGTATCTGTGTATTTGCATCTTGTAGCAGCTGTGATGAACTTGCACATTTGTAAGGTTGCACACTTGCCTGTGTTTGCATGTGTGCATATTTGCCCATGTGTTTGTGTGTCGGTTAGTGTTTGAGCATGCTAATGAGGAGAGGAGAGGGGGAGGGGGGACTCAGGAGGGATACAGCTGTAGAAGGAGAGAGGGAGAGAGAGGGATGGAGAGAGAGAGACGGAGGTAGGCTGAGAGGGGGAGAGTTTGGTGAAAAGGTAGCCATGGTAACCAGTCTCTTTGCTAAGATTTGAATCGAGAGGGAGAGGAAGGGAGAGAGAGAAAGAGAGAGAGAGAGAGAGAGAGAGAGAGAGAGAGAGAGGAAGGGAGGCAGCACAGACTCAGAAAGAGGTAGAAGGGCAATCTGAAAGAGAAGAAAATTGAATGAACGAGGGAGAGACGAGAGGAAGGAAGGAGAGATGAATCCAGAGCGACCGAAAGAAAACGAGGGAGAGGAAGTGTGTGAGGAGCTGCTGTGCTGTGCGGTGCTGTGGGGGAGAAGTGGAGCAGGAAGGTGAGGGTTAATGTTTTAGAGGAGCGGGTTAATCTCTCATCAAACTGAGAGGTCAGTGCAGTATTTACACGCCTGCCGGACACTGCAGAGAGTGCGTGCTTGTGCACGCTCACACACACACTCACACACACACACAAGCTCAGTTAAAGCTACACACTCATTCTTACAGAAACAAAAATCCACATGCCCACACATAATCAGATTTGTTGTAGGAGTAGGATGCTGCATGCGTGCGCTTGCATTCACAAACACGCACACACACGCACATGCACATGTGCAAAAACCTAAAGCTACGTATTCACTCTAATGCAAACACATCAATTTGCACACATATAACATAAGTACATTGTGATGTATGTGTGTGTCTGCATGATATATGCTGACACGTTAAAAAAGGCACAGGTGAAGTGCAGGTACAGGTGGAGTGATGGAAAGAGATGAAAGTGAGAAGTAAGAACAAAATAGGCTGAATACTGAAATGCCTGTGCGAAGGTATTTATTTGGGAATAACAGCGGCCGGCCTCCTAGAAGCACACAGCACTCTGTCAGCGAGCCTCTGTATGCACTTCCAAAAAGAAAACTCCATTTCCCATGAGGCCCCAGCTCGTCTGGTGCCAGTTGGCTTTCCTTAGTTAGCTGCCCCTGTGCAGTTATCACAAACACGTTCAGTCATACATTATAAATACAGGAAACATTCTCACAAAAGCGCTTGGGTTTTCCACACTGATGTTCAACTCATATTTGTGTGTGCATGTGTGTGGGTGGGTGTTTTTATTTTTCCTCTTTGAAATGAGTGGTGGAACCAGAGAGAGAAAGATAGAGAGACATTGAGAGGTCTGGGGTGGGGGTTGTGCGTGTGGGAACCACAGAGGTAACGTGAGGACAAAGAGTGGTGGCAACGCTGAGAGGGAGGACCAGTAAACGGTGTCTGTGTTCCTCTGCAGGTACAGTTTTGACTGCATTAGTGACGACCGACTTGCTCCACCGTGGAGAGCGGCCCTGTTGGAATCCGAGTGTTGTGTGAAATGGCAGGCCCTTAAAAGAAGTGGGTGGTGTGGGGATGGTGTATGTGTTTGTGTGTGTGTGTGTGTGTGTGTGTGTGTGTGTGAGATTGGGGGGTACGACAAATGAAAAGCGAAAAACAGGGGCAGAGAGGTGTCTAATGCGGAGAATGGAGGCGGCCTAAGTGGGGTGGGGTGGGGTGGGGTGGGGGAGCGGTGTTGCCGAGGCTTGCGGCTAGTGTAAATGTGGTTCCCGTGTAAGGTGCGAGAGACACTGCCGTGTGCGTGCGGGGACTTAAAGCGCTCTGATGCCACAGCTGTGCGGAGGGTGCCAGCACGCAGATCGCAGTGTTTGTGGAAACACAACATCGCTGTAGCGCCATTTAGATGTGGGAGCTTTAAACAGACTCACGTGTCTCAGCTACTAGTGCACAAGACTGCCTTCTCTTGAAAGTGCACAGTGAGACATGCACACACACACACACACAAACACACATACATACAAACACATACATACAAAAAAACGTTTTTTGTGAATATTCTTTGTAATTTAAAATTCATGGCCTTGTATATGTTGTCAAGTTTTTACATTCTCTCTGTCTCCTTTCTCCATACTGACAAATTCTACCCATTTTTTCTTTTTTTCCATCGCCATGATCACCATTATCTCTCTTTACCCTTCTCTTTCCCAGTCTTTGCGATAGAATGTTCTCCATCTCTCCCTGTTTGATATTCATCCTTCACCGTTGTCTCCTCTCTCCATGTCTTGGTTGCTCCCTCTGTTCTGTATGCATCTTTGTTGTCCTCCCTCCATCCCTCTGTTTCATATTCATCTTTCCATCCAGCCTAACCCCTCTTCTCTCCCCAATCTCCTCTCTCCTTCTTTCTCCTGCTCTCTCACTCCTCCCTCTTTCTCTCTCTAGCCCCCTTTCGTTCTATCACTAGAAGAGATTATTAATATTAATGTCTCTGTCTCTCCTTCTTCATCCCTCTGTACTTCCTACATCCTTCTCTTTCTCTCGCTCTGTCTGATACTCTATACACTCTCTTTCCCCTCTTCTCTTATTCCTGTTGCTTTCTTCTCACTCACTGTCCTCTGTCCTCATCACTCAGTTTTTCATTTTTTCTTCCACTCTCTCTCTCTCTCTCTCTCCCTCTCCCCCCCTCTCTCTCTCTATGCAGTATGCAACTGCTCATTATTCATCTATTAGTGTTGATCATTCTCTTCTCTCCCTGCAGCTGTACAGTCATCTATCAGTTTAATAATCCCCCCCCCCTCTCTCTCTCTCTCTCTCTTTCACCCTTCTTCACCCTTTTACTGGCCCCCATCTCTCTATCTCCTGTTGTCTTTTTTTCTTCCTGTCTTTTTTCCACCCTTGCGCGGCCCAGTGTGATTGCTCTTGGTGTCAAATGAGTTTGCGTGTCTTTGTCCCCATCGTTATCGCCATGGCCATTAATAACGGTCGGGCCCGCTGCTGGGTGGCCTTGTGTGATGAGGACCCAGGACTATGTTCTAAAGGGACCTGCAGGGAGACATGGAGGGGGGGGGGGGGGGGGGGGGGGGGGGGGTGGTGTTGGCAGAACATTGTTGGGTGGGGAACTCCTCCACAGAGGGCAAAGGCAAGGTGGAGTCTGGTGGGAGCTCATGTAAAAGTCAGTCCTCTCTTCCATGCAATGCGCCATCTGCCGTTCGCAGCTCCTGCTTCTTCCATCCACCACCTATTCCTCAGAGATAGCAATTATGGCCGTGGATGAACACTTATGGGGAAGGATTAGCGCAGCATTCCAAATGGGAACGTTGTTTTAGCACCCACTTGGGGATTAGGCGGGTAATCCCAGGGTTGATAACGTGTGGGCCCTGAGGGGGAAAAAAATCGGTGCATGGGCCCTCCAACATTCGTCTGGAGCCAAAAAATGAAGGGGTTGGGGGAATTGGGTGTGTGTGTGTGTGGGGGGGGGGGGGGTTTGGGAGAGGTTTTGAGATGCATGATGGGTGTTGGGCTTTCGTTACAACTGCAATCCAATTCAGGGGCTCGGTGACAGTTCACATCCTTGGAGCTTATGTTGGCAACTCGGTGTGCATACTTTTGGTGGGCTATTTTTGTGAGGCTGCTAGCGACAGGTAGTGAAGGATGGTAGCTCCTGTTCAGATTGGATGCCTTTGTCATGCACACTGGCCAACGTCTGACCTTTAAAGACTAAGAAAATCACCACGCAGGGCACCTCTTCCTCCCATTGCGTTACAGGACTTTTTTTTTTTTAACCAGGCCTCTGAGATGGAATTAAACCAAGCCGTGACTGATGACTGGTTGGCTACGCACGTTTAATTAGCATTTTTATCATTAGTAATAATTAGAGAACAATTTTACACCCCGGTGGAAATAAAAGAGATATCTACAAACCTGTGACCTTTTCATTTGTGCAAACAGGACAGAATGCTTGTGTGTGTGCGTGTGTGCGTGTGTGTGCGGTAGGAAGAAAATTCCTCCAAATGTACCATAATACTCCCTGATTAATTGACATTTGGTGGGCTTGCTTGTTTGTTTTAAGCCAGGTGAGTCAATTTTGTGCCGTGTCGGAGGATTCCCCGTCGACTCGGAGCGTTTTAATGATGTGCCACAAGCGTGCCACCTCGACACCCATCATGTTATCACCATTCTGGAATCGGTTTGGCAGTGATTAATTGAAGTGTCACACTTCCTGCCACTGGGAAATGTGCTACATTCAGACCACTAATCTGCAATGTTTCTCTCTTTCTTTCTCTTTCCTTCTTTCTTTTTTCTCTTTCTTTCTGTTTTTGTTACAGTAACATGCCCACTTTTGACGGACCACTTGCATCCCCCCAAGAGAGGAACAGCTCAACTGTGCTGACGTGCTGAGGAGATAGCAGAAGAAGGACTACAGAAAGAAGTCTGAGCGGTTGGCAAAATGAAACATTAAAGAAGGACTTTCGATCTTCGGACTCCTCGAAGATTGCCAGAGTCTCACTCACGGAATTTTCCAGCACCCTTTGATAAACGGGCAGGGTCATGACCCAGTTGCCATGCGCATCACCACGGTGACCGGCCTTTCCAGCCCCTCCCCCCTCCTCCTATTGGCCCAGCTGCTTTTGTGGCTCCTCCCCTCCGGCCCGGACACAGCAGGGGCCGCCTCCACAAACTGTCCCGTACCTTGCCAATGCTCCAATCAGGCGAGCCGAGTGATCTGTACCAGACGGAACCTGGCTGAGGTGCCAGACAGTATATCAGTCAACACACGATACCTCAACCTGCAGGAGAACTCAATAAAGGTAAATATTGACTAGAGTGCTTATCCTCCACAATGCCTTGGCGAGGGAGGGAATGTTTATGCGTCTGTCGGTTGTTTGCTGCCTGTCTGTTAACAGTGAAGCAAATTAAATTAGCTCTGCTTTCACCACACACATAGACTCCAGACTGAAAAAGATTTGAGAAGTGGTGAGGTCACCATTTGATATGATTGGCCTGACAAAGTTTGCAAAAACATACAAGCAAAAGGGGAAAAAACACAGCCGCCAATTAAAAAATAAATAATAATAACACTGTTAATCATTCCACTCTCATAGCACTGAAAAATTTGATTCGGGTTGTTGTATCCCGGAGCCTCTCTTGAAATGATTAAAAATCTAAAAATGTTTTAACACCTAAAGGCATCCTAGATTCTGTGGCAGCCTTTCTCCCCCACTCACACTCTCTGTCTCTCCTTCCTTCTCTGTCTTCATCTCTCCCTGTCTCTCTATCTCTCTTTCTTTCTCTCTCTCTCTCTCTCTCTCTCTGCAGTAGCTCTGACAGATTCCACCATCTAAGCTCAAACACCCCCACCTCCTAGTTCAACATCTTACCCTCTATCACATGCCTACACACACTGAAACGCACACACACACACACTGACGCACTCACACACTCCTCTCAGTGCTCTACATTCTGAGAGGACTGTGGGCGTAAGGCCAGGGAAACACTCGTGCTACCCAAGAAAGCAAGGCGGCTTTGCTCATGATCTCACTGAGAATTTGGTGCCTTGTGGCGCTTCATATGTGTGAAATGTCTTTTGCTATTTAGGTCTTATCAGTCTCAGGCCTTCTCTTAAGCAGATTGTGCTGAATTGACTTGCATGAGAGAATTGGGTTGATGTTTAGGCTGTGTGTGTGTGTGTGTGTATGTGTGTGTGTGTGTGTGTGTGTGTGTGTGTGTGTGTGTGTGTTTGTGTTTTCCCCTCCTTGGTTTTCCGTTCAGATAAAAATCCCTGTAAACAGTTTTTTTTTGCCTCTCTGTCTTTCTCAACTCCCAATGGAGGTGTATCAGTATTACTGAAAATCACACACCTGCTTGGCTTTCCTGCTTGAATACACACACACAGTCACATAGATGCACACAGACGACCACGCTAGGGTGCCCATACACACAGAAACAGACACACATAGAGATCCACTCTGTCAAACCCTCTTAGTCTGTCTTCGCCAAACACACACACACACACACACACACACACCAGGCATGCACATGCACATGCACACTCTGTCATACCCCCTTCAGGTGCAGTCTGTCTTATGACACACAAACACAAGTGAGCACACACACACACACACCCACACAGACCCATGCTGTCACACCATCCTCAGGTGCAGTCTGTCTTCTCTCTCTCTCTCTCACACACACATACACACATACACACATGCACACACACACAGACCGACCCAGTCTAGCATACTTTCTTCAGGTGCACTCTGTTTTATCACACACACTCACACACATACACAAAAACACACGTGCACACACACCCACACACACACAGAAAAGACACTCTGTCATACCCTTTTCAGGTGCAGTCCACCCCCCCCCCCTCACACACACATAGACAGACCCACTTGTCATACCCACTTCAGGTGTGGCCTGTCTTAGGAGCCAGCTCACACTGTGTGTGGTAACCATTAACCTTGTCCCTCTCAATTAACCTCCACCAGCTGGAGCAATTCACCCAGGCAGTCTTGGAGCGGTCTCTTTATGTGAAAATCTATCCCTGTTTAATTGTGATATTAAACTCCTTAAATTCCATCTCCTTAAAACCCATCAAGCTCAGAGCCCTTCTCTGTGTCCCCCTTCCCCCCCCCCCCCCCTCTTCTCCCCAACCCCCCCCCCCCCCCCCCCCCCGCCGACCAGGTGATCAAATCGGAGACCTTCAAGAACCTGCGTCACCTGGAGATCCTCCAGCTGTCCAAGAATCAGATCAGCCAGATCGAGGTAGGCGCCTTCAATGGCCTCCCCAACCTCAACACGCTGGAGCTGTTCGACAACAAGCTCACGCAGGTGCCATCGGCTGCCTTTGAGTACCTCAGCAAGCTGCGCGAGCTCTGGCTCCGCAACAACCCCATCGAGACGCTGCCGGCGTACGTCTTCAACCGTGTGCCGTCGCTCCGGCGCCTGGACCTGGGCGAGCTCAAGAAGCTGGAGCACATCTCGGAGGCGGCCTTCGTGGGCCTTGACAACCTGCGCTACCTGAACCTGGGCATGTGTGGGCTGAAGGACATCCCCAACCTGACACCGCTGGGCCGGCTGGAGGAGCTGGAGCTGTCGGGCAACCGGCTGGAGATAGTGAGGCCGGGCTCCTTCCAGGGCCTGGTGTCGCTGCGCAAGCTGTGGCTGATGCACTCGCAGATGTCGGTGATCGAGCGCAACGCCTTCGACGACCTGAAGAACCTAGAGGAGCTCAACCTGTCACACAACTCGCTGCACTCGCTGCCGCACGACCTGTTCACGCCGCTGCCCAAGCTGGAGCGCGTGCACCTCAACCACAACCCGTGGGTGTGCAACTGCGACGTGCTGTGGCTCAGCTGGTGGCTGAAGGAGACGGTGCCTAGCAACACCACCTGCTGCGCCCGGTGCCACGCGCCGCCTGGCCTGCGGGGTCGCTACATCGGCGAGCTGGACCAGAGCCACTTCACGTGTTACGCGCCGGTCATCGTGGAGCCACCGACAGACCTGAACGTGACGGAGGGCATGGCGGCCGAGCTCAAGTGCCGCACCAGCACGTCCATGACGTCGGTCAACTGGTTCATGCCCAACGGCACGCTCATGACGCACGGCTCGTACCGCGTGCGCATCTCGGTGCTCCACGACGGCACGCTCAACTTCACCAACGTGACGCTGCGCGACACAGGGCCGTACACGTGCGTGGTGAGCAACACGGCGGGCAACACCACGGCCACCGCCATGCTGAACGTCACGGCAGCTCCCAGCGACAACTACACCTACTTCACCACCGTCACCGTGGAGACGGTGGACCCCGACGAAAGCGAACTGGTCAACTCGTCAGGCTCGCCGGCGTTGCGCACCCACAACCAGACCATCATCCGCATCCCGGGGCCCACACCCTCCTGGGGGCTGGTGCCCACCACCGCCTCGTCGCTCTCCTGGTCGGCCTCGTCCACACGCGGGGCCTTCACCGTGCCCGTCACGATGGACCCCACCTACTCGGGCCTGGACGACGTGATGAAGACCACCAAGATCATCATCGGCTGCTTCGTGGCCATCACCTTCATGGCGGCCGTCATGCTGGTGGTCTTCTACAAGCTGCGCAAGCAGCACCAGCTCCACAAGCACCACGGCCCAGCACGTGCCATCGAGATCATCAACGTAGAGGACGAGCTGGGGGCCAGCGCAGGCGTGCGAGGCAGCGGCATCTCCGGCGGATCCACCATGACGCAGGGCTCCGGAGGCGGCGGTGGAACCTGCGGAGGTGGAGGAGGCGGCACCGGCGGGGGAATAGGAGGGAGCCAGAGCCTTCGGCTGCACCACCCGGAGATCGTCAACCTCCCCAACCTGGCACGCTCCGAGCACCTTAACCACTACTACAAGGCGCACCACTTCAACAACAACATGCTGAGCCTGGGCCTGGGTGGCATGGGCACCGGCGTGGGGCTCAACAACAACAACAACCCCTCGCCCTGCTCCGGGGGGATGCCCACCTCAATGCCCAGCTCGGGGGCCATCTCATGCTCGCCGGTGCCCGTGTCGGTGGGGAGCGGCACGGCCACGCTGGGCTCGCTGCCTACGCCTGTACCCCTTCCCCAGTTGAGCATCCACGGCTCGCTGAAGGGCCTGATGGGCAAAGGGCAAAACTCTCAGATCGAGCCCCTGCTCTTCAAGAGTGGCTCCAAGGAGAATGTGCAAGAGACTCAGATCTGAGCCCGAAAATGAGATGGAAAGGAAAAGCAAGAGAGAGTGAGAGAGAGAGGAAGAGAGATAGAGATGGAAAGAGGAGAAAGGAAAGAGTGGCAGTCAGGGAAATACAAAGGTAGAGTTTTTTTTATTATTTTTGATCGGCTTGAGCTCTTGACCCCCATGGGTAGGTTTGAAAGGGCAGTGGCGCGAGTGACCGAGGCTGTGTACAAACGGGAGTTAGACACTTTTGTGAGTGGTCATGAACACTTTCACACCGAGTGTCACAGAAAGAGAGAGAGAGAGAGAGAGAGAGAGAGAGAGAGAGGACAGGACATGCACAGTATCAGGAATGGCACTCGCCGCCTAGCTCTACTCCACACACACATACACACACACACAAACAGACACACAGTGCAGTAATAACCAGCACACAGACATATGTAAAACACTGACAATGACGTGCCAAACTCACACCAACCTGTGCCAAAGTGCGGTTCTCCACCACCAACCAATGGCAGGCCTACGTGCTATAGTCCACAGCAGAGCTTCTGCAGATTCTGTATAAATCACGCCATGGATGTAGACAAACATTTGCCAATGCAGAGGGAAAAGGCACGGAGGTCGATTCAAATACAGCCCATGGCACAGAGAGCCTTGTACAGACTTGGCAGAGCTGTACTGAGTCAAAGCATATATAGCTGTAACCGAGTTGGGGTTTCTTTTGTTGCTGTTTTTTATTTACACCAAGTAAGGCATATAGTGTTTCTGCAAGTCTTTATTTTCTCAAGAGAAATGGCGGAATGAAGTCCCACACAACAGGACGGACGCAGACCTGTAGTGCGATTCAGTGCTCTATCATTTTTGGAGACGTCGGGGGAGAGGATTTGTTTCAGCAGTTGTTTAAGTAAAACAGACAGGTCAACCTTTCTCTCCTTTTAAACACCTCTGGTGGTGATTAATAGGATCACGCACACATACACACACACACACACACACACACACACACACACACACACACACACACACACTCCCATCTCCAATTGAAACATCAAGGAATACACGGAAGAGCAACAGAGACAATGGGATATATTTAAAAACAACTAAAATTATATAAAAAAATAACAATTGCATAACTGTGAAATTTCACAATATATAAATATATTTTCATTCAAAGAAATAAATAACAAGAAATCTTTAACAATTTTGAGACTGGAAGCCAAGGCTTTTGAGAAGTATTAGAGCTGCTGTTGTAGCGTTTATCACTATGATGAACCTTTACTCTGGCTTAAAAAAAACTGATGACCACCTTTTCTCCTTTCTCTGTGAAACTTGGGCCATAGTGGACAGACGGAAGGAAAACCATGAACTCTGGGAAATTGTGTTTGAAATAAAATGTTAGTTTGTTTTTTCTTTTTTTTCATTGTTTTTTTTGTAGTCTGAAAAAGCTTTTTCCTTCCTGTTGTGTTTACATAAACAGGGTCATTGGAGAGGAGTAATATTTGATATTTGTTCTCCATTTGTTGCGGTGAAAATGTAATTGATGACGTATAATACTATGATATAATGAACCGTTCTCGTCCATCAATTTTCATATATATATATATAACAGTACAAAATTGTCAATGATGATAATAACAATAATAAATAAATGATTCCTAGTTTCAGTAATTATTTATAGCAAAGTAGAAGAAATGAGCAGACTATTATTATTATTATTATTATTATTATTATTATTATTATTATTATTGACATGCATTGTGGGGGAGTAAGCTATCATGTTATAAACATTATCCTATATAATATTTATATTTAACTTCTACATCAAGTTGATATGTAGAAGTCATTGTGTGAGACATTACATCTCTCATGGTGAAGTGAGGGACCTACACACATGCGCCATGTCTCTCAGTGTCCACAGCAAAGCCAGAACCGTCCTAGCCTCATCAGAACCAGCCATTGGACCTCCTTATCTCCCAAAGGGCTCCCCCCACCTCCCCAAAAAAATGGTGCCCCACCCCACAACTCCCTATCCCCCTATCCAGGAATCTAAAAGGGAAAAAAAGAAGGAAAATGGTTCCCTGCCACTGTTTTCTACCAGATGACTCATCCATCCAATCTGGAACTGTGTGTTAAGTACTTTTTTGTTGTTGTTTTCATTTTTGTCTTAATTTTGATGTTTTTTTTTTTTTTTTTTTTTTTTTTTGGCTCACAACGTTGTTTGAGGCGAATGATATGCGTCAGGCAACTCAACTCGCACTTGGATTAATCACAGGAGCTGAACTGACTCTTTAAATGTTGAGACTGGGACTGAGAGAGAACAGGGATGCGGTATGCAAAAAGTGAAGGGCTTTTGAAGCATTTGACAGGTAAGACACCCCCTCAAGCCAGGTGGACATGAAAGACTAGATTGGAATACAGAGTTTGGGTCAAGATGTTGTTTTTTTAATGAAAAGGGACAAATACGTGAAAAATATAGAAACTTATAGAGATCTCTTTTAAAAGAAAAAAAATACAATTACAATAATGTGTTTCATTTTATTTTTGCTTTCTCTAGTTTTCTTGCTTTTTTAAAGTGCTATCTTAATTGTAATATTGTTATTGTTATTATAATTAGCTAATATTACACTCGTTACTATTATGAGAAATGTTCTGTTAGCAGAAATCACTTCAAAAATTAAAAGAAAAAAAAAAAACGGGCACATGAGATGGTGGCTGAATTTTGTGAAGTTGTTAACAATTTGTTCATCTGATTAGTGTTAAATGTTTTTCAACAGGGTTGTATAATTTTGTTCCCATCGTTTGGGTTGATAGTGAGGTAGTCTATGCTCTGAGGTGGCAGATCTTCATAAGGGGACACGTGTGTTGGTAGTGGGTTCTTGCACACATTGAGGACCAGGTGGGGGTTTTGTGTGTGTATGTGTGTGTGTGTGTGTGTGCTGGGGGGACATGACGGGTTTTGACCGGTTGCTCTCCGGAAGCTTCTGAGAATGCCAGCGATTAGCAGTGCTGAGAAGTGCGACTGCGCTGTGTCAACACCCCAGTTGCCACAGCAACATGCCTTCGGACTAATGTGCCAAGCACTTTTTTTTTGCAGGCCATGCACACCCACAAGTACACATTCATGCAGAAATGCATAGACGCCACCTTACCGCCTTCTTTTGAAAAACACTCACACAAATCTGACACACACACATAGACACATATCAATCTCTTCTACACTCTCTTCCTTTCTCTCTCCTCTCTCTCCTACAAATTTTACTTCTGTTAGCTGACACAAAAACTACATAGACTTTCAGTCACACCTCACTTTCTCAAACACACCCACGCAAACACACACACACACACACTGCCACCAACCTGTCTGTATTCATCCGACAGGAGCAAATGGGCTCTCACGGCGCGCCCATCCTCCAGCGCAGCATCCCCACAGGCCCCTGCCGTGCCGTTTCCCTGGCAACTGTTGCTGCTGCTGCGACAGTAGCACCCCCCAACCCCACCCCCTTCCGCAGACGCACCGGTCTCGGATGCAAATGTTGGGGACGCAGGGTGGCACAGGACGCCATTTTCGAATCCCATGTACATGTGTGTGTGTTTGTGTGTGTGTGTGTGTGTGTATGTGCCTATGCACAAGCCCCCTACCTATGTTGTCCCTGCCTGTCCCTCTGACTATCTGTCTCTGCCCCTGTCCGTTTCCTTCACTGAGACGATACTTCTGTCAGTCTTTACATGAACTGGCCCCATTGCCCACACATCTCTCCTGTGTCCCCCATGGTTACTCTGACATCCTTTCCTCATCAAGCTGCCATAACACACTCACACACAGGACTCACACTGGCAAGTATTTGTGTGTGTGTGTGTGTTGTGGCTGTCTGAGCAGAAGGGTGAGAGGAGGGACAATAGGGTATGAGTAGAACCGGCTAGGGCGTGAGAAGAGTTCTAGAGGAGGTCTTGATGGATATTGTTTTATGTGGTTCTACACGGTGTGCTCTGGCCACACGGTTTCTAAATGAGTGGTCATGCTAATAAAGCAGGACAGTTAGTCATTTAGCTGCCATTTGGATGCTTAAGTGTTTTTGCGCTGTGACTCTGACCATCTTTATATTAGTGGGCCTAATGTGGCTTTATATGGCTTGCTTCTATATAATAATATAAAATATAATATAATTTAGTTTTCATCTAAACCAATATCAACCCTCGCACAGCCATATTGAAATTGTGCCGGTGGTGGATCATTACATCTATACAATTAAGCTTGTTGAATGAAATAGAATTGAATTAATATGCAGAATATGGTATTGTATATTAAAGGAGGAGACAGGAGAGGGGTGGGGCAGCTTTGGTAGGTTAGTAAAAGGGGTTGGTCAGGCTAAACCAAGCTAGTTTAGGCTAGGCTAGGAGTAAGGGAAGAATGGGCCAGTGTAGTGTAGGAGTCAGAGAGGCAGGCAGGCTGAAGCAGAGAGCCCCACACACAGTACTGCAGTGACTGAGTCACATCGCCTGGACACTCATCACTGCTCTCTCTCTCTCTCTCCCTAACTTGCTTTTCGCTGTGGTGCTCTCTGGTCGTTTATTCTTCCCCTCCATGTTTTCTGTTGTCTCTCGCTCTTTCCTTCTCTCTTTCCTTTTCTTTCTCTCTTTCTCTCTCTCTCTCTCTCTCTCTCTCTCTCGCACTCTCTCTCACTCTCTCTGTCTTATAACACATAATGTGTGGGGATGAAGCCTACCCCTGCAGTGCAAGGGATATATGCAAAGCATTATCCAAGATGAGACCATAAGAGTGTGTTTACAGTTAGTTATGAAGTTCAAGTATGTGTGTGTGTGTGTGTGTGTGTGTTAGAGAGAGAGAAAAAAAAAACATTAAAAGTGTGGCTAAAGCCCCACGCCGCCTCCAGTTTGTCATCCTTGTCTTATTTCAGGCCTCTTAATGTCAGTTTACATTTCTCTCCTTTTTTGCTTCCCCCTTTATCTTTCGCTGCATATGTGTCTGTAAGAGTGTGTGAGTATGTGTGTCCATGTCCATCCACGATTAGTATGTATGTATGTGTTATTGTGTGTGTCTGTATGCGTGTATGTTTGTGTGCGCGCGACTGAGTGTGTGTGTGTGTGTGCATCCATGCTTCCTGAGCTGAATGGGGAGGACAGGGACGGTAAGATGAAGGGGTGGAGGAGGGGTGGGGGTTGGGTGGAGCCGGAGACATCAATACAAAATCCCCAGTTTAAATGAGTTCAGACTATTTCCTACGGCTCTGGGCTGGCGTATGATCCCCTCACTGATGTCCTTATACCCTGGGTGCGAGGGAGAAGAGGAGCGGGAGTACATACTGGGATTTGGCTGGCGCCGCAGGCTTTCTTATTTAATACCCAGGCTGTGCAAGCAAGCAGCTCTCTGCCTCTCGCTGTGAATATGTTTGAGTGGTGAGTGGCCTCACCTGATACGGGAGGCGGGAGAGCATTCTGACTCTTTCATCTTGGCCGGCTCTGACCACACACCTGCTAAAATGGGCATTAGATTGGATTCTTTCATGCGTAGAACATCCTAGGTGCTTTCTTTTGTTGTTTTTTTTTCTATGAAGACGTGTACGTGTATGTTTCTGAGGTTTGCGATTTATTCTTTAGGTCATGGAATAATCCATGGTATAGTAATGCCTATCTTTGGTTTGCACAGAGCACAGCATTAAATAAAATCAAAATGTCTGTTATGTTGTTGTAATTCAAAGATTTCAGGTCTTGATAGGCATGGCATAAGAGTGTGTGTGTGTTAGTGGGATTCTCTGTCTTTTGGACTATTGACGTAGTAGAAAGGCCTGTGCTTTGTTGACGTGAGATGACAACCGCTCCATGTCCCTGTTCGCCTGTAATCTGGGTGAATCCGACAGGGCAGATTTGTGAGGTGGATACGTCTAATAAGTGAGGTGGATATGTCTCATGCTCCCTCTATTTCCCCCCCCCCCCCCCTCTCTCTCTCTCTCTCTTTTTGTTTGTCTTAATACGCTAATCCCTCTTTGTCTGGAGGCCAAGACCCTGGGGAAGATGAGGAGGGGTGGGAGATTGGAGCTGTGGCTTGGTGGCCTGTATACTGTGGCAGCAGACTGGACTCGGATGCCCAGATCACGCCCAGTCTGGAATAGGATGTGGCCGAAGCCAGTATCTTTCAAACATGGCCCCCACACAAAAAAAGCTCACGCTGCAGGTCCACAAACATGCCACTCACCTCGCCACCGTAGACCCCCCACCCCCCAACACACACACACACACACACACACACACACACAAAAACACACACCCCCTTCTGTGACATAGTGTTGCTTCATTCTCTCAACCCCATACCCCCCC
>JAGFZM010000175.1:1903893-1976393 GCA_017657215.1 Limnothrissa miodon | reverse complement strand
TGAGTCCCATACATAATATATCAGGCCCATCTGGTACGCTTCCAGTGTGGACCAAGCGCAGAACCAGAGTGCAAGTGCCACATTACATGATGAAATGTGCTACCTCTCAGATTGTAATGGGAGCCGTCTGGATGAGGGAGTCAGCCCAGGGGTTTGATGAGGGCCGGGTGGGGGTTGGAGGTGGTAGGGGGGTGGGTAGATAGTGGGTTTGCGCTGGCTGGCTGGCTGCAGCGAGCCTGATGCCGGCTGCCATGAAACTCCAGCCGTGCAGGCGAGAGGGAGACCAGCGCCCAGCCTGGACCAGCAGCACAGGGGACCATTGAGGGCTCTCAAACAGACTGCATGCCACAAGTTTCCTCCTCCTCCTTCTGATTCCTCTTTCTTTGTTCGCAAGTTTTTCCTTTTTGTTCATTTTTTTATTGTTAGAGAATCAAAAGTTTTCTTTGACTGTGTCTTTAGCAGACACTCTTGCAAGACGCCTCAAAAGGAACAGACACACATAGATACAGACAGGGCTCTGTTCAACTACAGTAGCTCTCGTCTGCTTTGAAAATGTCACAAAATACAATGTAAAAGACAATGTTGCGGGTGTGAAATTTCATCTGTCCCACTTTAGATGCATGGGGTAGTAATCACAGACTCCCAGTCGCTTACATGGATTAGCACACTTTGATTTTTATCATTCCAAATCTCACTGTAGGAAAACTCTGATCAAGTGAGAGAATTCTACCATCTCTCCAGTTCATTTATCATTCATTCATTCATTCATCGGCTGCATTTGTTTGGAAAGAAAGAAAAGATGAAAGGCAGGAAGCCACAAGGGAGGCAGAGGAGAGGGAGGCTGGGGAGACAACAGGGAGAAACCAAAAAAGAAAATCCAACATTTATTTGTTATTTACACTTTTGTTGTTTTCGTTTCATTTTCCTATCTCCCCTCACTTTTTGTTCCTTGAGCTTGAAGCTCATGCCATTTCCTCCCCTTTTCCTCCTTCCTCCGAATAAAAGCCCCCTCCCCACCCCAACCCCCACCCCCACCCCTCGTTTGTCCTGCAGCCACTAAGCTGTAATTAGTGTAATTCTTTTAATTAAAGGACCGTGAGGCATTCCCACCACCGTCTGCGATAACAGATGAGTCTGCACACCTAAAACTGAAGTGTCACTCACAATTAGCCTAATGGTCCAGTCAGCAAAGGCCTCTTCGAGACAGGTGAGTAACGTCCAGCCAAGGGAAGGTGGTCATGTGACTGTGTGTCTCCTGCCACCTCGTTCATTGCTTGTCTCTGGTATATTTGAACTAATTAAAAATAGTGGGAGCAGGGAAAGAAGAGCTGAAGCCAAGCGGTTGATGTGGTCACACCTCAAGGACTGCAGTCTAAGCTTGCAAATTATAGAAATAAACTCTAGTTGTTGCAGACTGAAGTACATTTGGTACAGCATGTTTAAATTCTATCATTTATATCCAATTCTGCGGTTTTCCATCACAAAAGTCAGTGGCTCTCAATTTTACTTCTTTTATTACTACTGATTTTATTTTAATGCATGCATGTGTGCGCTTCAGTGTGAAGCGAGTGTATGTTCATTGGGGTAGCTCCACTGCATACATAATGGTCAGGTCATAGGCTATGGCTGTGGCAGTGTGTGTGTGCTAGGCATAGTGGTCTTAGGTTTTTTTTTTTCACTTGCCCCTTCAAGCATCTACAATTTACTCATTACATGGATGGTGAGCTCAGTAAGCCCTTTAATCAATGAATACCATGACAGAAAGGATAAGTTGCAGAAGAGACTTTTACCAACGTGGGCCTTCATTTGTGTGTGTGAACCTGTGAAACGGAAACAGAGAGAGAGAGCGCTGTGTACATAACATTGTTCTGCTTTGGAAATTAAATAATATTTTTCATGCCAATAAAGTTCACATTAATTGAACAGTACTGAACAGATTTAAACTCATTTGAATTGAATGAACTAGAATTGAATTGAACCAAAGACAAATAAATCGAAGTGGGACAGAAGATTGCTGGGCGCAGGGAATGTGTTGTAAACAAAAGTTTATTGTTCACTGCGATTTGGTCATAAGGGCTACATGATGTGCTTGTGTTTCCTTGTTCTCTGTATCTCATTTGGTTTCTATACTGTAATTACATGCCTGAGACATCTTTGCAGCTCCCTCTCTCTCTCTCTGAGTTCATGTATAATTACTTACATAATTATAGTTCTCTCTATCCCACTGCTGCATAGTTCTGTCTCTGTCTACTTCTTCTGAGCACTTTTTTCTCTCTCTGTCAGCGTGACAAAGTAGATATGCCACAGTCTGTTTTATTTTTACTCATAGCATTAATGTGTATTTCCTCATCCACAGTAAAGTAAACCATCACACACACAAAATATGCTTGTAAGCCTGTGTGTCGGTGTGTTGTGCACTATGCACATGTTCCTTTACAGGGTGGTGGTGTAGATGTCAACTCTGACTGTAATTTTTATGGCAAAGATTTCGTAAATGACGTCCCAGCAGGTACAATTAGTGTGATTGCTTAGCAACAGAATGACACTTTTGAGGGAGACTGGGAAAATCACAGGAGGGGTGTCAATGAGACGTATGCTTTCACCACCTACTACTGTGACAAACTTTGTTGATTTCGAAGTTGCCTTGTACATGTGGTGTGCATTGATGCGTCTCCTGGAAACACCTCTACAGAAGCCCATTTTACCTGTGCTGCAGATTTTACCTAGGCAACAGATTTGTATCTAAATTACATTAAGGAGACCAGACCTTTGAGATGAAAATCTGAAAATCTTCCATTAATATTCCTTGGGAACCATTAAACAGAAGCTGCAGCTTGCGAGTTAAACCCTTGCACCAAAACTGGTGTGTTTTGGCAATGTTGTTCTTAGTGTTAGCTGTGAAAGCTTGTCTTCTAATTTTGCCATGTCTGTCAATAGAATGGCTTAGTACATAGCTGGGATCTCCTTTCACAGCTTCCTGAAAACAACTTCTGTGGTGACTAAGAGAGAATAATAGTGTTGGCCAGGCATGCCAACAACATTTTCTGGAAATGCACCACTGGCTGATTAGTTCTTTTGACAGTCCCTCATATGACCATTAACCAGCAAAATGTATTACAGGAAATCGTGTACTGTGTACAAAATTTTTTGTTATGTTCAGATGTTGCATCCTTTTGTGGTGTTCAGGTTAAATTGACCCAGGTCCTTATTTTGGCATGTAAAAACAACAATGGTTAAAATACAAAACCATTTCAATATGGTACATGCTTTGTTGATCCGAACATATTTACTGTAGATAAAATATTGTATAATTAGTGTTAACTGTTCTTTGCAAGATGCCGTTTAAAAATGTGTGTATGAAGTATTTTGTTTAAGTGTGTATAAGTGTTTTTTTTTGCAGATGGGCAGAGACCACCCATTTTGGAGGTCTTCAGTGTCTCCAGCAGCTCTACTTCTGCTCTGATCTCATTTTAATGGACTGCTATGCTGTTGCTGTGTATCTACACATAGATTACAGTGATGTTCATTTACATGCCTGCCATTTGGTTCTACTATTATGCTATTGGGGTTTCTTTAGCTTTCTGGGAAATTTTGGGGTAGTGTTCTGTGTTTCAATGTGTGTTCAGGTTAATTTGATCTATGCACCTTCTGAAAGACCTAAATGTTTCGGGGTAGGACTCAGAAGTAAAAATATTCAGTCTTGACTTCTCAGTCTCAGCGCCCAGTGGGAGAGGTAGAACTCATAATTTAAGACTTCAGTTTTTTTTTCTTTCTTTCTTTTCAACTGATTTTTATTGCTAAAATATTTTGTTACAATTTGTAACTTTTGTCATTCACAAAACACATGAGCAAGCAGCCTGCAATCATAATCATGTCCTCCTGAATTCAGTGGTATTTTGATACAATATGGATTTGAAAAGTTTACGGGTTGCGGTCAGGTCTCAGATTTTGAGATGTGGGCCTGGGTTTCTAGCCTCTATCACATTTCACTACAGCAGTCCTTCAACATTTTTTTGGTCTGTTCAGTGAACAGAGGGCTCTGGCATTTCTGGCAAGTTCACATAAAAGCATCTGCCCTCTAAGACATGTATGCCAACTGAGGAATTCCAGACGCTTTGCACTAAGTGAAATGATGTGAAAGCATTTGGTGCACCATACTGGATTTCGCTGCTGCCAGTCAAAAGTCCACTCTAAGTAGATAAAAGTGTAGCTGACTGCTCCTGTCATCTCCAGTCTTTTAACACCTTTAAATGTGTTTTTTAGGGGTGATGTCAACATTTACACAATATGAAAACAGACATCTGGATTAAGTTCTGGAAAAGAAGCACACTTATCTCTCATACACAAATATGGCATTGATGTTTGAGTATGAGAGATGAGGATGAGGTAGTAGGAGTTGTAGCCTACACCTAGTAATGTAGCACCACTTGGACCCACGTTGTCTCATCTCACTTTATACTGTGTATAGGGTTGAAATGACAATATTGACACTTGACTAGTAGGTACCTTAGCAAAAGGAAAATAGGCAAAAAGTGCCAAGTCAGTCAGTAGATGCAGCCAAAAACATCTATGTCAGATATATTGTGTTATACATATGTAATGTTTGTTTCTGTTAGACTAAAATTATGAGACCATGGGCAAAGCTTAAATTCTTTTGTGAACTGGGGCCATTATGGGTCTGATACAGTATGCCAACTATCCTGATGAATATCAACACTGTGCTGTAGGCTACATGTCACTTTGAATAGCAGTGTCATTCATAACAGTGACAGCATAAATGTAATGTAAAACTAAGTACCTGTCATAAACCACCTCTTAGGCATGACAAATGAAATGTGTGCACAGACAATGCCAGACACATCCTTGCAGGGTCTTAAGATACTTCCCATTAATACACTGGCTATTGCTAGTCCTCTTGCAATGCAATACTGCCTACTGTGCTTTAAAATTAGACGGAACCAATTACTCATCAACCCAGGTCATACTGGCACGGATGAACAGTCACTGCCTTTGATTGGATTTCCAGACTTTTAAACTCATTAACACATTTGCACCCTCTGCTGGTCAAAGCTTACCGGTGTGTTCTCATTTGACATCCTATAGGCCTATTAGTCAGCAATCACCCATCTGAATACATTGTATGTTTCTGTGCACCACAGTAGGGGCTCAATCAACTCTAAAGTCAGGCAACAGCTAGCTTCTTTGCTATTTCCTCCCCCTTTCGTAGACAATTCCATGGGTCTTCATTACATACATTAAACACATTTTATTCCCTTTCGCATAGGTTCCTCGAGATCCATGTGTGGCATTTATCTTTGGGCAGACCTCTGACATCTCCTTGCGACTCCTGCTTCCAGTGTGAGCGTGAGGGGTTTTGTAGCCTAGTGTGCCAACCTTGAGTCGGCTCCCGCCGAGGCCATTCCCGGTGGAGACGGTGCCGTGTTTGTTTTGCGGGTGTGTAAATTAGCGGTGATTCGTTTGCTCAGTAATGACGTGGGAGAGCCTAATTAGGCCAGTGTTGATGGGTGCGTTAATTAGTCTCTAGTGTCTTATGCTAATGAGACCTTGATTTGGTGTGCCCACCAAATCTCTCTCTCGCACACACACACGCACACAGACACACACGCAATCTCGTTCTCTCTCTCTCTCAGTCCCCCAGAAATGCACACAAATATTAAAAAAAAATGAAAGTATTATATAATCCAGAACAATTATTTTAATGCTGGATGGACTCATAGCGACCTGGGCTGAAAAGCCTTACAGCAGTTTGCCTTACAGCATCCTGGCACCTCCTCCTAAAGCAACATGGATCGAATGCCATGCAATGCTAGCAGGAACTACACTGAAAACACTGATTTATAAACATCCATAAAAATGTCTAGCGAATCTCTGACAGACCATTATACAACAAGTGAGGATATTAGTGATGCTTTATGAGTTCCTCAACATGCTATTTGCCAAGTATTGGCACATACATGGAGAATATTTAAGACTAGGATCTATCATGATCATGGCCATCTTTCACTATGTATTTTGGATTCATAGTTGTCAGTGCTGTTGACCAGGCTAAAAGTGAGAGATACAATTGTAAAGTTATGGCACTTATTCTAAACCTACAAGCTATTGTTCTTTCTCTGCTCGTTTTCCAGTGGAATCTTTTTTCTGTTTTCCTTTTCCTTTCATTTCTTCTTGTCCTCTTCTCTCTCTGTAACCACTAAGGGGCACAGTACAGGGACATTTAGAAACACACACAGAAGAGCAATGGTTTTTATCATGCCTGGTACAATACAGTGGGCTTCAGGGACTGTTGTTTAAGGGGCCATACCTCGAACCTCCAGCTTGCACTCCACCTCATCCTCTCCAAGGTCATTGACGGCTTTGCAGGTGTACTTTCCACCGTCAAAAAGGCTGGGCTTGCGGATGTTTAGAGTCAGAACACCCTGGTTATTTTGCATGATGAACTTCGGATCTTCACCAATAATCATTTTGTTCTTCATCCAGATGATCTTTGGCTGGTGTGAACATGCACAAACCACACACACACACACACACACACATACATAGAGAGAGAGAGAAAGAGAGAGATACAATACAATAAATATACATGCTTCGAACCCTTGTATGTGCATTATCACAAACACATCGCACTGTACACTGTGGCGCTGTAATAAAAAGCTTCTTCCCATGAGCTCACACTGGAGCTCATGGGTGTGTAGAAGCCAGGACACTGGTATAATAATTAGAGCCAGGCCTTTCTCCTTTGTCTCTTCAGTAGTGCCGTTTGATGCCTGATGTTGTCTGAGTCTGTTTCCCAGATAATGGAGCACCAGCTGCTCTCGCACCCCAAGATCCCAGGATCAATTCCGACAGACAAGGGACACGTACATTCGAATCACCGCACATGAGGGGAGGTCTGCCCGGTGCAAGTGCCTAGTGGTCCAGCCTTGGTGCAGTCATTACAGAATACAGAATTCATCACTGATGAAAATGCTCAGGAAGCTGGATCTGCATTCAGTAATGAGTGTAGACTTCACAGGGGTTTCGCAGAGGTAGCCATGGCTCGCTAGGGATCTTTGTGGTCAGGCAAAGTTGTTTTACTGTCAAGTTCATCTTTTGCATGTAGTGGGATAATACCTTGTACTCGAAGTATTATTTCAATGGACACATCTGTTGAGAGTAGATTTATTTGGCATGCTGGATAAGATGCCATTTGTTCATTACTTTTGTGGGTAGCACTTTTTTTTTTACACTCGTAAAACTGTGTGAAAAATTACATACGTACATATGTGTCAAGGATGTGTTATACAATAATATATTCAGCAGCCAAATTTTTTCGAAAGAGCATAGAGCTAAGGATATAGCTATAAAACATTCATGATACATTTCTTGGGTATACTGTACTACTGCTATTTCAGCAATATTAGTACACTTGCTGTGTTTCCACAATCTTTTGCTTATCAGTATAATAATTTTCCCAGGGAATTCTCCACAAGACAGGACTACTGTTTCTCAGGACTACACTCTCATTAATGAAATTTGGGCCGAGAAATCTGCTCAGACATGTGGGGGTGGATCCTTGAACTTGTCCACACAAAGTGGAAAGTTTCACTTTGCCTGATAGAAAAAATTCAATTTGAATCAATTAATACTCCTGTCATTCGACATTGCTGGGAGCTGTTCGTAGTTAGAATTTGATTTGTGAATTGAGAATTTTGGTAGTGTTGTACTCGAGATCGGTCTGCTTTGTCTTGTCTCAGACTTGACACTTCAAAGACTCTTGACTCCTCTCGGACTACAGTAGAAGAAGGACCATTTTCAAATGTTCATCTCACCAAAGAAACACAAACTATTCATCAATACAAATACATTTAAATTATACTGAAGACTATGTTCTACTGTCTCAAAAATATTACATTTCGGAAATAGCCTATAGGAAAAAATATTGTGAAGTAGCCTACTAATCTACACCTACCACTAGCAAATTTGAATTTGCTCTGCAGGCCCTAACTGTGATTTAAAATCAGGGTGGGCTTAACATGTTAATGAAAGAGGAGCGATGGCAGAAAATTATGCATATAGGGAATTTTATTAATGATTGTTAAAAGTGACATGAAGAGGTTAAGTAGGCCTCCCTCCCTTGAGAGTTCACCAGACTGCTCCTATAAGTCTTAGTATTTGGGCCTAACTGTTGATTATTCAATGGGGTGGTATTAAATCATTGTAATAAATACTCTATTGGTTTTATGGTCTTGGTCTCGACTCGGTCCTGAAATACTCAGTCTCTACTTGCTTCCTCAAAGACTCTGTCTCGACTGCGTTTGAAAACCAACAGACTTGGTCTTGACATGGTCTCTACCTTTCAAAGACTCTTTCTTTACTCGGTCTCGACATAGGCATTCGAAACAAAACCAGGTCTTAACCCCTCTAACTCTTGGGGTATTTTGGCAATTTCTGCTTAGAATTGGAAACCCAAACTCCAAGGCGTACATTTCATTGTTATCACAGAATTTTGTCTAACTGCAATTATCTTTTTATAGGTAACCCATCAAAATATTTATAACAACCCTCACATAGCCTTCTAAACATTCTGAAATTACTAAAAAATGTGGATAACCATCTCAAAATCTAGGCGTTCCTTACTTTTTTCCCCTGGTGGATATAGATTCCTGTAGATAAAATTGGGATGAGGTTCTAGTGGGTTGATATTATTGTAGAATTATGTGCCCACAGGGGTATTCTATCACTAGAAAAAAATTGAGTTGAAATCTCATTCTGTTCCAAAATTATTCAAAATCAATTATTGTATGACAGGCGACATCTCCCAATGCCCGCCCATTCATATTTTGATCAATATTTCTGGGATATGATTGTTTTAAGCAAGGGTACGACTAAAAAAAACTTTAAAAAGGCTTTTATTGCTGGATATATATCAAAAGTAGACATTCTAAGCTTTCAAATAATACCATGGGTATGCATGTAGCATAAACTGGAACTTGACACTGGTTTGATTAATATTTTTTATTGATTAATATTTTATAATTGCCCGCCGGCGGGCAATATGAGTTTAAGGGGTTAACATAATAACATTATAAATATATTTAAGATGGCTACTGTTGTTTCAGGTGTCACCTGTACTGAACTCCTGATCTTATAAGGTTCAAGGATCAAGAGCTCCTTCATGCAGCCGTAAGATCAAATACTTCCTGGCCCTTGCAGCTGTAAGACTGATACCCTTTTTCCTTTAACAACACATCCAGAGGAGAATTGGTGCATTTAGAATTAGTCTACATGCAACTATACCAAGAGATAAAGAGGAATAGAGAACACAGGCTATTTCTTACGGCCCTTTTGGTTGATTACTCCAAACAGAGACTGTATGAATTTAAGGGCAAGAAGTGAAATCGTAATTTATTTCAGCAGTGGATCCGTTTCTTATTAAACTTTACTCACGCACGTTATATACTTACCTTAGGAAAGCCTCGAACCGCACAGCTAATCGCAGCATTGTAGCCGGCAATGACACACCTATCCACTAGGGGCGTGGTGAACTTCGGAGAACTGCTCATGTCCATCTCCTTAAAGGAAGGTGGTTTGTATGCCAGCCCTGGGAGAGAGGAAGTGATGTTTATGCAATATACATTGTCAATCTCATCTATATGCTTACTTTCTCACCTCTCATACTGAATATGTTAATTATCTAAAAACCAAACAACACTGTTTTCTAATTAATACAAAGAACAGGTAAAATAATCACATTTATTTGTTAGAATCTGCTTCCACCAGAGACATCAGTTCCCTCCAGGCTAGAAAACTCATTGACAGCAAGGTGTAAGGTCTGAGGTCCATCTAATTCGCACATGTTGCCTTGCGCGTTTGAAGGCAGAGTAATTGCACTGAACTCCCAAGTCAGTTGCCGCCTGAGTATCAAAGTGAAGTTGGCAAGGGTTGACTCCACTTGTCTTAAATGTTGACATTTGAAATAGGCAATTAACCAAGAAGATGAGCCAAACAGGTACTGAATTGCAGAACTAAATTTTTGCCAATGATCATCTGTACCAAGCACCCCTTGGCTGCACCAGCTCATTACTAGTACATGTGCAAATGTACTGCATCTTGTTCTGGCTTGGACATCAGTTCCGAGATCCACTAAATCTCCTCTATACAGGAAGGGCATTCTGCCCGCAAATGCTATGTGCATTCAGAAGCAGAGACTAAAGAAGAACAGAAATCATATAGAATGGCTTATGATGGCATTGCTTAGTACAGTACAGTATTGATCTTAATC
Organism: Limnothrissa miodon; assembly: GCA_017657215.1. NCBI lineage: Eukaryota > Metazoa > Chordata > Actinopteri > Clupeiformes > Clupeidae > Limnothrissa > Limnothrissa miodon. The sequence goes on along the minus strand of JAGFZM010000175.1, from coordinate 1,966,108 downwards.
CACTTGGATTAGACTTGTTGCTGTAGAGTGTAGTTTTTGCACTGCCAATAGCCAGTAGATCTACCTGTTTTGGATATGACAGCAGTGTTCTTGCACATGGCGGCCTCGTCGCTCATACCACAGATGTTCTCGCTGAGCACACGGAAGGTGTACTCGTTCCCCATGATCAGGTCCGACACAGTGCAGCTAGGCCTGCGGTTGTGTTCGTAAACTGTGAACCACTCCTGAGAAGAGAAGAAGAGGGCTCTTGTCAACCACGTGTTCGTTTATATATATAAATAAATATATATATATATATATATATGGATTTTGAATACTTTGGTTTGTAGGTGGTAAATTACAACAAGTAAGTAAATATACGTATGTCAGGTTGACGGACCTTGGTCTTAAGGTCAGCTTTCTGGATGGTGTATCCGAGGATTTCACAGTTGCCGGTGTCCTTTGGTGGCTTCCACTCCAAAGCAGCGTTAAAGCCCCACACATCAGTTACCATCACCGCCACAGGAGGGCCAGGCTTATCTGTGTGTGTGTGTGTGTGTGAGTGAGAGAGAGAGAGAGAGAGAGAGTGTGTGAGAGAGAGAGAGAGAGAGAGAGAGAGAGAGGGAGAAAGAAAGAAATAGAGGTAATGAAGAGAGGTCAGTTTATAGTATAAAAGTAAGAGTACAAGATACAGTACAGTATATGCAAAAATGCAAAAATGACCCAGGAAGGAGAGATTGATGCTAGGTGAATCATGAATGAGGGGTAGAAGGAGAAGAAGAGAGAGAGAGCAAGCGTATTAGAGTGGCTAGGCAACTCAGATAAGCATAAAAGAGTCTGGGGCCTGGTAAACTGGAAGAAGATGAGTGTTGAAGAAAATCACAGTGAGGGGTTAATAGATATGGAGAGTAAAGGGGACAGAATGACATTACAAGGGGGGAAAGACAGGTGAGAGAAAGAGAGAGAAAAGAGAAAAGAAGAAAAGAAAAAAAGAAACGATGAAGAACAAAAGTAAGTGACCATGAAAGAGACAGAGAGATGGATTTGGAAAGAGAAATGAAAAAAAAGAGAATGAGCAAGATACAGGGAGAGCTGGAGGTGATGGGGTGGGTTGAGAGGATGCACAGGATCTTGAAGGCAGCGCATATTCAAATGAATCCCTTGCTGGCGCTAAGGCTGCTGCATTATTGCTTTAGATTAGAGCATGTGTGAGGAAGCAAGTGTGTCTGTGCCTGCATCTTAATCTACTGTGTAAATGTGCATGCATTTGTGTGAGAGTGTGTATTATTGGATATTTGTGTGTGTGTCTGTGTGTGTGTGTGTGTGTGTGTGTGTGTATGTTTCTGGTTTGTTTGGTTTTGCCGTTCAGTATTTGCGTGTACGAGTGTGTGTGTGTGTGTGTGTGTGTGTGTGTGTGTATGCGTGTGTGTGAGGGAGAGAGAAAGAGCATGAACAACGGCGAGAGAGAGCCAGCTTCCTCTGAAGGAGCTCCATTCCCCTCATTAGCTCTCCTCTCAGCATGAGGGTCCCCTAATCCGCCTCCTAATCCCACTCTGCACCCTCGCTAATCCCCACAGGACCCCACCCAGTAATCCCTTGCGCGTCAAAATGACCCACGGCAAACGGCAGATGAAAAACTATGTCAGCCACCGGTGTGCTCCCCTCCCCTGCACAGGTAACTTTTACAACTTCCAGATTAAAGTAAACCGTCTTTATGTGTGTGCATGTGTGTGTATGTGTGTGTGTGTCTGTGTGTGGATGGGGGGGGGGGTTGGGGGCATAGGAATGGCTGTACAGATTTATCATGCCACTTGCAGGTGAGTGAGGGGATTTGGAAGATCAATGAGGTTATTTAGCTTTTTTTTTTTTAGAGAGAGTTGAGTTTAGCAGTAAGAGTACTGTAAGGCTAGTGAATGTCAAGGCTAATTTGTCTTTGACGCCTCTCAACAGAAGATGAACCAGGACACAGTCATGGGAGAAAAAACATGGGAGAAAAGGCGAGAGTAAGAGAAATGGACATGTAAAAACACTGTGGCACTAGTTTTTGTCTATGCGGTGGCAGGAGCAGTAAAAGAAAAGACATACAGCCAGTTGTAACGCTGGGGTTAGTATTTTAGTCATCACAACCCAGCAACACCCAAACTAGAAACCCGACAGTTTCTGATTGATTTGCTGGAGTGATTCGGACAGAGTGAATCGGGTTTCAATCTGCATAGTCATTCCAAAATGGAGCTCAGCGCTCACCCACAATCTGGATCTCCATGGAGGCTTTGTCCTCCATGTTCTCAATCTGCACGCAGAGGGTGTACTTCCCGGAGTGCTCCCTCTCAGACGAGCGGATGAACAGGATGGTGTCAAACTCGCTTGTCCGCACGTTTACTGTGGAGTCCAAGGGCTGGTCATCTTTTGTCCAGGTCACATTGGGTCGGGGTTTCCCCTGTTGAGAGAGAGAAAGAGAGAGAGAGAGAGAGAGAGATTCAGGACAGAGAGTCAGGATGTTAGAAGACAAAATAAAACATGCACCGCTCATACAGAGATTTTACGAATCGATTTGAATATGTTCAAATATGATGATAGGACACCTGGAAAGGAATAACAAGATTGATCTTTTCGCCAACCATCCTGATGAATTTGGTTCGGAGTTGACGTGGAAGACGGATCTTAGGGTGCTCTACAAAGAGGACAGAAGTGGTCAGATAGAGGCCAAATGTGATCTAAAAGATCTAAAAGTGGCCAGACAGAAAGCAATTAGGCTGGCAGTTTAGTCTCCAAGCTATTTGAGATTGGAGTGCATGTGAGTGTGTGTGTGTGTGTGTGTGTGTGTGTTTGTGTGTTTGTGTGAGTGAGTGTGAGTGTGTGTGTGAGTGTGAGTGTCTCTATTTGCGGAACACTCACCCATGATCTCTCGGATTGTAACAGCTTGCTGTAGGGTTGCTGGAGGACTGCGTCCAGCGATGTTCACTGCAAAAACCCTGAACAAAAGCCTCTCGCCCACAGGAAGACCCTTGACACGGTAATTGTTCTTTTCCACCGGCTGCTCATTAGCCTGTACCCACTCATTTCCTGCAATGAAACACTTCCATGAAGTACTATAGAGACAAGACAAGTGGATTTAGACTAGAAAGTGTTTACCTGTTCCAAGTAAGACAGAACCCACTGGGACCCACTGAGTTCAGACGTAAGATCGAGAAATCTGATTTCAGTTTGAACACATAATAAATGCAAGCATGATGAATGAACATTTGAATATAGGCTATTTGCACATTTTGATTTTGTTGGGCTCATTTCAGTTTTAAACTTTTTTTCTATCTGCCTTCATCTAGGTTCAGACGGGTTCAGAGCTTGCTGGTTCGGCTCCCACTTCCACAGGCTTAGGGTCAGACCACAGAAGTCTGAAAAATAAACTCCACTACGGCATAGAACAGGGATCCCATGGGTCCTCCAAATCCTTGAAAGTTTGAAGAATGGCCCAATGGAAGTTTTTTAAAAATAAAATAGACATAAATAAACATAATTTACTATAATGAATCACCAGGTTAAAATTAAGGTTAAGGAAAAAGTAGCTTAATAGACTTCATAGGTGGAGATACATCACTAAAGAAGTGTTGTTTCTGTTGTGACGCTAGATAACCTTGAACTCTATCAGGGACCAGAAACTAGATATTTAGTGTTATATTTAGTGTACAAATAGACATATGATTAGGAGTGACTCTCTACAGAACTCCTATGCCCATTCTCAGTACTCAGTCTTACTTTTTCCCCTCAGGCCTATCCCATACCGTACGCAATGTCACTCCATCCAACGTTGCCATGGTCCTAGACACAAGCAGACTAACCAGGGCTGGGGCTGTAAGCTACATGAATCCTGCTAATAATCTGGACTAATGGGGGGCGCGGTGGCTCAGTTGGCTATGCTCATGCTCGTGTTCTTGTCTTGTATCTTTCATTTTTGCCTTTATTGTACAAAATACTTGAATTATGCCAACTCTGCAGTGCCTTAGCTTGACCCTTGATTAACTTCTATGTCTAACTGAGGCTTACCTCCTTCTTTGCACCATTCGATGATGTAGCCATCAATGCCTCCAGCCCCGAGCCTTTCGGGTGGACGCCACTTTAGGGCACAGGTTGTGTCTGTGACATCATCCACGACCAGACGAGTGGGCTCGCTTGTTGGGGCTAAAGTGTCAGCAAAACAAAAAGACAAACCATGAGCCAACTGACAGATTTATTAATTTTTGTCACTTTGGCATATTTATTATTTAATGCTCCCGCTCAATGTCACATTTTGCTCCAGCACAGTCAGGTACCTGTCTCTAATCTTAGGCTTTGCCTGTCAAAAAGTTGTCTGGGCAATCAGTGAACAGAGGGCTTACGGAAAGTTCACAGGTCAAGTATCTGCCCACAAGGACTGGTGGTGGAATGAAATATTCTAGACGCTTTCTCTAAATGTGAAAGTGCACCTGGCTAATTCATTTCAATCTGCGCTATGCACTATACTATGTAGGTCTGTTTTGCTTTGGACACAAAATGCTATGTTAAAGTTAATCATTTGCTAAGAATTTCCTCATCTGTGTGGTTGACTTTGTAGCTTTGAATTGAGTGGATTTGTGTGCCATTGAATAGTGGTTATAGGTGACTGACTTGACTTGAACAATGTGTGTGTGATGTTACAGTTAATGGTGTATTGTCTATCATATTAAAGCCAATTAGAGCCAATCAGTAGAGATAAAACAACTAATAGATCACAAGGACATCATGTGTGTGACTAGAGGGTGTAGAGGAAGCCAACACCAACCTATAGGCATAAAAGGCTTGGAAGTAGCACTGGGCTGAGAGATGCCAATGCCATTGACGGCAAACACTCTCATCTCGTACAGAGTGCCCTCAATCATCTTCTTGGCCTCGTAGGTGGTGGACTCGTAGATGTCAAAGTTCAGCTTGGTCCATCTCGACGAGCCCTTCTTCTTCCTCTCCATCAGATAACCTAGAAGAGACCCCATGAGCTTGCCTTGATGCGACACACTACCACAGCCATGGCATTATTGAGCACACCGCACTACTGCTCTCTGACCCATTGCATTCACAGGCACAGTACATTCTGACCTAGTTTGGGCACTACAACAATTCAGACTTGCAGACTCTGTGCGCTGTAGAGCATCTGCACTGTGCATAAATTTCCATCTCTGAGACCAGCAGCGAGTCTGTCGCCTGGGCCTGTGCTCACATCAGCTCTCTGTATGCAAGCACGGCACGCATTACAAAACATGGATTGAGGATCCTGCCTGTAATCGGAACGCCGCCGTCAAATTTCGGAGGTTCCCAGATAATGGTAGCTGTGTCCTCTCCAACCCCAGTGCATTTGACATTTTCAGGGGGATCAGGCACATCTAAAAAAAAAAAAGAAAATAATCAGTGAGAAGGAGCTAAAAAAGAGGAGTGAGGAGTGAGCAGTGCATTCCTGAGCAAAGAAACAGTTAAAGAATGATGAAGAAAGTCTAGAGAAACTACCCAGACTTTTTTCTAACGAGATGCACAAAGGAGATTAAAGAAAGCCTGCTAAAGAACATTCATCATTTAGTAGAGCAGAGAGAGGACAGAGAGAGAGAGAGAGAGAAGGAGAGAAAGAGAGAGAATGAGAATACCGAGGGAGGCAGGCAGAGTCTGTCACTCACCCACAATCTTAACAGTGAGTTCGGCCTTGTCATCTCCGGCAGGATTGGTGACAGTGATGTTGTATTTCCCCTCGTCGCCCCTCTCGGCCCCCTCAATGACAAAGCTGCTCAGAGTCTTCCTGGTCTCCACCCGCACACGGCCCTCTGCTTCGGTGATCTCCTGAAACCCAGAGGGGACAGAATTACAATCAGAGCACGGCCCGCAGTGCTCGTCTCAAATCAGTGGAGGATATAACAGCAGAGCCCAAACACCCCGACAGCCCCCCCAAATTTGCAAATGTGCCAGCCTAGGCTGGCTCTGGCCCATTCTGCTGCTCTGGTGGATTTCAATTCGCACATTTATTTAAATTACTTCACTTCCCACAAGCCCTTACAGTGTCGCCCCTCTTCCAGCACACTGTAGGAGCTGGCTCTCCTGTGATTTCCACGTCCAGGCGGAGTTTGTTGCCGGCAACAACGATGATTGTGTTCTTGTTGACCATGCTCCCAGTCGTATCCAGATGGATTTTGGGCGGGTCTGTGATGGATTGATGATCGAATACAATTAAGTGAAATTAACAACTAGATGATTACATCACACCTCTAAGTAGGACACATAATATGCAAAAAAAGTTTTGTGTATGCTAAGTACCTACCCTGGCGAGGAACATAATCAATCTTGATTTCTGTGAGAAACAAGAGAGGTAAGGAAGCACTGTGAGTCTCTGTCACTCACTAGTCATTTTTATTGGTTCTAACAATGAGTTTGTTCCCCTACCCAAGAAGTTGAGTTTGGCAGAGAGTGAGAGAGCATATCCATCCGGCACAAAGGTGTAATCTCCTGCATCCTCCGGCTTCACATCATCGATCACCAGCTTGTGAATCCTGCGCCACAATCAGCAGTCGTTACCATGGCAACCCACAAACTCACGCGACCTTGCGGTCACTCGGAAAAAAGTAAATTGTGCTCTCATGGGCCCGTCTCCCTGGCAACGACATGCTCAATAACCTGCATTCGCCGTTTCTCCAGGATTACATAAACAAAACATCGCCAGCCTCGTGCACTCCTTACAGGAAATGTTTGTGAGTGGAGCCCGGCGGGCCAGAGCACACTGTACCTTCCCACATGTGTCATCTTATAGCGCTTGTTGGCCTGCACCTCCACGCCGTCTTTGAACCACTTGCCAGTCACCTTCTCGTCGGACACCTCGCATTTGAACATTGCCTGCTCCGCTGCCTTCACTGTCAGGTCGGCAATGCTCTGGAGCACTTCCAGCTCCTTATCTGAAAGACAGGGGCCGACAGATACAGGCAGGGAGGCACCGCACACAGAGACAGAGGCAAGTGGGGATGGGGGATGGCCAGTGTTGGATAATGTATGCCATATTTGTTTTAATATGATACATTGACATGTTGTGATAAGAAATATGTTTCCTCGCCGGGCACTAGTTTGAGAAACAGCGTGGAAGATCGCAAGCCACTAACAGAACAGGAGGTAGGAATTATGGTAGGCCAGACCAAATCAAAGCTGAGGTATAGTGTCAAGCATAGCTAATAGGAGTGTGGCAAATTCATTTTAAATCAAATGCTTCAGATGCTGTTCAGATGTATTTATAATGCACTGACCTTGTGAAGCCTGCTGTAATACGATGTTAAATTGATCTACAGATGCCGTTTTGACTCTTGCTTTTCATGACTGACCTGCCCCTTGTGAACTAGAAAAGGATTCTCTCCCTTAAAAGGCTTCTGAGATAGACTTATCCTTCTGTAGATAATTCAGCTATCATGAGTTGACCCTGGATGGCCTCATGACTATCACATATAAGGAGCATGATATTAATTTGCTTTTTATCTGAAGCTGAAATGGCCCATTATGACTTACCATTGATTTTATTTAAATATTGGCTTCAGAGGTAGAACTTTGCAGGCACTTTAAACATCAAAAATTGCAAGGAAGAAATAGAGTAATACTGAACATCACACTAGGTTAATTCGGAAATGTATCCACTTCCGTCCTGCTGTTCCCATTACTAGAGCCCTTTGAGCAAAGCTTGGATAGTATGTTCATGATAAAAAGGGATACTCTCGTTTTGTATTTTCAACTCAATCCATACATCTCAAACATCTATAACACACTTTGTTTCTACAGACAATAATTTCTACTGATTGTTGAAAACCTTTTCATGAACATTTCTGAATGTTTAGCTAACTGTATAATGCAACTATAATGTCATCTATATACATACCATGTTCCAGACCATTTTAGGCTTTTATTAGACCAGTATGTAAAAATTATTGTCTGTGGTAATTGTTATAGGATCAGCATTAAAAGATTGAGTTGAAAAGTATATTATATTATCCTTAAACAGTTAGGTATGACAAATAGTGTTACTTTTTTCACACATGAAATTTCAGGTTTTGAGGTCAGCTTCTACTAACTTGTTACACCCAACACTGAAATGTGAAATTAAAGTGGGACAGGGATAGGGGGAAAAAAACTTAATATGTGCTGTACCAAATTGACAAAAAAATACAGTCATCAGGCATCTAGCACCTTAGTTTAAGGTCCAACTAGCACCTGCTTCCTGCTGGGGAAGCAACAGTACCTTCCACCTCCAGCTCTGCCTCGGAATGCCCTCCATTAGTGAACACGATGAATGACCCGATGTCATCTTTAGTGGCCTCGTTGATGATGAGCATGTGCTTTTTGCCATCTTTCTTCATGCGGTATCTGGTGAGGTCGCGGGTTATCTCGATTCCATCCTTCATCCTAATGCAGGCAAAGGAGGAGACGTGCTGGGGTGAGGGGGAAGCTGCCATGGGGATAGACGAGGGCAGAGGGGGTCGGAGACAGAAGGAAGGACACCACGGACCGACATACGGATGCAGACTAATGTGTCTTCTGTGTTGCCGAGTAATATATTCACAAGATAGTGGGCGCAGACTAGTCTGCCCTCTATGTTACAGAGTAATGTAATGTAAAGAAGAAATATTTATGTGCTATTTGGGCTTTAAGCTTTTTAATATTTACTTCTGACTATAATTAAATCGATGACTCATTTGAGCCAAATTTAAGCAATTGGTGAAGTGCAATCCCCTTCACAGATAGAATCAATATCATTCAAATTTCAAACCAATATTGTCTACTGTCATTAACCTGGCTTGCACAACAATACTGACAGTCCATAAGCCCTTTTGCCTTTCATTACTCTATTCTATGAAAAGCATGCATATGAAAACAAGAAAGACACCTGACTTCATAAATGATAATGCCATTAGATTTTCACCAAGTTATATTATAAAGGCTCATTCGTGAAAAGTTATTTTCAACGCACTGCATCAAGTACATTGTCTTGTTTTTCCAATCAGATTTTCCACAAATGATTAAGCCAGGAGCATGTCAATAACAGTGAACACACTGTATGTTTGCATGGTTTAAAGCAAGAGAGTTCTTACATAAGATAAGCTTACACTTTATGTTGATGATACAGTATATGTTTTAAAATGTCTTGTTTATGGCAATGGCTATATGTTTGGAAAGATGAATTTTACTGCTGTTAACCAGATATATTTTCTCTTACACAGATGCAGAATGTATGTCAACATTAACTGTTGGTGTAGCACATTTTTCCAGTCAACTCAACAAAAACTGGACTCTCAAAATGGCAGAAAGTGTCAAAAGTGGCCGGTCAGTGCACTGGCCAATTCTCTGAAGTCAGAGTGTGCATTCCCTATTAGAGTCTCACCATATGACATTGGCTCCCTCTTCAGAAACCTCCACCTCAAACTCCACCTTGTCACCAACCACCACATGCATGTCATCCAGAGGCTTAGTAATGAGAACAGGAGGCTCTGAAAACATACACACATGCCCAATTACACACAAAACTCTCCTCTCCCCCACAAAGAGAACATTGTCATTGCAAGACAACATTGATGATGAGGCTTGGGAGGGGAATGTGAAGGATCATGATTGCATTCACAGTAATGACGGTGATGAAGCGAAGCCAGTAATGCAAAGAATGAGGGTGATTGCTGTGGGTTTGGTGATCATCATCACATGGGCAATGATGTTGAGTTTCATACAATATTTGTGATTAAAGTGAAGGAAGTGAGAGCTAAAAAGAGGACAGAAAATGCATTGCCACCAGTACCCTTAACAAAAACCTCAGTGAAACACTTGTCCTCTCCCACGACGCACTCATAGGCAGCATCATCTGACAGGTTACATTTGTTGATGGTCAGCTTTCTTAGGCTTCCCACACTTTCAAATACATACCTGGAAGAACAGAAAATAATGTGTACAGTATACAAACACACACACACACACACAAAAACAAACAAACATAACCTTGGATGAGAGCAAATCTCAATCTCACACAAACACACAAGGTCTCACTTGGCAGAGGGTTTGATCTCTACTCCATTCTTCAGCCATTTAACTTGAGCGTTGGGGTCAGCCACCTCCACAACAAGTTGAATTCTCTTGCCCTTTTCCACTGAATAAGCATCTTCCAGTTTCTTCAAGAATGCTAGAAAAGAAAAATGTATATAATATACATAGCAGTTTTAAACAGCAAAAATACATTTTACTATGGTGTGCTTATGAATCTTGACAACCAAACATGGGTTCCAGATTATTTCCCCATACTTATTCATATACTACCTCAGTATGTCTTCATGTATCTCATTAATTATTTGTAATTAAATGTATTTAATTAAAAAACATTTTAACTACAATTTTAGAAATGTGTTGCATTTAATTTGTATATAAAATGTGTATACAAAATATATCATCACTCTAGAATCACTCTTATTTTCTTTTTTTTCAACCTCTATTGAATGCAAAACCACGATTTCAGTGTGTTATAGGAGTCTAGTGAGGAAAGTTGTGCTAATTTTTTAAATTTAAACACACATCATAGTGTAGCAACATTAGGAGCTGTTTTTGATAGCCGCAGTCCATGGCTCACCATCACTCTTTTTGGGTTCAACCTTCCTCATTTTCTTCAGCCTCTTCAGCATGCCCCTGAGGTCAGTAATGCCATACTCAAAGGCAATCTTCTCATAGTCGCAGGGCTTGGCCGCCGACAAGATCGCCCACACGTCCACTTCCTCCTTCTCCTCTACTTTCACCTCTCTGACAGAGAGAGAGAGAGAGAGAGGGAGAGAGAGAGAGAGAGAAAAAATACACTCACTCCATTCTATCAACACTCTATACAAAGGGAGTTTCTTAATTACACTTCTGAAGTGTATAAGGCAACGTTTTGAGAATGGGAAGTTAGAGCATGACATCTCATCAGATGCTCATTAGTCCACTTTCATGAACCATTCTCCTCACCACTCCTCTATACACATTTCCCCCAACCACTGGTTGAGCTCTGGGGTCTTAACACCAGACCCCTTTCCACAGGTAAAATAACACACATGATCCACAGCTGAATATGTGAGCATATAATATGGACATAGCGCTGTGTCTCTCCTCTTACCCCATTTTCCTGGACTTCCTAAGCAAAAAGATATTGGGGATTGAGTATCGTGTACACAATCTCCATCATAAAAGTAACCAACAGTTTCTCAAAGGGCAACATCCTGACAATACCGTTCAACAGAAAATTAGAGAGCACAATGCTTGATCGGCCTCTTAAGGAACTTATTATGAAGTGATCCTCTGAAAATTCCTGAACTTGAACACTCTATGCAAAATACTGACCTCTTGCTTAAGGGGACTACTATAATTAGCAATCACATTTCCCAGCAAATTATTCTTCCAGCACATCTCCTGTGAATTATAACCAGATCCCCAGTGATTACGGACCACCACAGTGTTCAAGTGTTCAGGAATATCAGGGCAATGTGATGCAGTGGAGGCCCACATAGACCCACACTGACCTTTTCTTAAGCAAGCCACTGAAGTCCAGATCACCAGCATCTTCATCTGCATCTCCTCTGTTTGTGCATGTATGAGGGTGGAGAGAGAGGGGCAGAGAGAAAGGGAGGAAGAAAAGAAGAAAAGAAACAAGAAAGCCATAAGATATGGTCAACCGTGAAACTTTATCTTACCTGTGTAGATATCTTCCCCCAGGAGCATAGATAAAATAGCATTTGTGTGGACAATGACATGACAAGGTCCAACAGACAAGGAGAACATTTTTTTCACCATTCAGTTTTTAACATCAGTCTAGTGTAGTGATCACTTCGATACTTAGAAGCTTACCCATTTCTGGACTTTTTGTTTTCATCGCTTGTCCAGAGAGCAAGACGACGAGCCGCTACTCAGCAGTGCTACGCTCACCATGTCCCATGTGTATGCACACTTATAAAGCTACAGCCGAATGCTACTAAACTTATACACTGCACCAGTTAGCACTTTAAGACATGGTCACACAAACATGTCTATGTGATGAATGTGACCCTGCTACATGCTAGCAGGTGTAATACACATACTGGAACACATAGGCATGTGGGATGAATACTTGGTGTTAGCATGATGTGGAGAAACAAGTATGGACAATACATCAAACATTTAGCAAAAACAAAATTATGACGTCTAGTTATATAATTCCTTGGTAGTATAATAAGACACAATGTTTAATATCTGACCTGGAACTTTGTAAAATTTGTACACTTTTGTAATTTTGTGATTGCTGTTTCCAACATCAAGCTGTTTTCAGTTACTGTAAGCTAGGATCATGAAAAATTATGATATGGGATGTCTTGTTCAGGGGCAGTGGCATCTAGGATTCAAAGCCAAAATTACCAGACTAGCCTCCTGCTTGTTTGCAAGTGGTCTCTCTTACATACACTTCAGATAAATACTAATCATATGGAATGCTAAGAAAGGAAATCAGTTTGATAGATGTGTGTTCATTAGAGAGCTCTGGTAGTTAATGGGTGTTGTTGAGATCTGATGATGGGTATCTCTAGCAACAGATTGGAATATAACTATATACGAATCCTTACAGAAACTATAGTTCACATAGCCTTCCATAGCCTGCTTCCCCAGGGCTTGGGCTCTAATAATAAGGCTGACAGCAGCCGTGCTCTTACTGGATCTTTAACATCAGGACATGCCTAACATAACCCAGGGGCTCCATGCATGTATGCTCTACATTCTTTAATGAAAAAAGGGAAAACATTTTGAGAATGGGAAGTTAAAGTATGACATCACAGATGTCCATCAGTACACCTTCATGAACCATTCTCCTCACCACATTTCCCCCCAACCACTGGTTGAGCTCTGGGGTCTTACACCAAACCCCTTTAAAATAACACACATGATACGACACAGCTTAGTGGACATAGCGCTGTGTCTCTTATCTTACCCTTCTTTCTTGGGCGCCCTAAGCAAAGGGAGAAGATGACATTTAAAACACGAGACATCAGACAGCCCTGCAGGTATGGCAACACAGACAGCAGACTAGTTACAGCATGGCATCTTCACCATGGGTTGCACCACTAAAACTACGCAGCAAAACATGGCATTCACTCATGCCAAGTCGCTCTTTGTCAGGGGTAACTGACAAAGGCAAAGAGTGAGACTGCCATTTGAAGGGACAGGCAGGAAAAAGACTCCCCTGTGGGGAGACCCAGACACAAATAAGGCAGTCTCTGCCTCTGTCTCTTTTAACGTACAGGTTCCATAAAATAATGCTAAAACCTGGCGTGCATTTCCTAAGGCAAAATTCTGCTAAAACTGTTAACATTCTAATGCAATGTTAACATTCTGCTTTGACATAAGCGAGACACTGTGCCCAGACATACCCTAATCGGACATCAGCAAAGAACAAACACACACACAACTGCATCTAAAAAAGACCAAAACATCGGAGGCAAATATGGTATTTAGGGACACAGAAATCAAGCTAGGGTTCAAGTGCTGACCCAAAGGGGTGCAAGGGGCCTCCACACAAAAATGCAAAAATGGCCATGAATGACATGTTGTGTGAGAGAAGCATGTCCTTAAGGCCTTTGCCATGCTCCAGTAAAAATGCCACATATCACTGAGGATCCCGCTCTTTTTTGGATAGCTCAAATATTCCAAATATTATAAATCATATATGAAATTCGTTTTTGTTGTTCTTTGTCCAAGAGGCATCCTTTTTAATCTTGCGATGGGCTACAACTATACCAGCTTCACGTTAAAAAATATATATATATTTCAGAAGATAGACAGGAGAACTCATTACACAGAACAACTCATTACACAGGCCTACCCTACTTACTTTTTAAGGCTTTAAAATATTTTGTTTTCTTTTATTACATCTCCACACAAACCCTGAATACATCAAAAAATCCATGAATTATCTCTTCATGAATGTGAACATTTTAATGGTGAAAGTGCTCTACAAATTTAATGTACTTTGATTCAAAATATACAGTATTTCAGACTAAATTGTTGATCAATAATGCTAAATCATGTATCAACTCTTTGACTTTGTGAACACTGGTGTGCTGCATTGTGTCTAGGTATTTATCAAGGTTGATCTTTGTAATACCTGTCATGTCTAGGTGAATACCATGTGGATTTGAATCTCTTCTTATTATACAGTATAAGAAGAAATCTAGTTTACCACAAGTAAGAAAAAAGAAATGCGTATTTGGACAATACAGATTCCACATATGAGCTACAGAGACTGATTATGGGCATTTGAAACTCAGGTGATGAGATCTCCACAGAAGATACCCATGCGGCAAAACCCCATAAACCATTCTCTCCCTCACTCTTTCATTTCTCCCCCCTAATCTCACCATACATTTCCTATATTAAAGTGCCAAATTGATTTTGTTCCAAATTTTCCCAAAGAACACAAAACCTACTGAGAATGGAAGGTCAGATGATGAGATCTCCATGAGACAGATACCCATTAGTCTACCTTTGTGAACCATTCTCTTTCTTAGTCACCCCCCCACCCACCTACACAGAGACAGCCCCCCACCCCTCACAAACACTAGAACACACAGGACACGACACAGCTGTATATGAGGCCATAGCACTGTGTCTTATCTTACCCCTCTTTCTTGGGTTTCCTGAGCAAAAGGATGAGATGCCATTAAAACAGGGAACTGAACAGAATCGAACATGTAGCATTTGCACACATGCTGCACAGCAATTCAAGCAATGTGCTTGTTTGCTGGTTAAAAATATGCTAATACTATCTGCGTTCAGCCAAGCTCAACAGTCAGATGTCAGAGACATGGGCTTAAGACAGTGACTTGAAAAGACAGGTGGCAGGTGAATTGAGTCAGGGACAGACAAAAAAAGACGTCTAGTGTTTGTACTTAAACATTTCTGGAATATAATTAATTCAAATATATGCAGTAATTCATAATAATATATGAAAATAATGTTTTCAAATGTATCAAAATGCACAAATCACAGATTCTCAGATTCATTGTGTTACAGTATATTATACAGTGCAACTACACACACAACCAACTGTGCACACACAACCAACTTACGAGCGCTTAAATGCTTCCAAAATGTTGGTCTGCTGTTGCTCTTCCACAGCTGAAACAGAATGACACAACAACAGATGAAACAAAAAAACATTACAGAGTAAAATAAGACACTTGCTCGCGCAAAATCCATTCAGTGACTCACTAACGGACAGCCATGATGGCATGCAGAGTAAAACTCGCTGAGCAAGCGTGGTGCTAACGCGCGCACTCACCTTCCACTGTGATATCAAACGTGCAGCTGTCACACTTGTCTTTGGCGATGACTTCACATCTGTATCCTCCTGCATCTGCGTCGACAACCTTTATGATCTTCATCTCATACGTGTAAATCTGAGATCGACAAACAGACAGGCAGAGATGCGGATAAGTGACTAAACCAAAGGGGATGGGACTGAGGGCCTGCAGCTTTCAGATGGTTATGAAAAAACGAGGTCATTTGAAGGTGCTCTTTGGCCAAAAAGTCAGTAGTCACAAAAAAAGCAAGATGCCAGGGCATTCTTCATATCATTAAAACAGCTTTAATAGTTCATGATTGAACTTAATGACAATGGCTACATGTTTCGGCCTCCATCAAGGTAAGCTGAAATAAACCAATGCAACACTTTCAGTACTATAACCATAACAACTCCTAGCCTATGTTCAGATTTGACTTGGAATAGACAGCTGGCCACTGGATACATCTGTTTGGGTAGCTACACCATATTTTCTTAGCTCTGCATGCAGCTGAAGGCCTAGCCTAGCTAAAGAGTCTTTGGGCTGAGTGCCTAGCTAAAGTGATGGGGGGAAATAACATTGTCCACCCACCCGCCCATTGCCACATTGCCACATTGCCAAACACATAATCAATTCTGGTCACGCCTTAGCATTCCTGTGTGTTCAAGAGTGTGCATGCATTAGCATTCTGTTTAACTTGCTAACCGGTTCATTGTCTATGCTAGCAAAAGTCTGTGCAATCTTATTTTGTCTGATAAAGCATCCAAGTGCTGAATCACAAATAGAGTAGACAGTGGTATTAGTTGTCAGTAGCAATAAATAAAGTCACATCATTGGCATATGGAATAAGACAGTTGACAAAAAGCTCATTTTGGGCCTCGTGCATCTTTTTGCCATTAAAGGCCCTAAAATAAGGTCATATTTACCATTCTAAAAATCAACAATGTATTCCTAGGTATATCTGTCTACAAAAGAGAAGTATAAATGGATTGCTAAGGGAAAAAAAGAGAAAAATTAAGGAAAGGACATGGTGACCTTGACAGAGTTACTGTAAGAGCTCATTCTCCACCATCCAATTATAAACACAGGTATCCACCTTGGTATTCCGGTCATACGTCTCCTTAAATTGCAGGTGTTTGCCCGCCTTGCTGCCCAGGTCCATCCATTTTCCTTTCATCCACTTTATGTTGGGCTTCCTTAGCATGTTGGAGGAGTCCACCTTAGCCACGAAGGTGACATCCTTCCCTGTCATCAGTAGTCAATCATCCATACTCAACCACTATCAGTCAATCAGCACAGTCAGCAAAGGTTATTGACTTATGGTTTAATATGGCTGTGTGTAGCTGCAACCCAGATGAGAGACAAGGTCAGGCTTCAGGTAGAAGCTGGATGCATAACTGAAATGGTGATCTGCTTCAGAGTTTCTGTTTTGACTGGCAATTACTGTATGTGTCAGTAAGACTGATTCTTTTTTTGTTTCTGCCAAGAGATGTACAGTGCCCACCATAGTTATTGTCATCCCTGTGGTAAAATTGGCTTAAAAGACATCAAAAGCCCATTTTTAAAATCATAGCAACGTAAAATCATTTGCAATATATTCACACAATAAAAAAACATAAAAGTAAATACAACCTTGCTGAGAAGCAAATTAGTGGTGACAAAGAACAATGCATTTTAAATAAATACAATTTGTTTTGTACAAAAATGACATGTGCCACAATAATTCCCAGACGTTTTTTCACAGAATCTAATAATACTAACTAAAGTATTAGTTTTACATTCCTTTTCACAGAATCTATCCAGATTGTCTATCTTACATTCCTTTTCTCCAGGTTTATTCATAACAAAAAGACCAAGGGACTGAGGCAACCAAAGTGGAGGTTTGATTTTTTTAATCAGTGAGCCATGCTTTTGTTTATTTGTTTACTTTGTGTTTTGATTAAGTGTTCCTTTTTTCTGGAAGTCTCCAACAGGGAATTTTTTAGCTTCTCTTTAATATCACATTTTTAAAATACGTATAGGTGCAAGATAAACAGGTGTAGTAGGTGACGGTGTTGGTGACGAGTGAACAACAATGGAAACACATTTTAAAGAGGGGCTAAGCAACGTTCTGTTTTTCTCTCTCACAAGCTCCCTCTAAAGACCGCTGTATTGCATTGTATTGCACTGCATTCTACTGAACATTGCAAGTGCTGTGTCTACCGCTATTGGCCACGGTGGCGCATTCTACACCGTTCATTCGCCGTGTAATGACTCATTTTAGCATCCTAAACAGTATGAAACGGATTAATTAAATGAAAAATGTTGCATAGTGGGCCTTTAAATGAAATGGGCACAATTAGTTCTCTTTATTACTATATATGGACATTAGGAAAGTGGAACACCCCCTGAGGAGTGGTGACCATAGACATCTGCTTTTGCAATGAGAAACATAAAATAATTTAAATAATTTAAAACAGGGCTGCCAATAATTGTGGAGGACACAGTGTATACACTAAAATTTCAGAAAAGAAAAATTGTGTAATCCATCTGATATTCAAAATTAGATTGTTTCATCAGTCTGTTACTGACACTGAGTTCTGACTGTTAAATACCCTAATGTTGGAATCATACAGAAAATGATGCTTATTTTGAAAAAAAAAAAATGTATGTAATACTAAAATACTTTATTTTATAAGCCTGTGTTACTTGCATTACTAAACCAAAAGTTCTGTGGCAAGAGAGTGAGTGAGGGGTCATGACTTCCTATGTGCCATTATAGCATCAAACCCTGCCAAAACACAACACATATGAATTGCATAGTGATGTCAATAATCTTACTGTAAGATAATTCCTTAGAGAATTCTCTCAAGACCTAATGCCCAAAGTTAACCTTCGAAGGATTTGTGGCAAACAAGACAATTACCAGCACAGCTTTAAAAAATAAATAAATAAAAATGAGACAGAGTTTAACCTTTAATTGCTGTGGTGTTCTCTGGCCTCTCGACAAAGAGGCCTGTGACCTCTGACATCTGTTGGTCCTCCCCTGGAATCTCCTCTGAGAATGTGTGAAAGAGAAAGAGACAGGAAACAAGAGAGAGAGGGAGAGAGAGAGAAGTGAGCTGACAGTACAGGTGACCATTACCTCAACCAGGGGGCTGATAGTAAACACAGACAGGACAAACAGGAAGCTGTGGGTGGACAGGGGACGGATGGAATTTCCTAACCTTTTTATCCTGGATGTGGTGCTGGGCCTTTTGCTTTACCCTGTGATGGTGCACATTCAGACCACAGCTAGGTTAAAGAGCTATCAGAGTTTAGTAGTTATAGTGCTGTAAATGGCCTCTTATAGAAGGCTGCCTTTTGGGATGATAAATACTAATGTAAAATTATGGCTCTGTGTGTGTGTATGTGTGTGTGTGTGAGAGAGAGCGAAAGAGAGAGAGAGCATTTCAAGCTCAGTTAATAATCTTACTGTCTACACCAATTTTTGTGACCCTAACCTCTAAGATACACAGGATCCCTGCCCACGACAGGATTACTCCCCCAAGCAAAAGCAGAGTTCACTCCACCACCACCACCACCACCACCATCCACCCTAATGCCTGCTTGAACTCTAAAGGAACTACACTGACATCACAGGGAGGGGGGCTTTAAGTAGGCACCAGTGACATTTTAACCTGCTCCAGATTTCTGGGTCTAACTCCCCACGTCACCACCCTGTCTCTCCCTGCAGCCACTGCTGCCTCGCTGGCGCTAGCTTGGGTCACGCCCCCATACCAGCCACACAGTGAGTCAGAGTGCAGAGTTTTCTATGTAGAGTTTGGCATGAAGAGTGTTTATTCTCTGAGTTATGGGTAAATACATTTGTATAAGTGAGTTGTTGTTTTTTTTGTTAGTTTTTTTTGTTTCATAACCAAATGATAAGTCATAAATCTTTATTCAAAGTTTTGCTCTTATGATTTGATTTTATTATATAACAGATTGCTAGCTTGTTTATTATTTTTAGTTAATGAAGCGAAAGGTATGTCTCCATGTATTTGTCCTAGGCAAATACATCCTGCGCTACCGCATGCATTTGCCTTACCATCCTCAGGTAATTCTGGTCCAGAGAGAGGGAGAGAAAGAGTGATGACAGAAAGTTACTAAACTCAGTATGGTTAGAAAGAAACCCTTAGATAATGAGGAAACATCATAACCAAAACACACACACACACACACACACACACACTCTCTCTCTCTCTCTATGCCTAGATCTAACACCCATCCACACCTACAGTATTCTAACCTTGTTGACAGGTTTATTCTTTTATAGACCATTTTAGACACAGTTACTTATAACATATTGTTACATCATTATATTAATTAGGGCAGATTTAATTATGTTACAATGTAACCAATATGAAGAATTGATATTATTTATTTGAGTCAGAATACAGTATTAGCATTAGTATCCATTTTCATTAGAGTTTTCATTTTCATTAGAGACATTAAGTTTGAGAAGTTGAATTGATCAAGTGGTTTTAAACCAACAGCAGTTGAAGTAGACCAAGCAGATTGTCAAAATGCAGAGGCAGTGGATCATGACAGGAAGGGAGGGCGAAATGAGTTAGATTGAACACTTCCTCTTTAATTATGTTTTATAGACTCAGTTTTATAGCCACAACAATATAATATCCAAACACTGATTCTGAAACAGCTTTTCTCTTCATTTTGTGCACAGAAAGTGACAGGCCTGAACAGAAGAGAAAACCGTCACAGGATCGGTGCTTGTGGGAGTAGCCATGTCCCATTACCTGAGTGAGTCAACCAGCACAAGTCCACATTGGAAAGTGGCAACACTGAGAGGCATCCTTCCAATGGTATGTTTAAAAAAAAACGTCTGAGGGAAAAAGCTCAAGGCTAGGTCTCTCATTTGATCACCACAAAAAGGAGAAATGCAGAAACTGATATTACTGTAATGAAGCTGAAAATAACTGCTTGGATGCATGTATGTTTGTTTGTATGAAGGTGTGATGGTGAACTGTGAAAATATGTAAATATGTCAATATTTTTTTGTATTTAGCATAATACACACACACACACAATCATATTCTCCGATATATACCTAGACTGATAGTATATATCAATTTGTCATTTAAAACATCAAGATGCCTATTTAAATTAGTTTATTCTTTGAATGGGTTAGAGTGACCAGTTTTTGGTATTGAGGAAAAACTTCACCATCTATGTCTCAATAAATGAATGGAAAAACTAAATCTATGTTAAATGTATAAATAGAGGATATATCTTATAGTAGCCATCATAATGTTTCTATGCTTAGCTGTTATGCTAATAATGAAGGTTGTAGAGCGCATCTGATGACATTCTAATATTTCCATTCATAGTGCCGCCATCTAATAAAATCAAATGACATAATTTAAAGCTACATTAAGGCATGATGACATGACAGTAACAAATTACAGAACAAGGGCAGAAACCAACAGCACTGCTACGCCATTATACAGCCAGAAACAAACCAGTAAAGTCGAAAATGCATGGACTTAATAGACAACTAAACTATGTCTATGGACTGTTTATATGTGCATATCAGACATGTGTCAGGCCCTTCCAGTAGCCTTTGCTATGTTTATAATTAATGTCTTCTGACACAGCGCTGGTGTGTTTGGTGGGCACCACTGCCCATGACTTCTATTCTATAAACTGTATGTGCACCACAACGGAGTTAATGATGGCCTGTGAATTGACACTAAGTTCATACTTTTAAACTAAACCAACCAACTGTCTTTAGCAGTCATGCTCTTGTAGCCTTAGCAGTGGCGTGAGTATAGTGCACTTCTTATTTGTTTGTTCTTTGTTTTTCCAGTCAGAATCCCTGTAAGGGACGCAACAGACACAAAGAGGGTCCAGCAGGGACAGTGACTGAAGGACAGCACAGGTGTACCGACACAGACACATGCCCATAAAAATGACGTGAGCCACCACACAACAAGCCAGCCAAGTAAGTGGTGGGGGGGGGGGGCTATGCAGTATGAGTATTGTTTCTGTCTCTTACCATCTCGGCCCTCACTTTGCTCTGGGATGAACAGAAACAATAGAGGGAGAGAAGACTGGTTAGAGGGACAGACAGAGAGAGGTTAAGGCAACAGACCGACAAGACAGGCGACAGACGCCCGACAGCAGGGCTGAAAAGGAAGAGGCGGTTTTGGGCAGGATGTGTTGGAGATGCTTGTGAGGGAAAAAAAACCTCTGTCAAGTATCATCCGCTGTGCTCTGTGGTCACAATAATGGTTTCATTAGACAGGATGTTTTTTGGGATGCGGATGCAAGAAGCTTAACAGAATACAATGAAATAGACTACTTGACAAAGCTATGGTCTCCACAGTAACACAGTATGATAGACATATACAGGTACAACTGCATGCAATCACATACAGAGTACAGCACATTTTTATGCGACATGATTGCACTCAAAAAACAATATTACAACATTAAAACTACACAGATAGACACAGAAAACACACAGCACAAAATATGCTTCTTTGCATTGTGCTCAGTGATGGTCTCACCCTTTACAACTGGTTTTGGCTCTGATTAAAAAAAAAGGGGGAAAGAAAATTAGCGCTGACTTGCTCACATGAAGCAGACAGAATATACATTACCCCTGAGAGGTGAAATCATTCATATTCAAATCTTCAGCGGAAACAACAGTCATACACCATTACATTACATTAAAAACCACATGTTGGCCCAAATTGTAGCTATAAGTGTGCACATAACCACTTGAGATTAATACATGTATGACGCACACACACACACACACACACACACACACACGCACATGGTGTGCACACATACAAACACACACACGCACACATACACGCACGCACACATCCTGAGTAAAATAGTGAGTCAGAAATAGCCTGTAACCTCAGCAGGCTTTTCCACTGTTGAGGGACGACATACTTAAGTATGTAGATATTATATATTCATGTATATTTTGTATTATTTATAGATACAAAATACTCTCACTCTCTCAGACACCCATGCATACCTACCATCACCCACACATATATACACACACACACACACACACACACACACATACACGCGTATGCACACACACACACACACGCACACAGCAAGCCAAGTTGAAGCTTACCCTTAGCAGCTGGTGTGGCCACTGTTAATATAAACAGAATTGACTCATGCATAGAGTTATGCACAATTAGAATCATATATAAATGCACACAGAGGGGTTGTAGTTATAGTGTAGACTTATGTATGTGCTGTATATGTTATGTACATATGCATGGGCCCATCCCCATAACACAATGGAGAGAGTGAATTAACTTTAGCCATCATTCTGAAAACTTAGAATAATACTTCAGGAGTAAAATGTAAGTAAAATGCTCTTTTTCTAACATACATGTTGGGTCGGGGCATCACTATTGTCAAGAGCACTGTATGCCCTTACTTTTTGTTACAGGCTGGGCTTCTGTCAGTGTACACAGCACAATTAGGCAGTGAGGAGGATAGCATAGCATGTTATATGGCTTTATAATGTATGTACATAGGTACACAATATAATATCAAGTTTGCTATGAAAATAAATGACCTTACCATTAGTAACTGGCTGGGCCTCTATCAGTAAACAGAGTGGAGATTCATTAGTGAAGATTAATTAGCACAGTATGCCATACAGCAAAAATAATGCTTCACTTAAACGATTATGCATTAAAAGGATCTTACCTTTTAAAGCAGGTTGTGATTCTGTCAATAGAGGTGACAGAAATACAGATACAACCACAAAAATGACCATTGTTATCTCCATATAACTACTGTTGGTTAGATACATTATTTAGTAGCCTACTAATTGTTTATGTGTTTAAGCGTGGAAAAAAGCCCATACCATTCTGAACAGGCGGGGCTTCTGTCAGTTAAGATGACAGTATTAGAAATCAAAGAGGGAGAGCAGCATGTTATACAGGCCAGAATAATGTATGGTATAGAAATATACAACACAGAAATACTGCTACTGATAAAACACTTTGAAAGTGAAACCTTCTCACTCAGTCCCACCCACGTTTCACACATCGCTCTTTCTCTCTCTCCCTCTCTTTTCTCTCTCTCTATCACACACACATATACACAGCCTAAAAGAATCCTAAGTGCTATGTTGTTTTCTACAAGGATGCTCTTACCCTCTACGACAGACAAAACCTCTGTCATTAAAGATAATATAATTACAAACAGAACCAAAGATGACGTATATAAAGTTTATAAAAAGATACATAAAAGGATACTAAGAAACTAAGTCTGCTATGACAGAAATGCCCTTACCATTAGTAACTGGCTGGGCCTCTATCAGTAAACAGGGAGGAGATGCATTAGTGAAGATTAATTAGCACAGTATGACATACAGCAAAAATAATGCTTCACTTTAATGATTATGCATTAAAAGGATCTTACCTTTTAAAGCAGGTTGTGATTCTGTCAATAGAGGTGACAGAAATACAGATACAACCACAAAAATGACCATTGTTATGTCCATATAACTACTATTGGTCAGATGCATTAGTAGTTGTCTATTTGTTATAGGCAAAAAAAGGCCCTTACCATTTTGAACAGGCTGGGCCTCTGTCATGGCAGTATTAGAAATCATAGAAGGAGAGCAGCATGTTATACAGGCCAGAATAATGTATGGTATAGAGAAATAAATCACACAGAAATACTGCTTTGATAAAACAATTTAAAGTGAAAGTTTCGTCTTTTCTCAGATCGTCAGATTGACATGTTCACCCACATTTCACAAATCTCTCTCTCTCTCTCTCTCTCTCTCTCTCTCTCTCTCTCTTTCTCTCTCTCATACATACAGCCTAAATTAAAAAAATCCTTAGTGCTATGTTGTTTTCCATAAGGATGTTCTTACCGACAGGCAAAACCGCTGTCAGTAACTATATACAAAGGTACATAATTGAATGTATAAACTACTGTATAAAGTCTGCTATGACAGAAATGCCCTTACCATTAGTAACTGGCTGGGCCTCTATCAGTAAACAGAGAGGAGATTCATTAGTGAAGATTAATTAGCACAGTACAGTATGCCATACAGCAAAAAGAATGCTTCACTTTAACAGTTATGCATTAAAAGGATCTTACCCTTTAAAGCAGGTTGTGATTCTGTCAATAGAGGTGACAGAAATATAGATACAACCAAAAATTAGGCCTACATTTTATCACCATATAATCGCATTCAGCTCACTTTTTGAATGCATTCTTTTGTAGTAGTATGTTTAAACAAAAATGCCCTTACCTTCTGTAACAGGCTGGGCCTCTGTCAGTTAGCATTGCATCAGTATTACAAAGCATAGAGGGAGAACATATGTTCAGCAAATCCAAATGTTTCCAAAAAATGCTATATACCACACAAAAACACTAAACACAAACACATGCAAGCAAGCGAAAGCACACGCTCAGACCAGGATTTGTTCGCACATTATACGGTATACCTGTATGTACACATAGACAACATGCAACACACACACACACACACACACACACACACTGCTAGTAAAGCACTATGTTCTTACCCTCTACAGCAGGCAAAACTTCTGCGAGTCAAAGTAGCAGAATTTTAGATACAAATACTTCTGAGAGCTTTATGAAGCTACCTTCATATGAATGCTGTAGATAGTATGTGGTAAGTGCTATGTATGTGGTAAGTTTACAAATGCCCTTACCACTTGTAGCAGGCGGGGTGGCTGTCAGTAAACATAGCAGGATTAGATAATATAGAGAAAGTGTAGCTCTTACAGCATACAGCAAGCCAAAATAATTCTTCCAAAAAACACTTAAAATTAAAACCTCATCCCTCACTATCTCTCTCTCTCTCTCTCTCTCTCTCTCTCTCACACTCACACACACACACACACACACACACACACACACACACACACCCTTATTGGTTATGCATAAAGAGTTTCTTACCCTCTACAACAGGCTGGGCTTCTGTCAATAGAGATGACAGAATTACAGAAAGCACAATGCAAAGCTGCCTGATTTATAACAGGATCTTCTGAAAACACTGTCTCCCTGCTTGCATGATACAGGCCAGAGTCAATTTAAATATGTTAAGCTCTAGCTTTTAGATCTAACCCCGATCAAAGTTATTTTGGGAATTAGTGATTGAGTGTGCAAATTAATCTAATGGGGGAGGCAGGTATTAATCTACCATGTACCATTTACCCCGAGCTCCTCTTATTAGAATGAAAAGCGTATCATGTAGGAATTCCCCGGTAATATACCTCCCCATGTCCGAATCAACATTTTGAAACACCAGGGGTGGAAATTATGCAAACATATCATCTCACTCTCTCCCCTCTCCTCCCTCTCCCCATGCAACCAAGAAATAAACGATAGCTTGAGTAAGTGGAATAAGCAGTATTATGCATATCACCATCTACAGCTGACTGGGTCTCTGTCAATAGACATAACAGGATTCAAAACACCCAGTGATGTGTGCGTGTGTGTGTGTGTGTGTGTTTTCCATTGGGGAAATCATGCAAATTACTAATGCATATGGACAGTATTGCCAAAGCTCTCTCTCTCTCTCTCTCTCTCTCTCTCTCACACACACACACACACACACACACACACACAGACATCCATTCATTTATACATATAAATCGAAAATATTTATAAATATATATTCAAGATGACAGTACGGCAAAAGTAAAACGTTACGGATACTAACGTATCCTCGGTTCTCTGAGTGAGAAGCCGAAACGTACGAATGGATGATGCCTATCATCTCCTACTTTTTCTGAAGTCAACTTTAACCAACCCTTTGAAAAAAGGGCAGTAAGCACTCTGACGCGCACAGGCAACTACTTAGACAGCCCTGCGTGACGTCAGAAAGTCTATATATTGACTGCGCTTACGCTTCAGGTCCTCTTTGCTAAGCTCGCCAGCGTCGGCGACTTGAGGCCCGAAGCGTACGTTTCGGCTTCTCACTCAGAGAACCGAGGATACGTTAGTATCCGTAACGTTCTCTTTCGTTTCGAACCCGAAACGTACGAATGGATCACTACAACCAAGCCTCAAGAGCCCTACACCGAGGAGCGCGAGGTGGAAAGACCCACGGGACCGCCGCCGGGCCCAGAGAGAACACTCTCTGCTACGCCCGGCCTGGTGACGTCCAGTGCGTAAAAACGCGCGAAGGTGTTGCCTGAAGCCCACGACGCGCTCAGGCAGATATCCTGCATAGGGACGCCTTTCCAGAAGGCCCAAGAGGCCGCCACTCTACGGGTGGAGTGCGCCCTGACATGCGCAGACGGAGGAACACCCGCCACCTCATATGCCAGACGTATGGCCTCAGTAAGCCAATGCGACATGCGTTGGGTAGACAAGGCCTGACCCTTGGCACGTTCGCCATGGCAGACAAACAACTGGTTCGTCTTCCTGATGCTCTGCGTACGCGTCAAATAGACACGAAGCGCTCTGACCGGGCACAGAGTAACGGGCACAGAACCTCCCGTCTCAGGTAGGGCTGAGAGCTCGATGACCCTCGAACGAGGGTCAGTAGACAGCGCTTTAGGGCGAGAAAAGGGATTTGGTCGCAGCGTTAGCCACGCGTCATCTTGCGTGAACTCAAGACAATCGGGACTGACTGACAGAGTCCGCGTAGGACAGTGGCCAGGTCCCAAGTAGGGACCGAACGTGTGGAAGAGGGGCGAAGCCGCCTGACGCCCTTCATGAAGCGCAACGCAAGGGGGTGTGCGCCTGGGGAAACGCCAGCATAGCCAACATGGCATGCTGAAATAGCTGCGAGATACACCTTCAGAGTAGAGGTGTACTACCCTGATCAAACAGGTGTTGCAGAAACGCAAGCACCTCGCCAATAGGGCAGACTAGAGGATCATAGCCTCTGTCTCTGCACCATGTGCTGAACACGCGCCACTTTAGTGTATACAACGACCTAGTGGACGTAGCTCTAGCAGCCTGAACAGTCTCTATAACTGCGGCTGACAGGCTGCGCTCTAGGAGACGCGCCCGTTCAGGGGCCAAGCCATCAGTCTCCACGTTTCCGGCCTGGGGTGCCACAGCGACCCGTGGGCCTGGGATAGGAGATCCCTCCTCGCTGGGAGGGTCCACGGCTGGTTGTCCAGCATCGAGACCAGATCTGAGAACCAGCTCTGAGATGGCCAATGGGGGGCGATCAGGATCACCCTGTGCACCCCTGCTCTGATCCTGGCCAATACCTGACGCATCAGAGGAAGTGGGGGAAAAGCATAGAGCAGACGTCGCGGCCACGGATGTGCCAGCGCATCCGACCCTAGCGGCGCATCTCGTTCCAGTGAAAACCACGCTGGACAGTGAGCGTTCTCGCTCGAGGCGAAAAGATCGACTCGTGCCCGCCCGAAGCGGGACCAGAGGCTGTGCACCACGGCTGGGCAGAGGCGCCAGTCGGTTGCACACGGAACACCCCTGGAAAGGAGGTCCGCGCCTGTGTTGCGTACACCGGGCAAGTGCGACGCCCCGATCTACAGTTAGTGGCGGGAGGCCCAGGTGAGCAGCTTGTACGCCAGGCAAAACAGGTCAGGAGAGCGCGTGCCGCCCTGGCGATTGAGGTAAGCCACTACTGTGGTGTTGTCTGTACGCACTAGAATGAGTTCTCCTCTGAGAAGAGGGAGAAATTCCTTCAGAGCTCAAAAGACAGCTAGGAGTTCCAACACATTGATGTGTAGTCTCCTGGAGGCTGTGCCTCACGTCCCTCTGGCGGGGCGACCGCAGCAGACGGCGCCCCAGCCACCCTTGGACGCGTCGGTGGTTACCATCATGCGTCTGGTTACAGCGCCAAGCGCGCCGCCTCTGGTGAAGGACGACGGCCTGCGCCAATGCGCTAGGGCTAACCACATGCGTCTGGATACAAAGATCCGACTGGTGGGGTTCGACCTGGAGGACACACCCAGTTCCGCTAAGGCGAGCTGCAGCGGGCGTAAGTGTAGAAGGCCGAGTGGGACAGCGCCACCCGCGGCGCACAGGAGGCCCGTCAGTCTGAGACACAGCCTGGTCGAAACACATGCACCTAGTCTGAAGTGGCGTAGACACGCCCTGACGTCCTGTAGTTTCTTCGGAGTGAGCGTCGCTCTCATTGAGCGTGAGTCAGCCTCACGCCCAAGAACTCGACCTCCTGAGAGGGAGAGAGCATGCACTTGTTCAGGTTTACTAAGAAACCCAGATCGTGCAGAAACAGTGTGAACCTGTGACGTTAGGAGCTGTCTGGAACCCGCCAGCAGCATCCAGTCGTCCAAGTTAGGGCTGGGCGGTATATCGATATTTAATCAATATCGATATAATTTCAAACCACAATATGATTTTTGACATATCGTATATATCGGTTATGACTTGTTTTTTAATCCAGAGACAAGTATTCCGCTTTTTTCTGCTATGCGACGTCTGTGCACCAGCTTCCTTGCCACTGATAGCTCAGTGCTCCTTGCTTTGAGTTAGCTCCTCCCTTCCCCTACTCATGTAGAGTAAACAACAATGGCGACTTCCATTGAATGCATGAGTTATACAGATGGAGAATGCCGCGGAAAGGTTATTGTGGCCAAAAAAGCGAAACAACGGTTTGGTCATTTTGAAATGGAGGCCACCGGCAAGTATATGAAGAGTGTTACAAACTCCGAGGACAGACCGCCACAAAACCAGTGGGAACTGAGCAAAACTTCAGAACTCTTTAGCATGCAATGTTCCCTAACTCTATGACAGAAAAAGCGGCGGTGGAGCATAACGTTAAAATCAATTGCCGTATCACGGTGGACATGGCATCAATTGCCGTAGTGGAACGCGGATTTGTGTTGTTACTTTACAAGACAAGAACTGCCGCGACTATGATGAGAGAGCGCGATTGGCATTTGAACTCTGTGACGCAATGACAACAGACGAGTGGAGTAAAGTTAGCAGAACCTGTGAGTCCTACATTTGTGTCACATTACGGCGGAGACTCTTAACACATTCGTTTTCTTTGCACAAAATATACAAATGGAAAGAAGGCCCACATGTTTGTTATTACTGTTGCACAGTTTAGTTGAGAACTTGTTATTTTGAAAAAAAGCTCTTTATATTATTTTCATTATTTATTTTATAGACACTTTATTTTATTTATTTATTTATTTTTTGCTGGAAAGATATCGAGATATATATCGTATATCGATATATGAGAGATATATATCGAGATATACATTTTAGTCCATATCGCCCAGCCCTAGTCCAAGTAATTGAGGAGTCTGATACCCCATGCGCGTAGAGGAGTGATCGCCGCCTCCACGCACTTGGTGAAGCACCGAGGTGCTAGAGACAGACCGAAAGGGAGGGCTGTGTACTCGTAAGCTACGCCCTCTAAGGCAAAGCGTAGAAAACGCCTGTGCCTTGGGACTATGCCTATGTGGAAATAGGCGTCCTGAAGGTCTATGGTGACCAGTAATCCCCCTGGCGGACTGATTCCACCACCATACGCCCCGTGAGCATGCAAAAGGTGAGAGGCTTGAGCGAAGCATAGAACGCTCTGAGATCTAGAATAGGGCGAAAAGCGTCCGACTTTTTGGGCACAAGGAAGTACGTACTGTAACGACCTGCGTGCGCGAGCGTCGGATCTACGCGCTGAATAGCGCCCTTTCTCACAGATCGAGAAGTCTGTCTGAGAGCAGGGGCCCTGGTTGAGGGCACCACTGACTCCATGACACCTCTGAAGGGGGGGGTGTCCACCTGAATTGTAGTTGATAGCCTTTCAACACTGTTGAAAGAACCCAACGTGACGTCGTGCACATCGCCCAATTCTGCCTGAGCAGAGAGGCACGATGAGGAGGCAGCAAAGACAAACAAAGTGCCATGCTGCCCCCCAGTGGCACTAAGGGAGCCGAGGTCAGTGACTGAGGCTGTCCGCGAAGCTGAAGAGCGTTCGACCGACAGGGCAGACACTCGTCGTAGTGCGGAGGCTGAGGGCAAGCCGACCGTGTGTGAGACCCACTGGCGCTCACGCGTGGCTGGCGAGCCGCGCACATCACCCGCGGCGCCCCGTAGGGCGGCCGACCTGGAGCGCGCGTCAGCGACGTCCGTGTAGAAGGGGGAGAAGTCTCTCGGCCGTGCGATGGCAGATGCGTCTGACTGAGCAGACAGCTCCGCCCGCACCTGGGCGATAAATTGACCGACAGACGCGGCGAAAGAGGCTGGGGAGCGCTTCTCGACCGCGAACGCCTCCGACGCGCCGTACGCCCACTGCTCAGGGGCGAGTGGGTCAGAGGACGCGGAGGTCGCGATGTCAGTAGTAGCCCTGGCGCCACCTGGGCGCCGCTGGGGCGTGACGTCACGCAAGGCGCAGAGCGCACGGCGTGCGTAAGCTGATAGTGGGCGGACTGTTCTGCTCGCACCTTGGCGATGAAACGACTAACTGAGGCGGCGAGGGCGGTGAGAGAGGCTGAAGAGCGCTCTCTGTTCGCGGCCGCCTCCGACGCCCGGGGGCGAATGGGCTGGGCGACGCGTGAGGCTGCGAGAAAACGAGACGTACAGTGGAGAGAGAGGCTGAAGAGCGCCCTCTGATCGCGACTGTCTCCAACGTGGCGCTCGTCCATTGCCTGGGGGGCGAATGGGTTGGGCAACGTGTCAGACCACAAGAAGCGTGTGTGCGGAGTGCTTCCTGGACTGCTGGACTGGGGGAAACGTTCTGAGGAGAGAGCTGCTGAACGAAAACCCGTGCCCTTTAAAGCACTCAGAGGCAGAGCGGACAGCGGGCAGGAGCCGCGCGTCATAGCCTGCCTCACACCAGCGCTCGCTTCAGGATCGCTGCTGACAATCTGCGTCGTTCCTGGCTCAACGGGCGCGTGGCTGAGAGCGCACGTCCACACGAGCGTGAGCGTTGCCGAGGCTACACGTGTCTGCAGCGCAGCAGGCGTGACAGACGAGGGCGCCTACCTCCTGCTACAGCGCCCCCAACGCGGGGGAGGCGCAGAAGGCCAACGCCACTGCTTCCTCCATGCTGAGGCAAGCGCAGGCCTAGCCTGCTAGCTGCCTGAGTGGCACAGAGCTAGCTCGCTAGCAAGCTGAGCAGCAAGAGTCTTCTGGCCGGGCGGCGGCGAGTCAATGGCGGCTAGCCTCCTAGTCTACGCCGAGAGGAAGGAGGAGACCTCCTCTTCATCGACGGCTTTGATGACGGGGCCATCCGCCTCTTCAGAGTGGGAGATTCAGCCGCACTGGCAAGGAGGCCCTGAAGGAGCTAGCTGAAAGGCCAGAGGGTTGAGCCGTGGCTAGCTGGCTAGGGACTAGCAGCTAGGTAGCTGGCTGCCGGCGTGTTGTCGTCAAGAGGAGGGAGGTAATCCCATCTTCGTCGACGGCTTCGATGGCGGGGTCATCCGCCTCTTCAGCGTGGTGCGGAGAACCAGCCGCACGGGCAAGGAGGCCCCGATAGGGCTAGCTGAAGAGCTAGCGAGCTGGGCCGTGGCTAGCTGGCTAGTAGGCGGCTGACTAGCAGCTAGGTAGCTAGCTGCAGGCCGCGTTGCCGCCGAAGATTGTCCGGGTGACTCAAGCGAAGACGCCGGGGAACGCTCTGAGAAATGGCGAGGAGGGAGAATGCCAGCGTCAGCGGGGGAAAAAACCGCCCCTGGACCGCTGGTCGATCCCACAAAGAAGGCTGCCCTGTTCAAGATAGCCGCGGGAGACAGCCGATCACAGCGGAGCTCGGCTGAGAGAACACCAGTGGCGTGTTCCATCCTAAGGCAGAAGCAGACAGTATGGCGGTCGGCAGCCGCCATTAGCCGTTTCCAGTCGAGACATCTAAGCGTTGCCATCCAACGACTCTTGGTACCAGGTAGGGACCGACGTGAGTGACTTTGAGAAGGATGGATTCCGGAAAGTTTTGAAAAAACTGTTGTGGTGGGCTTTCAAAAAGCCGTTGATTTTTAAGAATATTTGCGAAAGCAAACGGAGTGACTCAGAACACACGCAGTAGGCGAGGTGAAAAAGGCAAAGAGGACCTGAAGCGTAAGCGCAGTCAATATATAGACTTTCTGACGTCACGCAGGGCTGTCTAAGTAGTTGCCTGCATGCGTCAGAGCGCTTACTGCCCTTTTTTCAAAGGGTTGGTTAAAGTTGACTTCAGAAAAAGTAGGAGATGATAGGCATCATCCATTCGTACGTTTTGACTTCGAAATGAAAGAGAACTACATTTGTGCAAAATGTAGAATTGTGTGTCAAATGTAGAAAGCTGCCAAACATGAGTGTTATTGCTGTACAAATATGCCTTGGACAGAAAGACAAATGTAAAGCAATTAGATGTGAAGAGGCTCTTCCCCTCCACTGTGGGTTCAACCCCTGTCAGTACAAATAATGCAATTATAGATGGCAAAGCTGACAGCTTTAGGAAAATGATATAACACTGCATGCCATCAAAATAGACAGTGCTGCAGTAGCACTGAAGAGGCTACATGTTTAAGCAGAGGTACCCTTACCATTTGGAACAGGTTGGGTTTCTGTCACTAAACATGCCGGTATTGCATGGAGGGAGAGCAAGCATGTTAGTTTATACAAAAATAAATAATACAAAAATACCAGGCCTAAAAACACACACATTTTTTGGGGTCTTTCTCAAATTTACAAAGACACACACTAACACTCACACACACCTATACAAACCTATACAAGCTATAAACACAAACTACAAACACACAAACTATACACACACACACACACACACAAAAAAAATACACACCACACAAACAAACAAAGACACACACTTAACGGTTGATAAAGGACTAAGATGTTCTTACCCGCTGCATCAGGCAAGACCTCTGTCAGTAAAAGCATCAGAATTAGAGCACAACTCCACAGTTTTATGAGGCTTTCATAAGACTGTATTTGGGAGATAGTATGTAGTGAGTACACAAATGCCCTTACCACTGGTATTAGGCTGGGCGGCTGTCAGTAAGTATAGCAGGATTAGACAGCATACAGGGAGAGCAGCAGTTATACAGCAAGCCAAAACAGCACTGAGTTTTGGAAAACACTTAAAACTGGAGCTACACCTCTCACATCACTTTCTCACTGTCATACACACGCACGCACATATATATGCCCAAATGCATGAATGTACACACACAACCACACATAGACACGCCTACACACATGCACATACACACACACACATACACACACACCTCTGTACATATGAATAATGCAGCTAAAGATTAAACATGCTCTCGCTTTCAAGCTTACTGGAACACCATCAATTGAAATGTCAGAAAATACTGGAAACATAGTTCATCATAATCACCATAATATTTACTAAGCGCTCAACACATACAGACAGGTAATAATTTAACACCAGCAACACATATCCATCAAAAGAGGGATAAACCTGTGACAAACACACATACACCTGCAGCACAATCTGTCTGATTTTTGTGTCTGATAAATAAGATTCACTGGTAATTAATTCTTAATTAAATGTATTTTCAGTGATTCACACTTCAGCAGCGCTCAAAACATAAAAACAGATCCAATTATGTCAAAAGCTTAGGACATATGTGGTATTTGGTAATTAGTTGCTATGGCAACAAATGTGAAGTTACATCAGTCAGTGACATTTGGAGACTGTGAATTGGTGTTAACTAAAGTTGTTAGCAACACTAAGATTTCACATTCATGTTACATACATTGAATGTCACCTTTATGTTACATTTTTAGAGGGTACCATTACAAAGTATTGTTGCCATTATAGTTTGTTACCAACATTAAAAAAAACATAACACACCCCACTTATTAAACCAGATTTATCTTAGTCCTAAGGATTGCGCATATTGCTAATGCAGGATTCCGAAAATTTCCGAAGTATTTCAAAAATTAACAGATGTTTAGATTTTCCTTTAAAAACCCTTTACTTCATTCCAAACAATGAATGTGAAAGTAGTTTACAAATGTTGCAGGGATTAGAATTAGCTCATATTAGCTTTTGTCTGCATGTCTGCCCAAGCCCTCTCATCTCAAGGGTTGAGGACTAGATTTATTTCTAATCTCTATCTGGAAAATCAGTTCATACTGTAGTTATTCAACAAAATGTATTAGGATATTATTACGGATATAAGACAGTATAACTGATAACCCTTTTTCAAAGCCTGATGCAGTATGCACAATGACAGCTGTAAAGTGTTCCCCAAACCAACAATAAACAAACAGGAATAAAATTAACTATTGCAGGGAGGGAAAAGGGGGGGAGGGCGTTTTAAGATGGTGTGACTCATATGAAATTTCCTACAGATATTTGGGATCCAGAGGGATACCTAAATAACTGATTATTAGATCTAAACAGTTGGGAAAACGCTACAGTATAGTGAATGAGAGAGACAGCATGAAATCATGCACCATGTCAATGGTGACAGACAATCGTGTTTTCACAGAGGATCAAACTTCTGTGACAAGTCAGTTTTTGTCGACCTTACCATCATCCTCGTCTGGACTCTCTGAGAGATGTGAGAAATGCACAGCTGACATTAGCACAGAGAACAAAGCTGAGGGCACAGACAAGGTCTACATCCTGACAAAAATACTCACCCTCTGGTTTATCTGTGAAAGAAAGGGAAACAAGAGATAATGGTTGATTTTAGTTGCATGATGGCTCAATGCCTTGAATGTATGGAATTTTCTTGCAGTGTCAGGGTGTATTGACCATGTCCTGACATTCCATGTTTTGTTATACCCATGGCCATCCTGTCATAACATGAATTTTTGGAATTTTACATAATGGCAAGTGAACTACAAAGTCCATAAACATGAAAGGAATACCAGAGGGTTTCATTCACAATGTTGAAAACTATAAATAGGTGACCTTGTGTCAAACATTTGTAAGAGCCCTTATCATTTGGTTGACATGGAAACTCTATTACATAACTGGGATCTTTGCTAAAGACTAGCTTATACTACCATCTATGTGTTGGTGGTGTTGAATGTGGGTTTTGTGTGTGTGTGTGTGTGTGTGTGTGTGTGGGTTTGTACTCACCAGCAGGAGGAGCTGGATTGTTACTTTTCTTGGCTGCAGAAACCCGAAAAGACATTTTCAGAAGCACATACAAGTTTTTGTTTATCATTTTAAAAAAAAAAGATTAGAAACAAAAATTAGGAGTGACCTAATTATGCAAACACAATAGATGTGGAATACAAAGACAAACAGATACGCTTTCAGGGCCACAACCAAATGTCACATCACATAATGCAAAAATAGTCCACTATTACACATATAACATAATTTATTTTTTAAATGACGGACAACACGATTCATTTGCAAGCCTATCACCACGTCATGGCTAAGTGCATGTCACAGACATGTCCATGCAAAGTCTGAGGTGACAAAGGAAAGAGTCATTGTTCCAGTGCATACATTCTCCGGTGCACACACCCACACTGTGAATAACATAGCACACACAACTGTGGAAAGTGACATCACTTTCATTCCAGGTTTTGATTCCATGTGAATTCCTTACCCAACTCCTCTGGATTTTCTTCTGGTGAAAAAAATATGAATGTGCGTCAACAGGTGCATGTGTATGATTTTTCATGCTAGCTACATGTTATGATGCTTGGAATCACTGAGCAGAACTGGAATATTTTAAGCCTTATAAATCAGAAACGCATCCCATAAGGATAAATAATCTCCCAAAAGCATTAGAAGGTCTACATAAACAGATGTCATATTTTCCAGAACAGATACTGATAATACAGAGCTGAACCAGAGGTCATTCGGAGTTAGATGAGATACATAAGTGAGATTAATCTTCTTCTTTATATGTATGCCTTAGACAAAGTGGCTCATAGAATGGAAAAACAAAACCCAGTATCCTTAAAGACATCTCCTGTGATCCCAGAGAAAGCCATGCTCTCAACAGTAAGTCTCAATTGGTCAAATGGGACAATCTGCTCCATGCTCCACATTTGAAAGCCACATGGTATCTTTCTCCTTTGGGTCATTAGTGGGGTGCAGGTTTCAGCTTTGCAGTTCGAGTGGAGGCGCCACAGGGAGTCTCAGATCTGGACCCGGTGGTTTGAAGTGCTAACAGGTTGCCAGCTGAGTTCTTCTCAGACTTGCCCCCTTGGCCTTATGTCAGACTCTGTCTTAATCCTCCCACCATCCCCTTCATCTTCTGTTTCCTGTCTTCCTCCCTCCTTCCATCTCCACCTCCAGTGATTCCTTCCACCAGTGCGCATTGGCCTGTGGCCCTACTGTGTGTGGGTTATAAGATTGCACACTTGGCCTTGGGCTTCAGGTCATGTTGCAAGTCTGAGCCCCCCAGAGGGGTAGGGTGGGGTGGAGGTCTGCACACCATGCTGGCATACTGCAAGGTCCAACG
The DNA here is from genome assembly GCA_017657215.1 of Limnothrissa miodon. Lineage (NCBI taxonomy): Eukaryota > Metazoa > Chordata > Actinopteri > Clupeiformes > Clupeidae > Limnothrissa > Limnothrissa miodon. The sequence goes on along the minus strand of JAGFZM010000175.1, from coordinate 1,929,429 downwards.
CCTCTATTTTTGATAAGGTTTGTCTTTCAGACCACACTCTGTTATCGGGGATCTCAACGCCAGCAGGTTTAGACCTGGCACCTCTGAAGGTCCCCAAGGTGGCAAGGCCATGAGATGCACCACGTTGTAAATGCCTCGTCTGCCGTGGCCTCACGGGTCTCCACCCATCACACTCACTCGTATAAGGTGGGGAGAAATGGGTCGGTCACCAGATTACAACAGCGGTTATGGAGTGTTGACAAACACTTGGAACTTCATAGGACAGAGAAGACAGCATTTGTAATGATATTATCAACAGCGGCGAAGAAGAATAGGGGAGAATCAGGAATCAAATGGCTAGTCCTTGTTGTCTCACATAAGGGACACATGCTTTGTATGAGTTTGCACTGCCAGTTTCAGGCCATGATACGGGGTTATGGTTACTGAGGCAATGTAGACGCACAGAGTAAGATGAGATCACCATGGCAACTACAGCCTTTCTGTCATTTAGGCTGGTTCTACCCTTTCCCTCCTTTCTTTCCCCTCTTCCACATAGCCCTCAATTTCTTGTCTCTCTAGATTTTGGATAGGCCTATATTCCTGTTCCAGATGATGAAATGAGGGATTAAAAATCCTCAGGCTCTCTGGCTCCGTCTAGGCGTGTGCTTGCAAAGATCTGATGTCCAAGTCAAAATATCTACCTCAGAAAGTACTGATTCAGCACTACTGTTGAAAAGTGAGTAAATCCCAGGAGATATGTCTCCAAATTAGACCTGAGCTATTAAAATAAGTAGTATGTGAGGGTGACATTGGCGGGTGATTGTCCACCACATACTAACCCCTTAGCCCTTGGACTTCATACTTCTGATCCCACTCCACCCAAAGGACTCTCTGGTTACAACCTGTCAGCACACGCTCTGTCACGAAGGACTGAGACTTCTCCGACTCTTCCAGCCAAAACACACACACTTACGAATGTGCACACACACACACACACACAGACGCATGCATGCACACACACAAATACACACACGGTCACTTACAGGAACCAAAAGCTGTAAGTACGGCGTTAAGTCATTCTGAACGTGTTACAGACCAGTTGGAGGTCAGTGCTAATGCTAAAGGCTAACAGAGCGAGTGGTTCACTGTCTATCTAACTCACTGTGGATCTAACCCTGACCCTAATGTTAGCCCGCCCTCTTGCCTAGCCTCTCTTAATCTTGGCAGGCTCTTCTCATTATTAACACACATCTTCCTATTCACTGTAGTCAATGGTACACAAGAAAATGGACGGGACAAGGACATCACTTAAATGTATTCTGTACATTGTTTGTCACAAGCGTATATATTTAGTTAGCAAGATTTGATGGCTGAGGGCTGAAGGTAAACGTACAAACACTCCGGAGATGAAATTAAGAAGGAAGCGATCATTAAAATAAAGTTAAAAAGTTAAACCCCTGCTCTACCGCTTGTACAGTTTTCCTGTGAAACTAAAAACAGTTTTAAATCATTAATGCAAAAGCCGGTAATAATTTGAAGATTAATAATGCAACCCCCTCCCCACACACCCACACACACATACACATACACATACACATACACACACTCACATCATGCTCCAGAAATTAAATCTACCACAAGCCAGTCAAATACAGACCCTGAAATAAACAGCATCAAATTTCAATGTTCTGGGTATGAAAGTTTCATATCCTCCATGGCTGAGCCAGCAGGACTGATGAGTTAACCCTTCAGCTAAATTAGACTGACAGACGAGGCATTTGACAAATGGAATTGGAGTTTAAGAAACTCTACTTAATAATGTTGTGACTCAGTTAGATAGATAGATAGATAGATACTTTATTGATCCCCAAGGGGAAATTCAAGGTTAAATCACTGCGCTGGTAACCTCAAGACAACGTAAAAGGAAGCCATCAAGCAACGTCGTTATGATGAACATTGTCAAGACAAACAGCAAAACATATACACTTCAATCGTACAAGGACTTCAGTTTAATGTCCCATGGTGCACGTCAGTTACAACATCAGTTACAACAACAGTACAAACATCCGAGCCATGTTTGGACGTATTCCAGGTGATCACGATCATAATAACTAACACTCATGAAATTATCCAATAGATTCAAAAGACCAATGATGACATCAAATGAATGCATGACCCTCTAATTAAATCCTAAATCTATATATAACCAATCAGACCGATAAAAGTGTACCTCGCAGCGACTGTGAGGTGTTAAGAGGGTGTACGTGAGGGTGTTTCGATAGCAAGCCATTACTCGGACCGTGCTTCCAAAGCATTAACTGCATATTCATTTCTATCTAAATATACCCATATACAGTATGAGTCACTTCATCCCCAGTCTCATCTCTATATATAGGCCTAGGATATGTCAATTTCTTCCTCCCCATATTCACCCCTTGCTTCGTCCGAACAGGGGAACTAACATAAGGCCTGAGGCATAATGGCCACAGGCATAGCACGAATGTCACAGCCCTAAAGAGACCGTCATCTTGCTATTTTAGGTGCCAGAAGTGCTTTCAGGCTATGGAAGAGCAATTAAAGAAGTACAATGCAGGGTATCTGTGTAATTATCGCTGTGTGTCAGTAAAAGCCTGGTTCAGTAGGTTGCACACTAGGCAACACTTTAAAGGCACAGCCATATTCTACGTGTGCCCTCTCACTTCTCATGCCCTTTCCCTAAAATTTGCTGAGGAGTCCAAGCTGGTACTGCAAACACAAACACATGCACAAATGCACGCACACGCACACACACACACACACACACACACACACACTGCCTCTCTCTCTTGTTTTCCCTCGCACTCATTTTCATTGGGTAACCTCAATGGAATGCTGAGGAATGTTCACTTAGGTAATCCCCCGCTGACATTTACCCCCCTGGCTCCCTTCAAACTCTCCCTCAGTGGCCCTGTCTTGCATTGGGCTAATCATCGCAGCATGTGTGCCTTTCAGCTGACCAAGTTACACATCAAAGAGAGAGAGAGAGAGAGAGAGAGAGTGCTACCCAGCAATCCCCACCCATTCCAGGCAGCATCCCCCCCCCCCGCCCCTACACTCCCATGTTTCCTATGATAAGGTGCGGAAGACACACTAATGTGTGATTACAGGGCATTTTAGATAACAAATAACTGTCTCTGCGTGTTAACTGGGGACGGAAAAGGCCTTTCAACTTCAACTTCCTCCCCTCTACTGTGCCCATGACATGTTTCCAAACGCCATAGTGTGTTAATGTTCTCTGGTGCACCGCGCCACACTGACAACAGGCACGCTCAGTTGGGTGACAAATAGTCTACTGTACAGCACATGTGCCAGACACAAAGGACAAACAGAGAGGACAGCATTCCCAGTGTCTAGAGAATCAAAGACTGGACAACTGTGCTACTTCACACCCTTGGTGGTGGTTGCTGAAGAAGACAAATCTAATCTCTCTTTTTCTCAAATATTAAGTCATCTTGAAGCTGTAAATTCTGACAAAAGTGACACAACAGCAGAAGTCATGTCATTATACCACTTGCAGATATCACACATACACACACACACACAAAACACACATACACGATCTTATCACATAAACTCTAATCAACAAAGCTCTTTTTCGCAGCAATAAAAGCAATGGTGAAACACGGCAAATATTAACATTACTTGCCGGCCCATTGCAGCTATATTAATGCTGCGCATGTGGGTGAAGATGGGTGGCATTGCTGGCATTTGGCCCACAGCCATGTTCCCCTGGCCACGGTGCCCTGATGGGGTTTCAGAGTTTTTATAGGAGCGATAGAGAAGAGTGTTTGGCAATGTAAGGGTACACTTAAGCTGCCTCTCACCCAGTCACAATAATCAGTTGACCATTCTACAGCATGATTAATGAATCTGGTGAAAGCCTTTTCCATGTTAGAATATTATATAGGAACATAAGGGGACAGGACACTGATATCAAAGTGGATCTTTCGAACACTGTAATTTAGTTTCCTGTTAGCTTCATTTATGAGGTTGTTGAAGCAGTAGCCTACCTATTAGCAGTGGAAAGAAAGTATAACAGTTGCTAGTTCAAGGTGTCATGCCTAATGGTTGACTTCAGAGCTTTAAGTTAGCTCTCTGCATTTGCTATTTGTAGAGTTGATGTAGGTACAGCTGCCATTCTATTTTATGCTCACCATCTACGTCTTCTGTTGGTTAACTTGTTGAGGTGCTGCTGAAGATGTGACTCATTTATCAGTTACAATGCAGTCCTGTTTCATAGTTAAGACAGGAGTGATTGAAACGCTGTTTGGTGTACTTTAATCTTCTCTTGCCAATAAAAGTGGAAGAGGGTAATGAATTTATAGACTGGAAAAAGCAGGTGCCAAAATATCACAACATGATTTCATTCAGGAGTAATAGGAGAAGATTTATGACTTGTTTGCACACCAATGGCTATCCATCTTCACTCAACACCTAATTCCGCCCCATTCAAAGAGTTCACACATAGACTCAACACGAAAATGCCACGTTCTTTGGCTGGGGCAGCCTATTTCAGTGATGGTAAATCAAAAGGATTAACTTCCATTTCTACTAGTGCACAAACAGTTGCTGTTTGGCAAATAACTCAAAGCATTGACGGGATATCTTATTAAGCTTGGGATGCAGAAAATCTCCGCTCCAAAGCTCCTAAGCACACACAGCCTCAGTGTGCATTGAATAATAATCTTTGCCATTGAAACAATGTTTATAACATGTTTATAATAGCTTAATTAAAAGCTAAGAGTCTCAGGCGGAAATTAGCTGATAGAGTTTCTTGGTCACTGGCGATTATACATCTGTTTGCCATTCATCAAAAGCAATGATGCATTCCAGAGAGGGCATGATGAAGGAGTTGTTGTGAGGTAATGCTACCCCCACACTCAAGGGTCATGAGACTCTGGTCTTCGACTTCCACAAGGCTGCCTGCTTAAGACAGCTGAGTTAGGGTCATTATCTGAGCCACTATCTGCGGTGAACTGCAACAACTATATGACTATATTGACTAATATGTCATTTCAAGACATGAAGCACACAGAACTGAAGATCAAATGTGTTGGCTAATGTCTGTGTGTGTGTGTGAGTGTGTGTGTGTGTGCATCCATAATAATAAATACCTAGTCTGTCACCACCTGGCAGGTTTATGGTATTTCAGGGGAGATGAAACAGTAAACATAAGCCTGCTCTGGCTCATCCAACTGCTGACTAACTGAACAGGAGGGACATAAGCTTGCCCTACACCTACATTGTCAGTGAGGTCCACATACAGTCTGATGTGCTTAGCTGAGTGTGCTACCTTGCCTCATGGCAGAAGCAGCGACAACTGACTGATGATGGTTGGTCCTTGGGTAGCAGCCAAATATTAATAGGCATGCATGCATGTATCTGTTGACCTCCAGGATGAGTTGTTGTTGTCTCTGTACATCAGGTGAGGCTTGAGGTCTGTAACTTTGGATTATCTCGCTTCATCTCTGCTTATCTCTACAGATGATGGCTCCCTCTGCTATTTCAGGTTATCAAAAAATATCGCAAAGGGTCTGCCCGGTGAATTCACTGAACTATATTTGAGTTGAAATCCTGTACCGGTCTTTTCTGCACCCCAATCCCAAACACTGCCTCTGTCTTCGTAAACAACTCCTTCTTCTGCATTCACAGCCATTTGACATTTTAGTTGAAATCACTCCCTGAATAGACCAGAGGCAAGTAATGGAAAATTGGAATAAGACCCAGCGAGATCCCAACTGCTGTTCACATCTGATCTTTTAATCAGCCTCCCTCTTTCAGCCCCTCCAATTCTGGCAGCCATGGCTACCATTTAAATGCCACCCCAATGGTTTGCTCTCATAGCCATCCAAACAGCCCTGTGGTTTATCGCTCCTCGTCCACCCAAACAACAAAACTAGCCTCCAAAGTGAGGGGAAATTCTCCAACTGTAACAGCAGACCAGCATCAGCATTCATGCTGTAAGGCCTAAATTCAGCTCCTTGCCAGGGCAGTAACACTGCTCACTGACTGGTCTGGCCTCTCACAAGGCTTGCTCTATACTCTTATAGTCAAGCCAGGGATACTATTCTTGACGCTGTTTATGAAAGAGGCGTGCTTTCTGTGAGCCATCCCCCAAAGTGGCAGACAGACCTATTCATGGGAGGCCAACTCTAAACACAAGGGTGTGGGGGGTGTCATATGAGATAGGGTAGAGAGATAGAGCATGAAGAGCATGAGGCAGTAGGATGGGGAATAGGAGAGAAGGCTTGTGCCTGTGTGTGTGTGTGTGTGTGTGTGTTTACGTGACTGAGTGTGAAGAGTATGTGTGTGAAGAGTAAGGTCTGTGTTTGGGTGAGAGTGCCTGTTTGTAAGGCCAGTGGGTAGGGAATGTGTGGGGGTAGTTGATCTGTATGTGTGGGGGTAGTGTGATCTGATATGTGTGATGTCATGTGTTGTATTGGGAGAATCATTGGCGGGTGGTGCAAAGTCATGTGGGTCATTTGGGGCAGCCGTACGGTTGCCAGTTTGATCCCCAACCAGTAGCAAAAAATGTGGGCAGGGAAGTGGTTGAGCACTGCTCTCCCATGCCCATATCTATGACTGAAGTACAGCTCTTGTGGAGCCACTAACAAGATTTTCTCAACAGGCGTGCTGGATGGAGTTTATGCTTCATTCGGAACCTAGACTATTCACCTATAACACACCTGTTTGTAAGAGGTGAGCAAAGGCTTTAATCTCCTGACAGTTGACATCATTAAGGCCAAATCTCATTTCTACCCCAGTCCTCTTTTTAGCCATTCGCTTTGTTTTCTAATATTCACCCGGGGTTAAGGGGTGTCCCAATTTCTCTTCGTGGGTAAGAGCTAGGCCTAAGGGCTAGGGATACCTGTCCCTTCAACCAAAGAATTTCCACAACCTTACTTATTGCACATGGGAATGAGAAACTGTGTTTGAGCAGCAGTGAAAAATAGGCACAACTTTAGCTGATGAACTGGCAAAGGCGATATTGGTATTGGTATTCATAATGGATTTTTGAATTATGTTAATGGTGTTGTGTTATATTCAGTCAAGACTTTGAAATATTCAGTCAGGTTATTGACTGTAGCAAAGGTTAGCAGCCCTAGTAAGTTGTTTTTATGGTCTGCTAAATTGTATAGCAAAAGTTGGACTACTGTCATAGGCAGGGTATTTTCTGAAATATCCGAAAGGGAATATTTTTGCCCCATAAGGGATAAGGGATGGGTGAAGAGGAAGGACCAAACATCACAGTATTGCCTGTAGGAAGGCATTGTGTGTTATCAATCTTACTTCACAACACTTGGATGATAAAACTGAATAAAAAAAACATATGCATGTAGGTTAGGCCATGCATAGTGACAAAAATATGGTAATCATTCATTGAATCTTACACAAAAAATGTAGGCTTTTCTGCTCAAAATTTGCAATTCAGGGAGTATTCTTCATCCTGTCTCTGCAAACGCAAGATTTTGTGTGATGAATGCTCCTAAGTAGAACATAATGTGTTGATTCACATCAGTAAATTGTGGTTTAGCACTACTCCATGAACTGGCAGTATCGCTATATGTGCTGATGAGTGCATGGCTGAGGGAGTAAAGAGAGAGAGAGAGAGAGAGAGAGACCCAGAGGTGAGAGGGAAAGAAAAGTGCCAGCTTCTCACTGTCTCGTTGGCACAGCCTTCTATTGCCACTCATCTCTCTCACCCCTTCCTCCTAGCCCGCCCCTCTTAGCTCTGTTCCCACCAGCCTTTCCTTTTGCCATCCTTCTCCCTCATGTGCCCTCCCTCATCTCTCATGTCCCACTCTTGCTTGCTCTTTAAGTCAATCTCTCTCCGATTTCACGCCACCCGTAGATTTATAGTGCCAGAAGGTCACTGCTGTAAAGAAGATGACTGTATTTTATATCCCCCAGTCAGACCACACAAACGCTACAGTGCCCAGACCTCTTCAATTTCTCAATCTGTATGTATGACAACTATTTATAAACATTTGCAAACTATTAAAAGTGATGCCTGCAGGCATTAGATACTCGCTCTCGTGTCTCTGTATATGCGTGCGTGAGTGTGTGTGTCTGTCTGTCTTTCTGTAAGAGAGCGAAGGAGAGCGAGCGAGGGAATGTGAGTGTGTACATAGAGGAGATGGCTGTAGGTATGTTTGCCTAAGAAAGAATTACTTTTGTATCCTGTGTCTGAAGGCACCTCCCATATATATTTCTATCCCTGTCAGCAGTTGGCAAGGGTTCAGAGAGCGTTGACAGATGCTCCAGCAATCTTTCAGAGACAGAAGTTCGTTCATAAGTCCACACCCTCGGCGCAAAGCAAAGCTGGCATAGCTGATTTACACACATGACTAGAACCCTATTAGACGAGTGTAAAGTTTACACAACACAAGCATAAACACACATTTGTGTCCTCAATTATTATTATTTTTTAATTAAATGTAAATATTTTTATAATTTTCAGCATGACTTTTTGAACACATCTTTGATAAAGCTATTCATTGTAAACATCAGAGAATTTATATTTCATTATGAGAACAAGAGTAGGAGCAGTAAAAACAGGAATAAACTAAATATATTGAGGGGTCAGAGCCATAAGGGCACATGTGAAATCTTAGCCAAACTTGTAATGTATAAAATGAAAGCTAAAAGATATGAGAAAACTCATTTTAGCACCAACTGGTGCCAAAAGAAGTGCACATACAATTCCAGGGCAATTTAAGGCAATTACATGGTATTTACACATTCTATGATAGTAGACAGAGCTACTATGTATAGTTACGTTAATTTTTGGATGTAATACTATTATAGTGTAGAGATGTCATATTTTGTTTTCATAATAGAAAGAAAAGTTGGCGCCAAAAAGACTGCTAAAAAGAATGTAAAATATTGTTTATTAACTACTTTGCCATCTAAGGATATATACTGTAAATAGCATTAATAAACACAGAAAACAGTGCATAGTGTCTAGTTATGGTAATTTCTTACTTCTCACTCCTCAAGTTGATGAAATATCATTCACGCCCTTAGCTCTCAACCCTCAATATACAGTGCATTACATTCCAATTACTTTGACTGAAGCAGGTGTACAGGTTAGTGAGAATGACGTAAGAGATGCTCACCTGGCTTTGGCTCCGGCATGGCTTCGTTTGTTCGACTGTCACTTCCTTCACTCTACCGCCCAGCACTCGACGACTGTCTTTGTCCGTGAGTCTGTCTTTCTCTCCTTTATGCCTTTCTACCCCCCCCCCCCCCTCCCTCCCACTTCCCTGCCCAGCCACTTAAGTTCTGGAAGAGTTTGAGGGAAGGGAGGGAGGGTGGAAGTGAGATGGACAGTGAAAGGGCGACAAAAAGAGCGTCACTTGAGACCTTGAGGGAATCCAAGTTCTGAAAGGAAAGAAAGAACACTTGGTGAAGAGCAAAGAAAGCAAGGGGCTGGGCTAAGGAGAGAGAGAGAAGAGGCGGAGAGGCAATAGGAGTGTAATACCACAGCGAAGAGTGTGACCTGTGGATAAACCTGCTAATTGGGCAGCTTGTTAGGCCAAGAGCTTGGACATTAACTAATTGACTGACATGCTGATCGGCATGATGACTGACAGCCATTGGAAGACTGCATTGTGCTCTCATGGGATGCTTGTCACATTTAGGATAGGAGAATTGGAAGAAGGGCGTTCACAAACGTGCACCAAGCCCTTGACTTTAGTGTGATTGAACAGGAGAGCTTTTGATCCTTTTGTCCTACCGCTTAATCAAGTTACACATGTTCCATACGAGATGAAGTCATTTTTCCCCTCCCCAGAGCTGTTAAACCGGATTTCCCGGACTTAGAATCCAAGCCAAGTTCTGGTTGCAAATAAGTTATGTCTTCTGTTATGGCAGACAATATACTGAAGCTGGACTTAATCATCAGCTATGGAATCAGTAGATGGTGTCCATGTCCTCCATCTCCACAGAATGAGACTTTCAGGATGTCGGGTCAGTTTTCTCTAAGTAACTAAGATATTTGACCTCTGACCCCTCATTTCTGAAAGGTCTTCTCAGTCATTCCATCTGCTCTCTAGAAATACTGAGTGTTGACATGTTGAAATAATCACTTTTACTCTCTTTCTAATGGTATATAAACTCTATTAAATCTAGAAAATCTATCTATCTAAAAAAATCTATATATCTATCTAAAAAAAAATTGAATTTCCCCTCGGGGATCAATGAAGTATATCTATCTATCTATCTATCTATCTATTAAAACCCTATGACAGCTGGCATATCCACTGTGCAGTTCGGCTGCACAGAAAAAAAGTGAGCTCCAAGTGTCTTCAGGGACAAAACTGTACTTTATTTTAATGCATGTCCTACACCCAGATGTGTCCTTGACTGTGTATCAGTTAAAACTGGACCGTGTGAGCCATGCCCCTGCTAGTTTGAGTCTGGACACTTGGCCTGACTATGCCCACGTAACCTTGCCTTGCCAATAAACGCTCTTTTGAACTTTAATTTGGCCAAGAGAACTTAAGACAGAGAGACGGACAGAGATTGAGGATAATGCTATTTATAGAGTATGCAACTTGAGATTCAGATGGCAAGAAAGGACTGTGTGTGTGAGTGTGTGTGTGTGTGTGTGTGTGTGTGTGTGTGTGTGTGTGTGTGTGAGAATGAGTGCATGTTGTAAGTGTATTGATTGTGTATGTGAGAGAGGAGTGGGTTAGCCATGATAAGGATCTAACAATGAGAGAGTACAGTACATGTGTATTAAAAGAGCTCTGCAAGAAGAAGAATAGGCAGTGGGTCTAAAGAAAGCCATAAGACATGAGATATCCAGCAGAGCACAGCTATGCGTGAGAGGAGAGGAGGAGATGAAATGTGCACAGGCCATCAGGGGGAACAGACAAAGGGCAGACGATGAAACTGAGGGCTAACTGGCCGCCGACAAAGCCATGAAGACAGAGATGATGCACAGAGGCCATGACCTAAGCACCCATGTTTCCATTCTTCATATGAAGGTGCCTTTGGGTGCTGACAAGTCAGTCTGTTTTTGTAAAATGCTGAAAGGTCCTGAAAGGATTTTGACTTTAAAGCCACATGTAGCGCCAACATGGTATCCTTCATTTCAGAAGCATCTACACCCACTGATGACACCGACTATAGTTTTGAAGACCTTTGTAGGTACAGTAAGACATTGTCAGAGTGGCACTGACATGAGTACTGACATATAAGCTTGTACTAAGGGAAGCTGACATTTACATTAATTTACATCTATGCATTTCACAGACACTTTTCCAAAGCAATTAACATTTTCCAAATATCAGTTAGCCTACTTTAGGGCCAGTCTCCTCTACAGACACTTAGGGAACTATGTATGAGTGTCTCCTACCCACATAAGCTAAGTGGTTTTCCAAGATATCACCTCACTTCATTATTACAGCACCATCTTCTGGTCAATGGATACATTACTTTTTTCAAGAAGGGCACCAAAGCCACTTAATGTGTAAAATACTTAAGGTTCAAATAGCAAAGAGGTTCAAGTGCTGAATGATCTAATGCTCTCAGACATTTTGCCAAGGGGTTTCACTGAAAGTACCTGCTATTCATGCTAAGAATGGAAATTGGTATAATCTTGCAAAGCTAGTACCACCACAGGCCTACCTCCTCGATAGATAGATAGATAGATAGATAGATAGATACTTTATTGATCCCCAAGGGGAAATTCAAGGTCCCAGCAGCTTAAAAAATCACACACAACATATACTACAGTGTACACAGGATGCTAAGAAGCAGATCTACAAAACAACATAACTAGATCAACATTACTAAAGAGAACAATAGAATACAAATACTAAGGGTAGAGATGCGCATTAATGTACTGTGGTCCAGTATGAGGTGTGTGTCAAGGTAGTAGTGCAAATGAGTCCAGTAGTGCAACAGTGCAAGGTTAAAAGTCTAGTGACGAGCAATAAATATGTGCATTTGTAAAATGGGCAATAAAAAATATAAGCATAGCAATTTAACAGTTCTAGTATAAGTAAATGGATAATAAGATAAAAATAAAAATAGCCTAATATAAAAATTACAGCATCAGTACAAGGATAAGTCATATAAGGGTTCATGCATCAGTCAAGTATGAAGGTCAAGTATCAAGTTACAGTTATTGTTACTGGTCAAGTATGAAGTTACAAGTATAAGGAGGGGTTGTGCATGTGGGCTAATGTAGCCAGTAAGGTCCGTAGGCAGTGTCAACAACACACAGTATTGTAGAAAAATATCTTGTAAGTGTATAAGAGGGTTAAGGTGCAGATAGACTATGCAGAGAAGTCCAACTCTCCTTTTCCTTTCAGTGAAGCATTGTAGAGTTGTACGGCCCTGGGTACAAATGACTTCCTAAGTCTGTCTGTTGTGCATGTCAGGGAGCGTAGTCTCCAGCTGATCAAGCTCCTCTGCTGCATGATAGTGCTGTGGAGTGGATGACAGTCATTGTCCAGGATGTTGAGTAGCTTGTTCAGGGTCCTTTTGTCTGGTACTGAAGTGATGCACTCCAGTTCAGCTCCCACAACAGATCCAGCTTTCCTTACCAGCCTGTCTAGTCGCCCAGCATCCCTCTTCTTAGTGCTTCCACCCCAGCATGCCACAGCATAGAAGAGAACGCTGGCAACAACAGAGAACATCCAGAGAAGCTTGCTGCAGACGTTGAAGGACCGCAGCCTCCTCAGGAAGTACAACCTGCTCTGCCCCTTCTTGTAGAGTGCTTCTGTGTTGACTGACCTGTCCAGTTTATCGTCCAGATGTATTCCCTACTTGTATGTTTTCACCACCTCCACATAAACCCCTCTATGGTGACTGGCATCCTCCCATTATTAAAGTTCAAAATGTGTAAAGTGCAAAGTTTTAAGTTCAAAGAAAGTGTTCACCCACTGCAAAGCAAACATAGTGACAAAGTGAAGTGAAATGAAAGATTCTGGTCTGCCTGCCTATCTTCTCATACAAAAATAATTCAGAATTATTCATATGCAACTTGCATCATGCTCCTGTGCCAGTACACATCGGCTATACACTACTGTTTAAAAGTTTGAGATCATTTTTTAGGAATTACTCATAAACATTTGTGTGGTTAATATACCTACCTTTTCTTGATGTTTTTGAAATTATGAATGTGTTTATCAAACTTCCGTTAAAAACGATAGAAAGTCTTTGCATTATGAAGTTGAAGTTGGGGGGGACTGACTGTATGCTGGACAACACACATGTCAAATCTAAAGTAGATTTATGAAGATTTATAAATTCTTATAAAGACTGATTTTCTTTTTGATAAAAGATCAATGATCGTTAATACAGTCCCCAATTCTAAAACAAAAGGCTATGTTTAGTCAAGAAACATAGCCTAAATTAAAAACTTGTGAAAAGTCATATTTTTGGTCTTTTGCCTTCAATTTTTTTTGTGTAGCAAGCTGAGAAATGGAGTTAGGGCCTAGATTTATTGATTTGGGGGTATCATAAGGATGGTACCTTCATATCGTAGTTCATAGACATGAACTGAACTGTCAAGCTTTTAATTTGTGTGTGCCGTTTCTTTGAAAAATAGGCGCGCGCATTAACAGGTTAACAGCCCAATACATTTGCTTACCTGCCTGCATGAAATGTAGGCCTGTCACAAATTATCTATCGTATTTCACAACTTCCTAAAATAAAATGTTCACATTGTATGGGCTACAAAGCACTGGATCAGGATTTTCTTTTTTTTTTTTGTAAATTATCAGTAGCTTCAACTACTTCTGCCAGTTTCTTTTTATAGAGGATTGTGACTGTCTTAGTCAAAGTCAAAGTAAAAGTCAAAGACCTTAGCCTAACTAATTCATTGCAATATTCAGTTTATTTTAACTCACAGGTAGATAACATCCCAACTTTCTATATCTTGTCTTCAATAGTTTTAACGTAGGCCTAGACCTACAACCTAATCTGATGTGGAGTTACTAGGCCTATGTTTTCAAAGATATCAAACTATTTTAAATTTACAAGCCTATTAATTCACCCCAAAAACTCAGTTTATAACGTTCTAAAACATTTAGGCTAATCTGAAATTCTGAAGTTTTTTTTTTTGGTCGGAATGCTGAACCTACACATTTCTTTTTTGCCTGAAATGTTCTAGGTCTGGTGCAACCATGCGAAATAGCTGTAGCCTAATAACTTATTTAGGCGTTCCTTGAAAAAGCTGATCTCCTAAGCACACTTTATCGGGGCTATTATTTATTCCAACTTACCTCGAAATTGCTGAGCTGCAGTGTTTGCGATTGGGGACGTCACACCTACGCAAAATTGTAGTTCTATTTCCCCGACAGTAGTTTGTATTTACTAGACTACTAGTACTTCCTGCATTACGCCAAAGCAAAATGGCTTCGTCGAGATCCGCATATGTTTGGCTGTCGATTCTGTCAACAATTTCTTTGTCATTTTGGACAGAAGTCGCAAACTGCAATCTCAGTAGAAGAGTAAGTTAACGTTCTTATACAAATTCAGTTCTGTGGTTCGTATTGGCGCTTGTCTTTCACTACTAGTTGGATATCGTTCATGTAGCGCTAGCTAACTTGCCGAATCCTAGCTAACGTTAACATTAGCGGTTCGGCATACCGCATATTACAAGCGATATAACGTTGGCTATTCTGTTGTGCGGCAATTGTGGATGTTTTTTATATAACCTTATGTGAAACGTAGCTTTAATGTTGCAAACGTTTACGTAAAGTTATGAAACTGTGCAGACAACTATTAATGATGGCAATGTCAATTGTTAGCGTGTCTATTTGTTTGACGTTATCGTTACAGTTAACGTAGGCCTAGTTGCTCTCTGGTGTGTGTGGCATGTTAGCCTACCTCTTGAGTCCCGTCTCTCTTGCTTGCATATTATTGAATAAGCCCTGAAGGTAACGTTTCTGAACTTACAGCCAAGTGATTCTTTGGACACGGACTTCCCTGTGGCCCTTGAACATTCCTTTGAAATAGGTGAGTCTGGTGTGAGGTTAATCCTTATCATGAGGAACGCGACATAAATGAACTTTAATTAATTTCAATATACAATGATATTGAGTATTGATTCTGGTTATCCTCTTCAGATGACGTGCCACGATTTCGGCGTCGTGGCTCCTTGGAATTGCGGGCAGGAAGAGAACCTGGCGTCACCGTTTCTCAAACTGAGCTTTCAGAAGAGGATAGGAACACACTGAAGGTGAGAGAAGCATGGGTGGCTAGTTAGCTGTGTATGTTTTGTTATGAAAGCGTTTTATCCAAACAAAACAAGCACATAGTCTATGAGAGGGTTGAAAGGTAAATCATACAGTACAACTTTTCTTTTTTGTGGTGTAGGAAGTTGCTGCTGTAGATGGGCTCTACAGAATCCGAGTTCCCCGGATCTCGTTACAGGCAGACAGGCAGATGGAAAAGCAGACAGATGGCTACCTCACAGCTTTTGTGAAGGCGGTATGTCTTTTTAAGACGGCAACAAACAAATTACGTAACGACTCTGATGTATTCTTGTGTTTGGTTATATGTAATTTTCATTGTTTCTTCTTTTTCCAGTGTGCTATGGTGGAGTCACACCTGAGTGATGTCATCACTCTCCACACTGATGTTACTGGCTACCTCATAGGCATTTCTATAGTGACCTTACCTGGGGCTTGTCGAGGAGTTGAGGTGGAGGATGAGGTTGACCTGGAATCTTTTAACACCACACTGACCGTCATGGCTCCTGTCAACGCACCACCGTAAGTCAGCCTATTGCTTAACACCTACAGACTGTAGGGACAATAGATGAATGTAAGCACTGGGTATGTCTGTAACATCTATTTATACCTTTCATTATTTGACAAGCTTTAACTTTAATGTGCCTTTGTTGACAGTGGGGAAGTGGGGAAAATATAAGGGTTGTTTTGGATTAGAAGTGTTGTATTAGAAAGAAAATTAGACATCATCCTCCCAGCCTGATCATTGCAAATTAATAAATTGCCTGCGCTAATTGGTGCGTATTACACAACCTGGCCTGATGCCACCGGCTTTTATTCTCTTTCAGACCAGAGACAGCTCTGTTTATTGAACGAATGGAGCAGGAAATGGAGAAGAAAGTCAAAAATCCACAAGAGCAGAAGTCCTTCTTTGCCAAATATGTAAGTGTGCAAGCACTTCAGTTATATAATGATGCCCAAGGTTGCATTATTAATATGCATTGCAGAAAAATAAGATTCTGCAGCTGTGCAAGACTTAATAAGGGAGTAATAGTTATATTTAATTAATGCAAATGAACAGGTATCATAACTTAATGTCACCCTAATCTATCCAAACCACATGAACATTTATTTATTTTCTTCCTTCTATTTTAGATGATATCTGAGCATACTTCTGCATAACTCTTTAGTAGAGCTATTCAGTTGTGCTTTTGTTTTGCTTGTGTTGTTCTCCATTTCTTTTCCTGTGTGGTCATCCCTCTACCTGTCTGTGACCTCTGACCCTATTTGTCTTCATGTCTGGGGCACATCCTAGTTTATTCAACCACTTCCTTTCACTGTGTTTTGTTTCCACCCTTTTCGGTCCCATGGCTGCAATGTGTGATGCCTGTGTCCTGTTTGAGGCACATTCTCTTATTTCCATGCACTGTCACAATTTCTAGATTTTGTGCTCCATATACGGACAGTGTTTTTGTGTGTAATTGTATGCTGAGCTGCATCTCCTGACTGTGTTTTTTTTCTTTCCCCGCGTCTGAGTTGTAGCGTGTGGTGTCTGTGTCTGTGCTAGACCGTGTCGGCTGACTGACCGCTCTGACTGTGTTGTGCTGTGTGCCGTGCTTCTTGTTGACTCTGTGCCGGTCTGTGCTGTGTTTCCAGTGGTATTTGATTCTGGGCGGCGCAGTGTTCCTCATGGCCACCAGTTCGGCACAGCCCCCAGCAGGGGGCGACAGACAGCAGAGCTGATTCCCATTCATTTCAAGTACTGGTCTCACCTTGGCTCACTCTAGTTGCTCTTCACTTTCTCTCTCTGTGTCTGCCATATTTGCACTCACAGATGTCCATGTGCCACTGCAACCATTCTCACCCTGTGTGTGTGTGTGTGTGTAAGAGAGAGTGTGAGTGCTTTAGACTGAATGAATAAGCAGATGTAATGCTGCTGTTTGCGTTGCTTTGCTTGTCTGATTAGATTTTCTGTTCTCCCGGGTCATTCTGTCATGCAGGAAGTTTAGGAGCATGTAATGTATATAAGTGTAGCGCTGGTACACAAACACAGCACACTCTCGACTTGCATCACAGTTTGACCCAGCATCCCTTCAGTGTCTCTGTCTTTCACTCCTTACTTTCCTTTTGTGTCTCTCTCTCTCTCTCTCTCTCTGTTGCCTCTCTCCCCCTCTCTCACTCCTCCTTATTTTGGTGGGGCTGCGAGAGGGACCAGGTGGCAGTCGTTCTGTTCTGTTTGCTGTGGGAATCACCAATCAGTTAATGGCGCCATTAGCGACCATGCTGCATCTAATCCCCAATCAGTGACCCCGGGCGTAGAGCCTTCACCCCACTAAGCCCCCTCTGAGACGGGCCGTGTGCGGCACCACTTGGGGAGGTGCCCATGTGTCATCCTAGGTGTCAGCCTGAAGCCACCGAGAGGAAGCATGCCAACTGAGCCCATAATTGACTTTGGTAATTAGAAAATATTTCCAGACAATAGGGGTAACTGTTGACCTCTCACTGGCTATTGATACCAAGGAAGGAATGTTTTGGGTTGTTTTTTCTTGTGATTAGTGTATGCTGATAATGGTCAGTGTAAATCCAAACATACCACCGTGCAGCTTTACATAGTTCCCGAGCTTAATGCAACCTAAATTGACCTAAAGACAAATGCATTGGGAATTTGACATTCTGAGAGAGTATTTTTGGTATGGGACTATGAGGACCACATATGTGAGAACCATTTGAGCATCACCTCCAAATGGCTTATTGGGGACACCTTGACTTGCTTCCTCCGGTGGTGGTGTGTGTGCGCAAGAGAGCCACAGCGCTGCGGTTTGTGTTTGTCCTTCCCAGTTATGTGAGTCTCTTGGTACACTTCAGGTTTGATACACATGCTAGTAGATCAGGCTGGCTGATTGGACACTGGAAATGGTGTTTTTTGAAATCAAATTGTTGTCAACAACAAAGGGAGAATGCTGGGATCACCTTATGATTGGCAGTAATGACCAGCTACTGTGGCAGCAGAGTCTCTAGGTTTTTCTGTCTCTCTCTTCCTCTTTTTTGGAGCAACCCGATCTAACCAGGGTAACACTAATACATTGCAATGAGGCACACCTGATGATAAACTAGCTAATTTCATCCTTACTTTTCTTCCCCTCTTTTTTTTTGTTGTTCTCTTATTTTACATCTGTCCCTCTCTCTTAACCAAACTTTGTATTTTTTCTGCTGACACTTTTCTTCTCTCTCTTTCTTTCTCCCTCCATTTCTCTCTCTATATCTCTCTCTAGTGGATGTACATTGTTCCCCTCGTCCTCTTTCTCATGATGTCCGGTGCGCAAGACCAGTCTGGAGGTGGAGCTGGCGGTGGAGCCGGCAACGGAGGTGGCCGATGATCACCATGACATGCCTGACATGCATGAGTGGATAACTTCTTGTTGTGTATATAATGCTGAATGAATGGTAACTGATAACTAAATTATGTTAGATTAATGTGCACTCACACAAACACACCACTATGACCTCTTGATGAGATGTGAATTGTACTGCATTTTTATTACTGAAATAGGTAAAGTAATGAATAAAACGGAGTATGAGACCTTAGTTGATGTGTCCAGTAAGTTTGTACTATAGTCAGTGTGGTGACAGTATACATCGTCCCACTCTCTGCTGACAAAACTGCCATTTTATCACAGTATGCCATCATTCTAGCCTTGTGGACCAGACTCTTTGCCTCATTTAACTCTGTATAGAATCAGGCACGGTGCCTAAGGCACCTCCCGGCATATATTAGCTTCCTGGTAGGCAGATAGTAGGTTGTTCATTTTAAAGCTATTAGGCATGCCTTCAACCATTATCCACTGTTTGGTTGTGACACTGTTTTCACTGAGAATATAGCCCTATGAATATTCTATGTTTTCTCCTATTTTTGTGCTGAGTAAATCTAGCCTTTTGCCTAGGTATGAGTAGTACTACATGGCCAAATGTAAATTTGAGGAGAAACACTAGGTGGCGCTAGCCTGGCTGCCATCAGATAATGTTGCCTTGGACTTCATGATAGATTTCCAACAAACCCAGACTGAAAAGAGTCCTTATCTAAAATAACAGGTCACTGGCAAAATTTCTGGGTCCATGTAAAAAAAAATGTCGGCTTGCACTTATTGTTTTAAAAAGAGGATTGTTCAGTTCTCTCACTCCTACACTGTCAGGAACACAGAAAAAAGTGTCACCCTCACAACTGTTTCTAAGTGTGCTTTACGTTTGAGAAACTGGAACTGGTAAGGAAAGAGATTACTTATTCCTGTCATTGGTCATTTGCGTCACTCACAGAATGTTCTGGACAAAATAGTGTCCAGCATGGTGCCTCGCAATGTTCTATCTTTGTTTGTCACCAGCCAGTCAATCTCCCAACTCATCTTGTGTGTTTGTCTTTGCAAGCCCAGTGGGTTGCTTGTTCCTACTGTGTAACACGTGATCTTACAGCAAGCTAAGGACAGAGCGTCTGGGGGTCTACTGCTTAACACTGGCTCCTGGGGCTCTAGCTTTGTCAAGAGACCTGTAATGGTGGTGAATCCAGAAAAGTAACCTCTTAGTCTTCCCCTTAGCCAACCTTGTCATTTCTCATCTCTCAGTCTTGCCAGGGCGAATAACACAAGAAAGCAAGATGAGATGGAAAAATATATCTATGCTTGAAGGAAGGCTTTGGAGCAGAATGAACAGGTTGTCTGGTTGTAACAAGAAACAAGCTTGGGATTGGAGTGGTTACAGCCTGTACAGTAACTGCTTTATGTGGAAAGCTATAGGCAGTGTTCCACAAAAGTATGTCTGACCATGATTTTTATGGAAGTAATTTGCCATATCCAGGCCAGATCAGGGCCAAGCACGGTGACAAGCTCTGTCTGTATGTAAATGCATCTCCCTGTCATGTGCTTCAGACACACTGTCTCAGCTTATCAAGAGCTCATGCAGACCAAAGCTATCCTGTCCCACTCGCCGGGGGCGCAGGATTGAGCAACTTTCCCCCTTTCTCTTCAAAAAAGGACTTGTCAGAGCAGGCCTATCAACACTAAGCCTGACTAATGCTCCAATACTGGGAAGCCAGGAAGCTGATACCAACAGAGGAGGGCCGTGTCCATCAAGAATTCTCCCTAATGCTCCTCTCACACACAAGGGCACGTGGCTGGATAAGCATGTTACGTCTGTATGTAGTAGAGGTAGAACCACTGAAATGCCATCATATTTATTGCTTTGATTAGGTGGAAACATTATGATAACTTTTAAAGATATTTAGACTAAAGATTTTGCAGTGGCATTCTCTTAAATCTAAGCTACCAATTATTTGTAATTCAGTTATTCTCTCAATAAATATATTAGTTGCTTGGTCAAATATAGTATTATGTAGGCCTAATTTAACAAATTAATATTGAGAATTTGAACATGGATTATTATTATTAGATTAGGAAAAACTGGATTAAATATCCAATGACTAATTATGTAATCGTCACAGTTGGCGAGGGCTACTGTAATCTTGGGGAGAAAGTATAAATAGCTTTCTGTGGAAACGTTCACATAGCAACATGATGTTTAAAAGTATAATCAGTTTAAGTATAAACAGAAAACATTTGGGTGTTTAAAATGTATTTGATTAGAATTTCAGTGTCTTTATTTTAATTTTCAATACCTGATCTGCATGTATTCACATTTTACTCTAAAATTCTCTTATTAATATTCCATTTTTTCTGCTTTTTTTTTCTAAAAGTGACACCCAAGTTTGTAGTAAGTAAACCAGCACAGTTTAGCAATTGTTAAGCAGTCTATTTTATTCATGTCATGAACTGATGTAGATGTTAAATAAACAGATTCAACTTTATTGTCAATACACATTTATAATGAAATGCAGTTTAAAATCTAATCAGAAGTACAAAGGGCATCAAGTGCAGAATATCCAGTTTTAAGTGTATACAGCAGTATAGACAGTAAGTACATAGTTAAAAGCAGTATTTACAGTTAAGGGCAGTGGTATATAGTTATGTTCAAATGAGAGCAGTAGAAGGAGGTAGATTTTAATGGTATGTAAACTAAGTATGGTAGTAGGTATACAATGAATACAGCTTCATGTTGTCCATCTTGTTAACAGTGGTGAATAGATTTGTTTGTTGTTCGGTATTCCAAATACACTCCTACACAATATTTATGATTTGTGTCTGCATAAAATCAAAAAGATCCGTAACTATTTGGTATATCTCACTAGAATGATTAACACAGTATCATCAAGCAGATGTCAAACAGATAAGCTTTCATATTGGACATCACTCAACTTGCTGTTTCATGTGGTGAAAGCCCTGTTAAGGCAGCTGTGAAACTTTCCTCCGTGTGCCAAATAAGTAGGGTCCACAGGACAGAAAGGAGAAAGCGTACATGAAAGGTCACAAAGGACAGGAGATACAGGGTACAGGGCAGTTCCAAACACCCGAAACAACTCTAAGAGAATATTAAAAAGATACACAAAGTCACACAACAGAAAAGACAGCTAGTGAGAGGAAGCATGGAAGATAGATTGTTGCAGACAAGAGGGCCACGTGTGTGTGCTCTCATAAATCTCTACTTCTGTTCCTGTCACTCGGAGACCAACAGTGTTGCCATGACTGCAAACGCCTACCAGTCCCCAGTGTCTCAGAAGCACTGAGTATTCTGAGGTGGCTATTTTACACTGTTTATATGATTCTTTCCACTAGCAGTGGGCATCCAGTCCTGAATGGGACTTAGTTGCTGCTATTGATGTTGATGTCTGATATTGACAGTGACCTCTGCGGCATCCACATTTATCAGCTTGTGACTCCTGACTGAGATGTTTCCAAAGGTGTTATTTTAAGGTCTTGCACTCTGTCCTCTATGAAATGTAGGTTATTGTTTATCCAGGCCTCAAGTCAAAGGCGTAAATGATCTCCTTCTTGAAGGTAATCTGTGTGCTTATTTTATACAGCATCTTACTGCTGACACAGTGCCGGAGAGACAATTTGTGCCAAGTCTAAATGATATACTGACAACAGAAATCAGTGGTGCCATGGCCTGGCACTGATGGAGTGCCCAAAAGAACATTTTAATATTTTACATAAATGTTCGGGGGGCCCAAAAATATTTTCTGTCATAGGGTCCAAAATGTCTAGCAGCAAAGAATGTCACTGCTACAGATGTGAGCTCATTGGACTAATAAAGCAATGCAATGAATCGAATCAAAACTTTGGAATGTAGTTTGAGCTCATCTCAGAGAAATGGAGGGAAATGCTTTGGTGTTAATATTTTAAAAGTTTATTGTCAAACTGTGACCTTCTCATCTGACAGGAATTCATGGGTCACTTGTAGGGAGGCTACTAGAAATAGTAAGAATATATATTCACCCTTATTTAGTCGTGTCCCTATGGAACATGCAGTAGACATAGAAAGGAAAATACACTTGACACATACATAGACTTAAGTACACACACCAAAACATTGCACATAGACACAGAGGCATTTCTCCAAGGCTTATGAAGCTTTTGATAACATTCCTGATGGAGGCATTTAAGCTGTGGGGTAATGCACCACATCATGTGACATACATTATCCATATGATCACATGGCTCTATGTTAAAGCTATGGTGCAGAAGGCTGTCTGAAAGGTTCTGGCTTGCGGCACACAGTCCGCTGACACTACTAAAGCAGGGGCTGTGAAATTTATTAGCGGTTGATAGTGCTAAACATATCTGGGCTTCTGAAGGCCTGCGTTAAATACACAGATGCGCCCCGTTAAAATTCCCATTCAGTAATAACTTAAGGGAGCACGTCTCCAAAGAATGTAGACCAGGCAGGGGCGAACACTAGGCCACTGAAGAAGCAGGTCATCATGATAATTGCTGCTACCTTTATCTGTCCATCTGTTTGCATCTGCATGGGGCGTCTGTCTGTCTGACCTACTGACTGACTGTTTAGTTGGTGTGGGTCAGTAGCCTATTTGCTGTTTAATTATAATTAGAGAGTCTTGCCCTCACTGCAGACACATCTTCCTTTTATGAAAATAAATCCATTCTTCTTATTGATACATCTATAATCTCATAGATGCATACAATTTCTTGTATTAGTTAAATCATTCGAATTTTCAGAGAACCTTGTGTAATGAAATGTGTGTGGTCCTCATTTTAGTCTATTTAGAGAAGTGGTAATAACATGCTCATTGCATGGCTTTTTATGGTGCCGCCTGTGGCAGTATGACTTGTTGGTCCAGTATGACCCCTCTGTCTGGACCTCTCTCACGCACATTAGCCCCCCTCAATGCTATTAGATACAACAAGGACAAAAGACAACATGTAAACAATATGCAGAGACTGCAAACAAAAAAAACAGTCCCAAGCAGACATAATTCAAACAAAGGGAATTAAATACTTCAAAAGCAGGGCAAAACATGAATGTAGGGCAAAACATAAAGCAGAACAAACAGACGCTGAAGAAAAGCATAGCTAAGTAAGGGAACAAACAGGGACGGCATCCTCCGGGGTTGTACCCTGTGACCGTGTGAAGGTGTGAGCACGGCGTGATGGCATTACTGAAATGTGCTGAACTTCTACATCAGATGCACTTCATGTCTTTTTCCGCAGTATAACCTGTCCTGATTTATCTTATGTAACGTTGGCAATATAGGGTATATGGGCCACCCTCATACACAGTGACCTACATTAAAATGGTGTCAGGATCATTGTGCCAAATGATTCTATCTGTCTGTCATACAACTACATGACGTACACAACAGTGATGAAGTAGAAAACATTTAGACATAAATCGAAGAACTACACATCAATGTATAGTTCATAATTAGATTTGAAATAAAGGTACATAATGAATAGAGATATTATTAGAGATTATTAGAGTGTCAAGGTCAAGTAGTGAGTAAACACACCATTTCAAGCTTGACTACTGCTGAGACATTTGTTTTCATGGCAGACCAAATGTCGTGTCATTAGTCTTAGTCTTAGTGTGTGTGTGTGTGTGTGTGTGTGTGTGTGTTGTAAAATAACTTGAGTGCTTACCTCCATCCCTGTCCATCCATTTCCTTTTGAAGGAACACTTAAGTTACCAGAGTCTCAGGTGACAGGATCAACCCCATGGTCACCATAACGTCACCCCCAACCCTCAAATTCAACACCCCCATCATCCACAGCACCACCCCTATCTCCCCCCCATCACCACCACCACCCCCACACACCCCTTCTTGCCCCAAAATCCTTCCCCCCATCTTCCCCCCCCCCCCGCCCTTTTCGCAGTGAATAAAAGGGTGGTCGCCGAGAGGACCCGACTCAGACTGTCTTTGGAGACCCATCTCTCATCATCAAACATGCCCAGCAGCAACGGCACCGTGAACGGCTTCATTGCCGAGCCCAAGAGACTAGGTAAGCACTCACCTGGCCACTAGGGCAGCCATGCTACCTGTGTGCTCTGCTCTAAGGCCTTTTCTGTGCTCTATATGTTTAATGCTTGCTACTTTAACATACTAATTAAGAACATCAAAACAATTCATTTGAAGCTATTAGGTAATTAAATAGTGATCAGTTATTGCACATATTGTTAATTTTATTCTATTAACTTATTAATTAGTTTCATTGTTGCAAATGCTACAATGCTGCATTGATCATTTATTTATTTGTTGTAACTGTATTCTAACATAATATTGCTTATTAATTCAAAGGGAGACATAATTGAATAATAAAAAGACATTTCAAGAAGTTTTATTTTTTTTAGTTTTTGTTGTTTTTTTAACTGATGCTTTTTTCTAAATCTATAGTATTAGCTTTACAAAATGTATGAATGTATGAGTATGAGAATCTAATGCAATAGCCCATACCCCAGGCTTAAAATGTACATTGTGTTATTTAAATATTAAATGGCTAGAATTTATTTGGTGTGTCAGTGTAACATGTGAATATTGTTATTAGTCATTACACTGTGGGATCTCATATCTCTTCTCACACTGTGAGTGAGTGGTGTATAGTTCAGTCCTTTGACCAAAATTATTTGTTTACGAACGTGGTCGGTTCCTCTAAACCCCTACCAAGCAGCCGCTTGAAATTTCGTCGCCACCCCGACACCACCTGAAATAGAGTTTGTGCAAATTCTGCACATGCCTACTAGTCCCTACCATGTTTGTCGAGCTGTATCCATAAGAACTGTCATATGATGGCATGTATATGTATTAGTAAGGGAGAGGTACCTAAGCCATGCAGGAAGAGCCTGATGGGTCAAGTCTGATCAGCTATCTGAGTAATGGTGAGGGCCAAGGGCACCTTGCACATTGTCTGCGTGACATTTTTTTTTT